>CM021109.1:134867121-135003958 GCA_007115665.2 Sequoiadendron giganteum
GATAAGGGTTCGTAGAAATAGTCTCATCAAGTATGTGGGGTCATATGATATGTCCATGCATGTAGTAGAGAATTCTCTATTGTGTTCTAAAGGATTCTTCCTCCCATTATACTTATGAAAATTCGGTATAATGTATCAATGGGGGAAGGGTGTCATGTAGAGCGCTTTGTCAAAAGGACATGGACATAGATCTTGCACTGAGATAGTTTTTTGCCTAACATAGACATGTCCATTTGTTGTTGAAGATTTGCATTTGGTTTCAGAGAACATCTACTTGTGTCAAGGACATGTTGTTTGCATTGTTCGGATCAATGTAGCTATTCTTAAATGTTGTGTTTTGTGATGGATTGTGATTTGGAAAGGGTATATATCTTGTTTGAATGTTCTCATATGGTGTAGGAATATTTCTTGTTTGAATTTTTTGATTTGGTATAGGAATTTTTCCTATCTGAATGTTTTGATTTGGTATAGGAATATTCATGCCAACTTTGGATCTCTTACCAGTAGTGTTTGTGCCAAAGGGGTTTGATGAAGTTGCTCCCGTAGTAAATTTTAAACCTTGTGTTATGTTGAAAGGGATTGTGCTTACAATTGATGATGTTTGAGTAGGTATTCCAATTGTTATCGTTGTGGTAATTTGAGGAATAAAAAAACTTGACGTTATAGTTTGTGTCGGTTGAGCAGATGTTGTTTTCAAGGTGTGAACATCAAATCCTGGTGGTAGTGTGGCACCTTCTACTAGCAACTTTGCTAGATATCGTTAAGAATAATTTTCCAAACATTCATCCATAAAGGATGCAAATTCAGGATCTTGTACTACAACATCTATCTCTTCGGTAAAAAATTGATCGTGTGCATCTCTAGTGACATGTTTTTCAAACAAAGTTTTGTGTGGTCTCTCTTTTCTTGATGGTTGATTTCCAAAAGGATTGAAAAATTCGTTAGGGTCCGACATTGCTTTCTGTTTCTTTTTAGTACTTGTTTCAACCATGAAAAGTTGCTCAAAATGGGGTAACTCAAACTATGTCTAAAAACCGATATGTCCTATTTCTATGTTTTTTTTTTTTGGATTTTAAGAAAAAAAAGGATATTGCTAAAGATTTCTAAAATGACATATGGTAGAACAGACAATATGCAAAATCTCGAGTAGACTATGACGGTAAGATTATTCTAAGATGGGTATAACCTACCACCTATGGAATAAATCATTAGAATGATTTGAGTTGACCAAGGAACCTGATTGTAGGACAAAGACAGTTGACAAGGTAAATTTCCCAAACTAGACTATTGAGCTAGAAAGATTCACAAATAGGATAATAGTGACTAGGTTCAATGATAGTGACAAATCAGAGCATAAACGTATCCAATGACGAGGAAAAATATTCTATTCTATGATATGCAATTTCCTAGGAAGTGTCTAAATGCTTGTAACCTAGGATGACTATGACCAAGACGTATATGACACCTAATAATGCAAGGTTTTTGAGAAAAAAAAATTGAGTTTCTGTCCAAGGTTGATCTTAAGAAAGAAAAGCAAAAAAGATAGTTATGCTTTTGGACTCAGTTTGCAATTTTTGAAATTTTATGATGATACTCAAATGCGGTTCACCTATCAGATGCATTAATATTTTTGACAGATGCGATTTAAGTTGCACATGCAATGATCTGACTAAAACAGGTTTTAAATGTTGACAAGAAAATGCGGTTTTTAGATAGATGCAGTTTATTGTATGGCAGATGTCACTCAGTTTATCAGATGTGACTCAAAATATGGACTTAGTGAATCTAAAACTGTTGGCAGACACATGTGGCTTTTCGTTTGACAGTTGCGGCTCACAGATACACATGTGACTCAAAAATAATAGTTGTGGCTTAGAAACTAGACTGTGAAAAAACTAAAAACTGTTCATAGACACATGTGGCATTTAACCTAACAGTTGCAACTCTTTAAGATAGATGTGGTTCTAAACACAACAGTTGTGACTCCATTTGACAGTTGCGGTTTTCTGAAGATTGTGTTTCGGATGACTCCATTTGATGATCAAGTTTTCTAACGAATAAAACCAAAAAAAACATAGAATACAATGTGTTTTCAATTTGTAGTGATGGATCTATTAAAATCAGAGAATAATTACACCCTAGGTTGTGTTGGACAATATTTACTGAGTTCTTACTTGGATAAATCCAACTATGCATATTCAAGGTAGATGACTAGTGGCTTGACCCCACTAGCTCCCCTCCATGGCACTCACTTATATGGGGCAGCCAAGCTACTATACCCATGAAACTCCCATGGGATACATCTCATCTCCACACATGAATCATAAATATGTAAGATGGCTTCACAAGTTTGAACCTACTGCACCAGCAAATAAAGAGGATTTTGGAAAAACTACAACATGGCTTTTAGTAAGGGCATTCCATTCATGGGGCACCATCCAATATAGCAAGAGACCATTTTTTCCCTTCTCGTCAGAACAGTGAGCTTGATTTCTGGGGTTTCCCCCAAAAATCCACTTTTATATACTGGGTGGAAATCGCTAGCTAAAGCGTGCTATCGGTCTGAGTCGTCTTGGGGTGAGTACTTTTTCCCACCAAGACAAGCCCAAGTTCTAGGGTTAGTAATTGTTTCTCTTACACCCAGGATCACATGATTTTGCAAGGGGAGAGAATACTTCGATATACAAAATCGTGGGGTTCTAAACTAACATGAACAGACACGATAAACACTAGTTAATTTTTAAACCCAAATGACAATTTTTTAACTACCAAACACGAAAGATTTTAAAATAAAATAAACAAATCAGTGTCTTCATAAGGTCCTGCATGCAATTGATTAGTAATTTCTTTTGTGTCTTCAACTTTCATCCTGCAGAAAAAGGAAGAAGTTTTATGTTTTTATTTTCGTCTTTTATGCTTCGTCCTGCGAAAACTAAGTTATCCCCCTAAACACAGCTGCAAACAAAAAATTAACAAAAATAAAACAAGACAAAAACTTTAAAACAATCGCAAAAATATGAAAGTTAATAAAAAATGAAAAGAAATTTTACTAGGCAGATGGGATTTTAAACTTACAGATGCGGTGCAATGTCGACAGTCGGATGTAGTGCGGCGTTGACAGTCAGATGCAATGCAGAATGTTGACAGTCGGATGTGGTGTAGAATGTCGTGGATGTGGTTCAGGTTGTCAGATGCATCATGGGATGTATCAAATGCGTTTCCTGAGAAAAAATGTATCATTTCTTCAATCAATTAAAAAATTTTGTACGATTCCTGCAATAACAACAAAAAATGGAAAGATGAAAAGATGTTACAAAATTTGAAGCATGATTCACGTCAGGTTCACCAAATGTAGATGTAGAATAAATGGGAGTCTACACAAATAGATAGTTAAATCTAATCTAACAAATATTAATCTAAATCAAACAACAAAGAATGAGTAAAAATGAACAAAACAATTAAAACTATAACTAGAATAGTCTCACCGAATATGAGTCCACTTCTTCAATTTATCTTGATTGTCCTTCTCCATTTTTCTATCTCAGTATTCTTTCCCTCATATTTTCAATACTGATGCAAGTATAGCCTGGATGTATTGTCTTAGAAAAATATCGAAGATAATTGGTTCTTCTCAAAAGTATTGATTTCGGGAGAGAATAATGATAATGATAGGTCAATTTATAGATTTTGGGTTTTTGAATGATCGGCTTAGATTCGAAAGAGAGATAAAAGATTGAGATTGATGAATGCCATGCGATGTGAGTTATGTGTCAATTAGAACATGAGTTGGGAAATTTTGCAGGATAGAGATTAAATTAGAATAATAATTTAATCAGGCGTTAAGACTGGTCAAAAATAGAAAGAACACGAGTTCCAGATTAAATAAACAATTTAATCTTCAGTTGAGAGTCTTCAAAAATAAAAGAAATAGACTTTGAATAAAAAGGATGAAGTTAGAACTCGAAGAATAATCCGTTCGAATGCACACATGAATTAATTAATTAAATAAAGATATTTAATTAATAAACACATTCATGCATATGAGTTAGAACTAGTTAACTGACTGGTTGTGACAGAGAGTCTCCTCGCAGAGACGGTCGGATATCAAATCTAAAGATAACTGATAGATTTAAATAGATCTTGAGTCAAAAGGTGAGTGAATGATTAGATAACTGGACGACAGAAGAATGTGATAGAAACAATTAATTATGAATTAAATATTAATTTAGTTTGACATTTTAAATTGAAGTGAATTAATTAAATAAATAATGTAATTTATTTAATTGATTGTTGAAAAGGATTAATTGAATAATTAAATAATAAATATTTAATTATAGTTGAAATATGACAAATGGGTAATTACACAATAAACTATTTAATTAAGAAGGAGAATTAATTAATTAGCTACATAATTAAATAAATATGATTTATTTAATTAATCAAGTTGAATAAAGGGCCATAATGAATTAATTAAATAATTAAAAGGTTATTTAATTAATAGAGGAAATATGAGTTTAGAAAGTAATTAAATAATAAACATTATTTAATCACGACCATGGACATTATAAAATTATGTCAAAAATGGTGCTCACAGGCCTAGACCAATTTTTGGTGTCTATAGTTCCTACTCAACCACAGCATCAAGTGACGCAAACTACATCACATCTGCCACAACCGCCCCATGGAACTTCCATAGCAGTCCCACAATAGCAACATATCCCATCTCACCCACCTCACCAACCACCACCTTAGTAAAAAAATCCACCCCAACATGCACACGTTCCCATGCAAATGCAGTGTAATCCTCTCACACAATACCTCTACCAGCCATCCAGCACATACACTGCCTATACTGCTCCATCCAATCCTAATCCAAATATCCATCTGGCCCCTCAGAATCCATTGCAAACTCAACCACCTCCTTACACCAACCCTCCACAATCACACATGAATCCTTACCAAGAGTCATCTAATCCACAACCACCTCCATATATAACACAACAACCCACCATTGCGTACCATTACCAATCCAACCCAGTATACCCTCAATAGTAGTAATCATACCAACAAGGTGCTTCATCCATGTCATACATTCAACAACAACCATCGTATCAACAAGGTGCTCCATCCACCCCTTACTATCAACAATCATCGCCATATCAGCAAGGGGCTTCCACCTCTTCATACTACCAAGCTCCTACACAACATCAAAAGGGTGTTCCATCCACTACATATTATCAACAGCAGCCACCCTACCAACAGGAAACTTCCATCTCTTACCATCAAAATCCATCATCCTCATATCCACCTTACATTAATCTGCAATCCTCTTACATGAATCAAAGTCAGCAAATGCCTCCATAGAAACCTGGACCTTCTTATGATCCAACTATTGTTGCACCATCCTCTTTATATCAGAAATATCCCCCATACAATTAGCCTAATCCATCCAATCCGACTCCCACAACACCTATCAATAAATATTTGGAAGAAGTAAAATTTGTGCTAAGGGATTTACAAGTAGGGACTAGCAAAGACCTGTTCAAATTTGAGGACATTTGTCCTTATCCGTTTGATTTCTCTATTTCATTAGTACCTTTCCCTAAGAATTTTGAAATACCAAAATTTGATAAGTATAAAGAAACCAAAGACCCCAAGGCTCACCTTCAAGAGTTCTATGCCCATTGTCAAGAAGTTGTGCATAATGACAATTACCCATACGATTGTTTCCTAGGAGTTTACAGAGAATAGCTCTTGACTGGTTTATGGGTCTCGAGAAGGGATCTATTAGATCCTTTGCATAGCTTTTAGAAGATATTGTCTCCCACTTCTCCTACAATCTAGGGAAGGATATCAATACATTATATCTCTTGAAAGAAAAAAAGCGTGAAGGAGAAATATTTGCAAGCTATCTTCAAAGATGGCGAGCTTTAGCCAATCAGATGAAATCCCTACTGAAGGAGAAAGCCATGGTCACCCTATTTGTCAAAAACTCCCATCTGGATATGGCCCACAATTTCAGACTCCATTGTGTCACAACCTTCGTAGAAATAGTAGAGAAAGGTCCTATCCTAGAGAGTGCTTATTGCCAAAGGGCAAGTCAAAATCTTCAACTTTGATAAAGAGAAGTCATATATTGACAAGCCTCATTATTGGAACAAGAACAAAAACACTATCAATGATGGTGTCACTAACACCAAACACATCCAAGTGGCTAATTCCTTGCAAAAACCGTAATATCCTCCTCCACAGCAATCAATGCCAAATTCCATATCAGTGCCACAAGGAGCACATCGTCCTCCCCAACAATCCAATCAAAAAAATCAAGGGGAAAAAAAAAATCAATTTACTTAATTAGGTGAGCCCCTAAGTGTCGTGTTTAATAGGATCCTTCAAGCCAATTACCCGATTACATATCCTATGACTAAGCCCTTTGATTAATCCAAGCCTAAACCAACCCGATTTAAAGAAAATGAGTAATGTGAGCTCCACAAGATTAAAGGGCATACATTAAATAAGTGTCAAGGTTTGAAAATGTACATCTAGGATCTCATAGATCTGGGTGACATACATGTGGATTCCAACACGACACCCTCGTCCAATGCTCAATTGCAAATATATCATAATGCTTTCCCTAAGCATAACCAAGGTTCTAGCACATCAAACTCAAACCCTAGGCCTAGTAACAATAATAATCAAAATAACAGCAACAACATCAGTTACAATAATGTGCCATTTAATTATCAAGGCCTCATCATGCACATCAAACAAGAAAAACCATGTGTATCTATGATACGAGTAAAATGCAAGGACCTACAATGTGTTGTCACAACCTGTCGTACCCATATCACAGTCTCGGGATCCTCTGCATCCATTCAGCCACCATCTATAAGTTCCTAATACAACATTCTTGATCATCTAGGAAATACCTCAGCCCAGATTTCTATCCTGGATTTGGTTAAGTTTTCTCTTGTACACCAAGAAATTCCAAACAAGGCCTTATAGGACACCCAAGTTCCCAATGACATAGACCCTATGCAATTTCAAGCATTGGTAGGACACCTCTCAGCAACCTACCAATTAGGCTTTAGTCAAAATGATATTCCTTGCATTGACTCGAACCATAACTGTCCCCTCCATCTTGAGGTTGGTGTAAATTATCACAAAGTAAAATGGGTCTTGGTAGATAATGGTTCTGCTTTGAATCTTTGCACATTGAAATTTTTAAAATGGGTTGGATACACCCAAGCTAACCTAAACAATCAAGTCATCACCATCAAGGCGCATGATAATGCAAAGGTTGATTTTGAAGGGACAATCTATCTTCCAATCCAGGTTGGCCCAATTTTGCAATACACTACATGTCATGTACTTGATCTGGAACTCCCCTATAACCTTCTCCTCGGTCGCCCATGGCTCCACACCATGCAAGCCTTTCCATCCACATACCATCAATGTCTGAAATTCCCAATCAATGGGGTAGAATTTATCATACACATGGATCCCCAACCATTTGAATATTTTCACGCATTTCAAGCTTCTTTTCCCCATTCTCATTACTATTCTAGAGTATAAATGAGGCCACCATAGACATCATCATCATATTCATCCACCAACGCACTAGCCACCACTTCATCCACTCCATCATCCACATCTGATTCCACCCTGACAAAAGTCCACATCATTGATAAGGGGTGTGGTGAATATGAAATGCACATAGTGTTGAATGTGGCAACTATGCCACACTCATCACACACATACGGTCAACCTTCTCAGTCTTTCCCGAAGGAATAAGAGAATACCATCACCTTCAATGCTCTGAATGTGGGATCCAATATCTTCCACTCTTCTGGGTTAAGGCAAGACACACCAGAAGATGACATCAACCAGTGGGTATATCATGAGGAACCTGAACCATCTCCCGCTTTGAAAGAATATTTCCAAGAGGTCTATCCTTGACCCTCTAATTTTGCAAAGAAACACAATTATTGGGGGGGAGGCCTTGGTATAGAAGAACAAGGATGACACCAGCCTATAGAACCATTTATACGACCCAGAATAATAGGCTTCTGCTATGATACCAAGCAAAAGGCTCCTATAGCATCATCGAATGCCTCTAACAACGTCAATGTGGACAAAAGTTTCCTTCAAGACATATGAGAGGAAGAATCCATCATACACACGTACAATGATGTAGATCACATTGACCTTCCTTCCATGTTCAAATTATTATCCATTTGCACCATTAGCCTATCCCTTAAACATCTTGAACTTATAGACTAGGACCTACATGGTAGCACACCTATTGACACTTTTCCCTCAGTGGATGAGTACGTACATCTTATGGGATTGGGGGAAGATGAATGCCCTAACTGCAAAAGTAAAAAGAAGAAAAATAAAAAAGGATCACCTAGTGAAAACATCCCCGAGGTGCTTTGTGACCATGAAAAAGTAAAAACAAAAGGTGTATATGATAGTAAAAACCTTAGTGAGGCACTGGAAGAAGGGGATTTTCATCTTCCCCTTATAGGAACTCAATTGTCTGAAAAATATTCTATTCTCATTGAGGAGACAGAAGAAATCAATTTGGGGCCAGAAGAAGATCCTAAAATCACTTATGTAGCCAAACCCTTATTGGAGGAGAACTCTACCATTGTCCAGCTGCTTAAAGATGGCATCATTAATTTTTCATGGGCCTATTCAGATATGACAGGCCTGGATCTTGCTCTAGTGGTACATCATTTGGATGTTCGTCTAGATGCCAAAATTGTCAAGCAAAAGCTCTAGAAAATGCATCCTCAAGTAGCCTTACTAGTCAAAAAAGAGTTGGAGAAACTGCTAGAAGATGGATTCATTCAACCCATTGACTATTCAGAATGGATATCCAACATTGTACTTGTCTCCAAACCAAACGGGAGTATCAAGATTTGCACAGATTTCTAAGATCTCAATAAAGCTTGCCCCAAGGATGATTTCCCTTTACTGAACATCAACATGTTACTGGAATTAACTGCAAGCCACGAGATGCTTTCCCTCATGGATGGCTTCTCTGGGTATAATCAGATCAGAATTGCACCTGAAGACCAACATAAAATAGCTTTCACCACACCATGGGGCACCTTCTATTATAATGTTATGCCCTTTAGCCTCAAAAATGCGGGTGCAACCTACCAACGAGCCATGACTGTCATCTTACATGACCTCATTCACATCATAATGAAAGATTATGTTGATGATCTATTAGGGAAATCAAGAACAAGGGAAGAGCACCCAAAATTCCTTAAGATCTTTGAGCATATAGAACAGTTTAAGCTATGACTAAATTTGAAGATATGTGTCTTTGGTGTCACATCGGGAAAACCATTGGGTTTCATTGTCTCCCAAAGAGGCAAAGAGGTCGATCCTATAAAGGTTAAGGAAATCATGGATATGCCTCCACCACGTAATCTCAAACAACTAAGAAGTATTTAGAGTAATCTCCATTCCATCTAATGGTTTATTAATCAATTAGCCGACAAATGTCATTCATTCACACATCTCCTAAAAAAGGATATTTCCTTTAAGTGGAATCAATAGTGTCAACTCGGCTTTGACCAGATCAAAGAATATTTGGCTCACCTACCCATCGTAATGCGACCAATCCCTGGTAAACCACTCATGCTGTATATTTCTGGTACTTCACTTGCATTGCGGTTATTACTGGCACAACATGATGATTCATCAAAGGAACAAGCAATCTACAACATCAGTCGAACCCTAGTGGGCTATGAACTAAATTATTCCCCAATGGAAAAAGCTTGCCTATCCATGGTCTTCAGTTTGCAAAAAATCTGACATTACATGCTCATCCATCTAGTAAAGCTAATCTCCAAGGTCGATCCACCCAAATATTTGCTATCCAGAATGACTCTGACTGGTCGTATGGCTAACTGGGTCATGTTGTTAAGTGAATTTGATATAGAATATGTGGATCAAAAAGCAATTAAAGGACAAGTGATAGCAGATCAGCTGGAAGATGCTTATCCTCTAGAAAAAGAAATTCTTGATGAAGGAGTCTTCGCAGTCATTGAAGCTACCACATGGACACTCTATTTTGATGGGTTGTGATGAGCCAAGTTTTTGGCACATCTAGATCATACTTCTACAAACACTTTTATTCTTTTTCATTATGCTAAAACAAACATTTTGTGTTGATTATGGGATGAAACATAAAGTTTTTATGCTTAATGTAATAAGTATATTACACTAAGTATTCCATAGTTATTACTTTAAATTTTTTATTAGTTTGATGAATGCCTTATTAAACCTTGTGTGATCACAAACCTCCTGCAGCCTCTACTATTGAACCTCCTGCAGCCACACCTGGAATAATGTTTGCTTTAGATTAATGCTTAAATAGATGTATAAATGAAATGATAAATCCTCTTAAATGTTGAACGTTTTTAGCAAACTCTCTACCTCAGGAATAGCTGGTAGGATATTTTGTAGGTACCATGATTGGAGGAAGGAATTCAATTCCCACTTGTGGATAGAAGACCAAATCAATGAAGACTGATACAGCAACAGAATAATAGGAAGTCAGTTTCAACTCATCCACCATACAAGAGGAGTGTTTCAAAAATCTAGCTTAGGCATCTTGATGGCACATAAATCCAGGATGATGGCAATTTAAGATTGATGAACTGATTTGACTTAGTTCTTTCATTTCCATCCACTGCTTTGTTAAGTTAGTTGAATGTAATAAAGACCTCTTGATTTATAAGGGAAGTTTAGTTAGCAGTTAGATTTAGTTTCAATAAATAGCCCATTCTCTGAAGCCTATTCTCCTTCAGAGAATGGGCTAGAAGAGTGTTGTTGTAAGCACATTTTCAGTTTCAGAAATACAATCAAGAGAGATTTCATGCTATGTACTGTTTTACCTTGAATCAATAAAGTTTATGATTTTTTTTGCCTAATCTATTGTCTACTTTTGGCATTACCTAAGGGGTCCCACTTAGGGAACTACCTATACTTCCATTCTGTAAGTTAGAATAGCTACACTTTCTTTTATAGGAGTTAATGTGTTTGTTCCTATAGCTGGCAAAAACATAGAGCTATCAACTGTTCCTGCAGCCACTAGATGTAGAGTAGTTTTATCTTTCAGTTTTCATTTCCAAAGCAAGTTATCCAGTAAAATTTATTCTAGTAATTATCATTCTGGTCACCTATCCTTTGTCCTCTCTACCTCATCTGAGTTTCCCACACCTGACCTCTATGGTGATGTTGGCACTCTCCCTCTATGTGGAGGGGTGTCTCTCTAGCTACTGTATCTACAGGTATATCTCCCTGCTGACTAGGATGGGGCTAGCATATGTGGCTTCGCTAGAGCGTAGCTAGGTACCCACTATCTTGGATCCAGAATTGTTGTAAAATAGGCACACATATAGTAGCTAGCATCTAGCATGTACTCATCTCACTCTACATCCTGATGTTAAGTTGAATCCCACTCCACCCTGTACCTATCTCAGAATCCACTTATGGATCTCCTTTCCTGTGCCCATACATCATGTGTTAACCTTAGCTATCCAACCTCTAATCCCATCTGAGACACTTGATCTATAGCCCTGTCCCTCTCATCTTGCATGGCCTATATTTGTGCCTACAATCTCTGCACCTCTACCCCATCTCACCACCCTCGCCCTGTACCACATGTGCCTGATCCTATGCTGCATCTCTCTCTCTCTCTATAACATGTACCTAAGCCACTGTCGCATCCCTCTCACCCTGTAGGGTTTGCACCGAAGCCTATGCTACATCCCTCTCTATCTACAAGGTCTATACCTGGGCCCTCAAAGCCTCCTCTCTCTCCTGAATCTACCCCATGTCTCCCACTATCTTATTTGCTACCTCGACTCTATCATGAAGCTTGTCTCACTCCCATCGTAGCTTAGTCCTCTCTCTTAGTAGCCCCTCCACCTGCCTCCTCAAATCATCCATGTCCCTCTCTACCTCTGCTAAGGTCTTTGTTGATACCTACCCTATCACTCCTTTGGGCTCTCATTGTCCCCTTGCCTACAATATAGTCACCATTGCCTCTATCATGTCTCACTCCCATCTCGCTGCCACCCTCGCCTCATGCTCTCTATACACCTCTCCCTCAAGCCAAATCACCTCTACTCATAGTTGGCTCACCTCACCTTGAAGACTATCCCTCTCTGCCCGTATCTCCTCCTCATGTCATGACACTGCCTCAGCTACAACCCTAAAATATCTCTCGCCCTCTACCTACACTCTGGTCACCTATTCTCATAAAATGCTCCCCTTAGCCTCCAGTATGCACCTCGCAACCTCTGTATCCCCCAGTCTCTACTTGGCAATCTGTAATCTCACCACAACCCCTATCAATAGTATAGTTGGATCCTTTGTTATAAGTGGTACCATGGCCAATGGGGGAATATCATGAACATCCATATCCATCACCTCTGCCTCTACCTCATGTCTCTCATCCATCACCTCCACCTCTACCTCATCTCTCTCATCCATCCCCTCCACCCTTGCCTCATCTCTCCTCCATCACCTCCACCTCTACATCATCTCTCTCCTCCTCTGCCTTGATCCCCACCCGGGCTCTCCTAAGTCGTCTCCCCCTCCTCCTAGCCCTCCTTTGTTGACCTCATGCCTCAACATCCTCTTGTCCCCTCCCCTGCTAACCTCCTGCTTTGGCTGCCTCCTACCCTCTCCTCTATTGTCCCCTCCCCCTCTCTCTCCTTTGTCCTATCAGTTTAAATCATCCTCTATCCTAAAACCCAATGCCTCTGTAATTGGCTCCTCTAGCATAATCCATGGGGTTCGGTGATGGGCATACCATGTGGTGAATCTAATTATCACTCTCACCTCTACTCTCCCTCTAGTCCTACCCAGATAGGTTACTAGCTCCAGTGTCTCCCAATTCCCCCTCACAAACTCAGGCATAATACGATCCCCCATGGTTGCTCTCGAGAGATCTATCTGAAGCTCTCTGGTCCCCAAGGAATGTCCAGTAGTAGCCCAAACTATCTAGTCACCCTAACTGGCCTATGTGACTCCACTATCTGTGGCTCCTTCCCAACTATATAGCATCGAGTACAAAAATATCCCTTGTGCCTCTCCTCATCTCTCCTCCATATGGAAAACCGCCATGTCATGTATGACCTCCACACTATCTGATCCTCTTGTAGATCATCTAATAAGCTCGTCCATCTATCCAGATCTCAGAAGCCCTGGTAATGCCACACCCAGTCATAATCTATACCATACCAATACCATTGGTATTGTCTCATACTCCACCCCCACTCTCACCACATCTGGTCTGGCCACACTAATGTGCTCCCAAGCCCATACTTGTAGCAGTGTCACCTGTGTCATGCTGAGCACCTTTCGATAGAAAACAATGTGCATGTCTTTGTACAATTTCGTCAAGATGCATGGACCCCATGCGAACTCCCACTCTCTCCCCTTGATGATATGTTGGATCACCTCCATGTAGCTAAGGCTGCAGAAGCATCCACTCCTATCTAGTATCATAAATTTGCTAATCAGTTTACACAAATACAATGGAAGCATTCGTACCCCCAACCTCAAGCATCTATCCATATCCAACCCTTGTCTCTACACAAGAAGGTCCTCTCATCCAAACAAGACCCCATAGATTCTGATCCAACACTGCTCCCTTTGATCTCATTGTGCTCACTAGGCGGGTTGCTATAGGTAGCCATAGTATCCGCCACACATCCTTGAGGGTCACCATCATCTCCCCTATTAGGAGATGGAAAGTCCAGGTATCTAAGCTTCGACACTATATAAGGGTTGTTAACATCATCCGATGAGCTCTAATCATCGAGTATCCTAACAAAAGAAAGAGCCATGCTCATGGTCTGCTCCATGCATGGTTTCTCTCGTCGCATCCAACACCATCAATCACCTCTCACCATCTGCAAATTATCAAACCATTGCATCTATATCATAGAAACTGTCAACCATCTCACACTTTCTTTCATCTATCCCTCTTCTCCATTTCTCAGTCCTGGGTTCTCTTCTCACTAATTTTTTCCATCCCCTCCCTTGCACAAATTTACTCCATTTTCCCAATTTCATTTTCTTTTTTGCCCTCTTCTTTTTCTTTGTTGTCCTCCTCTCTTCCCCCCTCCCACCCCTCGTCGGGGTGGAGTCACCCCTCTTTAGGGTGGGGTCGCCCCTCAAGGGGCGTAACCTCCCCTTTTGGGGTGGGGTCACCCCTACGGGGGCATGACTGCCCCTTTCAGGGCGGCGTTGCCCCTTGCAGGGGCGGACTTACCCCTTTCAGGGTGCAGCCACCCCTTATAGGGGTGCAACTGCCTCTCCTGGGGTGGGGTTGCCTCTTAAGCGGCATGGTCACCACTCTTTGGGGTGGGACTGCCCCTCCTTGGGGCGATACTGCCCCTCTTTGGGGCGAGGCCGCCCATGTTTGGGGTGGTGCCACCTTTTCCTAGGTGGGTAAACTTAACTCATTTAACCATTCATTGGGTAGCTCTTTCCTACCTCCCCCAACACCTCTAATAGGAACTTCTACCTACCCAAAGGGCGAAATGGACATTTCTCCCTCTACCCATTTTTCTAAACTACCCCAATCCAAAAACCCATGTTTTTAAAATGCATAAAAACTCAACAATAAATCAAAAATTGCTTAAAATTACAAAGAGGGTTTTGAACCTAACCTGATGTGGAACAGCACGCTCGTGTAAGAACTATCGCGCCTTGTCCCCCTGGTGGAAGATGTCTCTATCATATTCCTCTGGCATCTTCATGTCCTCGTCTCCTTCTTCTCCTCTCTTCTCTCTATCACTTAACTGTCAGGTGTGCAAATGAGGAATAGTAATTTCTAAAATTACTATTTATAAATTTCCCCTCCTTTTTTCCCCTTTTTAAATTAAGGGTATTTTCCCCCTTTATTTAACCATCTTTTAATTTAACTAATCCTCTAACTTCCCAAGGCCGCCATTTGCACACCATGTGTCAATTTGACTCCATTCAAAATCCAATCTTCATGGTTTTTTGAGATCTTTCCAACGGTACCTTTCATTTAATTATATCAACAAGTCACTCAGAGCCCCTTTTTCTTCCCCAACTACCCTCTTGAGGGGTCATACCCTACCATTTTCATCCATTCCTCCTTCTTAATTACTTTCTCGTGAGATCAGGGCATCTCCATTCACTTCCCTCCATTTGGGCAGCTCACACAACTTCTCCCATGTTGGGGAATCACTTTCTAGTCGCTTCCTCTATAGAGTCATCTACGTTTTATTTTTCTTCGAAACACTATTATCCTAACAATATTTTGAAGAGGGGATAAATGTATACATCCAAATTTGACCACTTCCATATGGTCAAATTTGTATCATTTATCCATCTATTCATCAATATTAATTAAATAACTTATTTAATTAATATTTCCCATTTCTCTAAGGTGTCTAAAGTATTTAATTTATCAATTAAATACTTTATATTTCATCATTTATTATCTAAATTAAATAAACATATCAATTTATTTAATGTAGTCATTTTCCCCTTTTTGAATTTAAATCAATTTTAAATTCCCTCTTTTCTCTCCTTGTCACATCCTCCATAATCATCTTCTAATCTGGACTAGTTTAATTAATCCATGATTAAGATGTGCATATCCTTAATCAGGATTAATGTCACATCCTCCATATTTGGCCACTTTTCTGTAATCCTCCATTAATCTTTCTCATCACATATTTGCAAAACCTTAATCTAATCACATACAATTTCTGGTATGTCCTCCAAGTCAACCTTTCATAAGTACTTTCTTTATTAGGCATTGACCTCTTCCCCATGTGAATTTAAAATTCACATTTTATTCATCTCATACATTTCTCTTCCCCATGAAATTCTAAATCCCCTCATGGGTCACATTAGTCACATGGGACAAGGACCTCCTTTATGAGGACCTTGTCCTATCCTCAAGTTACTCCCCAATCATGTGAATTAAATTCACATTTATTCCCCCAATAACTTCTCTCATCCCCATGATGATAAGAGATAAATTTCTAAAATTCCTCACTTGTCACCATCATCCTCATATGGGGACAAGAAATTTCTTTTTGAGTAAATCCTCCCCTAATCCCAATGTCCTTGCAAGTACCTCAACCTCACATGTCCTCTCTCCACCTCACATGTATTCTTTCCACATCACCCGTCATTTTCACTCATCATCTTCCACATGGCAAGATGTGAGGACTTGTGAGTTCTCAACTCACTACATCCCTCCATCTTGTCCATGTTGGCTAAATCCTAGCCATTGAATTCTGTAGAGACTCTTCCCTTAAAATGGAATATTTGGTCTCGTTTTCATTTATTCACTTTCATTCACAACTTTTTTCATTATTCACTCTCATTCAAGAATTCAAGCAAATTAGAAAATCAACTTCCAAGCATTCATCCTCCATTATTTCAGCCTTCAAGCTTTCATTTCATCCACCTACCACACTTGTCACAATACCCATTTGCACCATTGCATTCCTCATCATATCTACATCATTTTGCATCCATTTTTGCATAATTTTCCATTGAAGGAGCACACAATCAAGCATCAAAAAGGGTCAGCCAAACTCATCAATTCAAACAAGGTAAAAAGTTACATTTTCTTTGTATTTTTTTTGGATTCAACTTAGGCGAATCTTGAGTGTTTGTTAGTGTTTTCCTTTTTGCATTTCATTTTATCTTGCATCTTAGGATAGGGAAAATCACTTGCACACATCATCAAATTCAAAAATCCATCCAAAAGGGATGAGTACATCCAACAAGGCATTAAAGGCATCTTACATGTCCTTTTCCTTGAGCCAAGTAGCATTTACTTCATTCCTCTCTCCCTCCAACTTGTCGTTTCACAAATTTCAAATTCCACCTAACTATATTTATTTGCACATTCATCAAAATGTGTTCATTCCTCCTCCAATCACATGTGGACAAGTGGCCTTCTCTCATTGGTTGGTCTTTTGTCCCAAATTCATCCATTCTGCCTCTTCCTTCATCATTCCCTTCTATTTATAGGAGGCTCTCATTTGAATCTTGGATCCATCAACTAAGAGCATAATCACTATAGGTATTTAGCATTTGAGTTCATAGCATTTCATATTTTGCAATCAATTTAGCTAGTTTATTGAATAATTTCATCAAGTAAGCACAATCATCACCAAAGATCATCGCTTTACATCAAGGAATTGGGAAAGGGCCATTTTCCACATCAAAATGGCACCAATTCCCCCATGGGATTGATATATTTTTCATTAGAATAAGATTTGATAGTATTGTTATTGAGTTCTTCATTTCATTTCTTGTTTTCATGCTTCAAACTAATTTCATGGGGAATGTTGATTTAACTTGCATAATGAGCTAATTATCAACTCTAGAGTTATCAACAAATTATTATCTTGAGTTCTAGTTTCCCTTCTCACAGGGTTCTAGCGAGTTATACACTCTAGCACAAGGTTTGTACATTGCATTACCATTGGGAAAGTGATGAATTCTAATGATCCACTCTCAACAACCCTCTGAGTAATAGGATCCCTCTTTGGTTTGAATTCTCTTCCAAAATTTCCCTAGAATAATGTAACCTAATCTTGTGTCCCCTATTTCTAGCAAAGAGCTATTCAAACCAAACAAATGCTCATATCCTACATATTTGTATCTCATTTTTCCATAAGAATTCTCTTTAATTCAAAGAAAATCAACAATGGCACCTTTTATAAAAATACTAATCTTCAATTACTAGGAGAAAATTCAGATATGTCACTTACCTAGCAAGAATGCCACCAATTCTACCTAAAATTTACTGTTTGAGTACTGACTATGTATCTACTATCTTTTCCTTCTAAATTTTTTCTTCCCAACTGTAGGAGTTGAGAAAATAAAACTTCACAAACCCCGAAGATCACCTACATGCAAATAACCTATCATAAAAGAAGAGATGGAGACAAACAAGCAAGGGTTCTCTAAAAACTCAAAATGTATATATCAGAGAGAATGAGAGAATGAATTGATATGAAATACAATAGGATCAATCCTTATAAAAAGGAGATCATACAAATCCTAATAAAACCCTAATAGAAAAAACCCTAATAAAAGATACCCAGTTCAGATTTCGACGCTAGCTACAAAACCCAGAAATCATTTTTCCTGCAAATGAGTGAAAACTGAATTTTTGAAGCAAAAATGATGACGGCTCCAATAAAAAATGGCTTGCAAAAAACCCTTGTAGCTCCAAAAATCTTCAAATTAAGAACAGGAAGCAGCAGGTGTGGAGCTATGATACCATGTAGGTGTTGAGAAAATACAACTTCACAAACCCTGAAGATCACCTGCATGCAAATAACCTATCACAAAAGAAGAGATGGAGACAAACAAGCAAGGATTCTCTGAAAATTGAAAATGTATATATCATAGAGAATGAGAGAATGAATTGATATGAAATACAATGGGATCAATCCTTATAAAAAGGAGATCATGCAAACCCTAATAGGAAAAACCCTAATAGAAGCCCTAATAGGAAAACATTTAATAATTAATATAATTATTAAATGTCACTTTATGCAAACTAACGTGAAATCTTAAGAAGGGAATAAAGGTAACTTAATCAACATAATTAAGTTAAAACCTTTACTCTAACACCAACAAGAATAATTATGCTACAAAAATCACCTTTATTCCCACACAATTGAGCATTTATTCACCCACTTCAACTCTAACAACATTTAATGTCTAATATTTAGGCAACTTGGCACCAATATCATACATCTGTAATGTACTTGATAGAGTTAGATATTTCAATAACTTTTGAAACTAAGTCAAAGCCCGATGAAGTTATAAAACTCCATCTAATCCTGAAAAGAGCATCCTTCTTTCATTTTACGTTTCTTCCCTTCATTACAGTGACCCTTTAAAATGGTTTTGATAAGACTTATTAGAATTGGAATTGGTTATGAAACTTTCTTCGGCTCTAATAGGGTTTTCAAAACTTTATAAAACCCACTTTCTCTAGAAAAAAAAATTATTTACAAAGGCTTCCTTAGGAGGCTAGTAAGTTAGAAAACTTGTGCAGTACCCAAAAGGTATTGACAATCTCATAAAAGAGCGATAGAAGGAAATAAGGAAATAATTTTAGGATCGGATAACTAGATATTGACTAAGTCAATAAAAAAATGAATCATGAGAACATGGTCAGGAACCAATGAGGTTAGAAAATTAACCAATGACTTATAGGGGATAAAAAATTTCCAAACAAAAGAAGCTAAGGATAGCAACCAAAATAATTAAAATTTTCAATACAAAGACCAAGATGTAAACTTTAAAAGCATAATGGATCATCCTATTAGATGAAAAATTAATATTAGCAAGAAATTACAACATAAGCATTGATAAATTAATATTTTAATGCTAGGAAATTGCAAAGGTTGATACACCTTAATTCCCAACATTCATCCACTTTTTGAATACCTTCAAGATCCAATCTAATTAGGTAATAAAATATTAGAGTCCAAACAACATCATCACAACCATTCATGAAACCACATGAATCTCCAACATGCTCTCATGCACTAACAAGATACCTAAAATAGCATCCAAGATGTCCACCATATCAAGGAAGAACTCATGTCATCCTCCAACATGCCACCTATGGAAGAAAAGGAACAAGCCAAGGTGTATATGCAACAATCCAAAGAGAACAAGCATCAAATCCAAGTGATAATAAAGGTTGTAGGCTACTACATCAACTCCATTGTGCTCACGAGCTAAATAGAAGCTCAACCAACTCCAAGCCCATAGCTAGAACACAATATTGAAGCCAAAGAATCCTGTAGAGAACAAGATAAACCATCAACTAGAACAAAAACCAAAATAGGTTTCCCTCATCCAACTGATAAACCCATGAGACCAAAAATAGCACCCACCACAAATGCTAATCCATCCTATCTACCATACCACAAGGTATCCAAAACATTAGTAGAACTTATGCCAGTAAAATATTTAACCCATAAACTACAATCAAAAGCTCCATGTGTCAAAACTGTCAATGAAGAACACACACATCCAAGAACTCCCATTACATGGGTAATGCCAAATCTGAAAAATATCAAAGCATACCAAGTCTACCAATAGCATCACATAGAAGATTAAATCAACATCATGTAATACCAAGGAACATCCACAATGATATGTAAGACCTATAGATCAATAACCTATAAGAACAACTCTCGCCACAAGTCTCCAAAACTCTCCCATGTTCTCCACACCAAAAAAGGGAAAGAGATAAAGGAACCTCCATTTCATCACTCATGAACATAAGTGAAAAAACATGACCACAATCTAGTGTTCAGAATAGCTTCTCAAAACCAATGTAATGTGAAGCCAAACATCCAGGAAGATAACTAAGACCAAAGAGAGAAACACTACACATCATATACCTATAGAAAATCCTTCTACATACACCTCTAAAAGCCAATTGTGTCAAGTATGATCTCCTCCACAACACCCCAAAATAAAATTCATAACAACAACTAACTCGTTCAATCACCAAGATCAAACTTAACATATGTATCATGTAACCAAAATGAATGTTATCCTCTCAAATCAAACAATATCAAACTAAATCCATTCCCAATGAAGGAAATAATCCCAATACATATCCTAAACTCAACATCAATGAATGTAATCACAATGCATAAGGAGATAAACATGCCACAAATCCTCAAAATGAACTCTCCAAAACTTAATATCCATAGCTCAAGATCCACAAGCATGAGAAGGAAAAACATAAACATAATGCACCTAAAAGAAACAATGAGAAATACCTCTCAAGTGATAATCCACTGAGTAGACCAAGAGTGGGGAGTGAGAATGCTCCTCCAAGATATCCAAGTCTTCATGACTCATCTAAGAACATTCTCTTCATAGGTACATGTTGAACTCATGTCCAACCAAGGTGAAAGCTCCTCAAACTTCCTACTAAAATCTCATCAAGAGTAACCATATCAACACATGTCTCTAACCACAAGACAAATCTAGCCTCACCTAAGTCTCTAGGTATCCATGAGGACCTGTAACTGATCAATCCATGCCAAACTCCAAGTGCAACATCGCATCATCATGAAGTAATAAATAAAATAATCATGTACTCAATACAAAGAGAACCAACCAAGATCAAATTCAAAGTCCCAACAGTTGAATCAATAACATAACCATGACATCATGATCTCACACTTCCTTAAAATGATATCATATGATCCAAAGAACATAACATGTGCATGTATCATGCCAAAATTCTAAACCAGTAATCAAGAGTAAACCATGGCATACTAACATAGCCATCTTATCAAAACAAAGATCACATATCCATTCACATAAAAATAACCATCTCCAAATAATATCCATGCAAATGTGAAAGGACCCTTCTGCAACAATGGGATCTAAGAGATCCTCCTAGCAACATCTACAACACTAAAGAAGATCATCCATCACCAAGTGATGAATCCATTGTCACTGCTAAAGCTCCCATTGAACAATGATACTGAGCTCTCTAGGCATCATGAAAACCATCTCCTTAATGAAAATTCTTCATGGCTCTAACACAATAAAATTCAATATCAAAAATACCAAGTAATAAGTAGAACCAAAATATCCAAGCCAAGAAAATAAAAAACATGCTACAAGTCCCATAACTAACTACCTAAGCCCTCAATATCACCCATTGTCTCATCTCAAATTAAAATACCAATGCACAAATTTCCATAGACAAGGCCAACTAATGAAATCTACATCAACACTGAAACAATCTTGTGGATATAGATAGTTCACATCTGATTCATCCCACAACAACCAAATGGGTGATCAGCCCATAAAGCTACATGACCCATAGATTCCAGACATTGAAGCATGAAAAATCATCATCACATTAGTAAAATGCAAAACTGAGATATCAAAGAAGATAATATGTATATTTCAAGACTCAAACACGAGATCACCAGTAGACCCGATTTTCCAAACAAATCCACAACTAAGTACCATAGTCAAGGAACTATGCAAAAATTCCTGTAAATTTACAATTGATCTCATCCATAATACTCTAAGATTCTGAACACCATATTTTCCACAGATCTACAAAGCAATATTTTTTTTAATTAACATGTAAAACTTGTAAAAAAATCTTCGTGTAAATTTAAAACCACTTATACATCTAGAATAATAGATCACACATATTTCATCTGAACAAATGAATACTCCAGATCTACACAAACCCGCAACTTTTAAAAAAAAAGAAAATTATTAAACCCTCAGAGGAGATAGGTTGTTTAGAAGCTTTTAAAATATAAAATGTACCTTCACAACCACCAATAAATCACCATTTCCTCAATGAGAAAGCTAAAAACATCCTCAAAACATGCATGAAACATACATGCAAATTTGCAACTATCTTGCACCTAGATAACCAAAAGGAAACATAATCTGAACAATAGTTCATCTACAAATATACAAAACTGCAAGTTCTGATTAACCATGTAAAACCTACAAAACCACTATGTTTTTAACACAAATGAAAATCCATATCCACTTATAATTTGGAAGACCCACAAGTATATAAACCACCATAATTGTTAAACCAGAACAATGGAATATCATGAATTTGCATAGCCATAGATTTTTAAATTGAAAATCCATAAAACCTTCAAATCCAAAGAACATGAATATGAGTCGTGCAAGTACAAACATCCATCAGGAAAGTTGAGGTCCAAGAAATTCTAGGCCCATTTGTAGGCCAACTCCACCATCATGTACATGCATCCACGAGAGAATTAGGCTATTCTAGAAGCTTTTAGATCATCCAATGATCAAATCCATAGCTTATATTGTAATTTCCCTTTCTCAACAATGATTATTTCAATTGGCTATTAGCCTATCTCAGAGGCCTGTAGGCTAGTCGAAAGTGGAAGTTAGGGTTTCCAGCTACTTGGAGGTTTCTTTTGTTGATTCAGGGGTTTTCTTGCTGGACTTTTATAGATTGGATTTTGGATTCCTTTTAGTTTTTCAGAGAGCTTCAGGGTGATATGGCATGCATATGCATTAGGTATCTTTTTTGAACTTACTATTTTTAGTAAGTTATGAAGGTTAATCAGTTTGTGGTTAAAATGCATTTGAAGTAACTATTTTTAGCAGTATTCTATTTATAGTAAGTGTTATTTTTAGTAGTGCTATTTCTGGTAGGGGTTCAATAGTTTATTACAATGGTTATATCAGGTATGTCAGTTTGAGCAGTTTGGTCTTCAATTTTTGGTGAAATATAGTGTTTAAGTGAAATATAATGGCTAAGTGAATATGGAAACCTAGTATTGAAATATTTGAAAGTTATATTTGTATTCACTTAAATGTTTGGACACCCACTTTATGTTGTATTTTTCATTTTTATAAATTAATATCTGTCACTTGAAAATTGGACGACTTGATGAATGAGATAGATGAAATGTAAATGCAAGATTATAAAGTGAATGTGAATCTCACTTTAGGGGCCCTAATTGCAGAGAAATGGATTTGAACTTGAAGGGAAAATTATAAATATAAGTGTTGGGCTTCATTTGTGACTATCCATTCAAAATATAATGAAATGTTGTTGAAATTTCTTTAGACCCTTCCTTCGAGGAATGCATACCTCCTAGATCCTTTGAGTTTCGTGCTTGTGAGATAGCACCTAGCTGAGATTAAGACTATTCTTTACACTAAAGAGCAAATTGATCATTTTGAAGATGAAGTTCATTGTGTTTTCTTAAGTTTTGGTGTGTTTTCTCAGTTTATAGTGTGTTGATCTGGTGCTTGGTTGAAGCACTTTTTCATTCATTGCTCCTTGTAAAAATTATGTTTGGTTTTGGGTGGTTCATTTGGAATCATATGACTTGGCATAGGGATTTCCAAATAGGCTCTCATTTCCTCTTTATTGTTAGCATTTATCATTTGATACTTTAAAGTAATTGCTCACAGCATGGTGTTAGCAATTTCTTTAAAGTGGGGGCATACATTGGCATTATCATTTTGGAGATCTTGGACTATATCTTATGTTTCATTGTGTGAACACCTTACTTCTTGTGATGTTTCTTCTTCTTGGTGGTGTCATTAGGTTTTATTTCCTCCAAGAGTGTGACCTTTCTTGTCATACGACTTTCCTCTTAGTGATGATGCTATGCGTTGCATTCCCTAAGTTGTGATTCTTTTATCCTAGACTTGTCCTCTCTTGGAGACATTAGGCACAATGTTCCCTAAGAGGATACCTTACATGAACTAAGAAAAATCCATTTTAACATGTCTTATTATACTTTCATTTTTTTCGTAGGGGTTTAGCATAACGTAGCTTGCTAACCTTATGAAGCTCGAAGTTACAACCCTTTTTCATGGCCACCAAGTATAACACACTTTTTTCTTGTTTGTTCATAAGTGTTTATCATAACACAACTTGCTAAACCTTATGAAGCTCAAAGTTTGTATTGTGCGGTGCCTTATTAAAGTTTTTAGAGGTATAACTTTTGTATGGTATGGGACCCTAATAATATTCTCTCATTTACCACCCTTGGGGGCTCACCTAGTGGACAATGGATTTCACTAGCCCGTGTGACCATGCATTGTTGTTTGCATAGTGGACAAAAAGTTCCACTTGTAAACATTTTTGGACAACCAGCTGAGGCTTGATCTACATTGCATTGGAAATCCAAGGCTTGATCCGTCTCTTTTCCTTTTCATTTTTCTCTTCTTTTGATTCTTTGACATTGTATGATTGATTATCTTTGTCATTGTTGCATACATATATATGTTTAACATAGGCATGTGTCTCCTTGTGCCTTTGGTGGTTTTTCCATGAGATCTTAGATCTTGGGGGCTTGATCATCCTCCTTAATGTTTGATGGTTGATCCTTCTAAGGATTTTACAATTACCTCTTTTAATTGTCTACTTTAGTGTTATTTTGACGCAAGGTCATGCTCTCACTAAATTGGGGGCTAAATGTAGTGTCAAAAATGTAACCTTTACATTTTATCACTTGTTTAGGCCCTCTTATTCAATTTGGACTTAATAATGCCTTAATTTAGTGTTGTTAAATATAACCCTTTACTTTTACACACTTATTTGAACCCTCTTAATTAAATTGAGCTTAATTAGGCCTTAATTATCCCTTTAATTCATTTACAAGCCTAATTAATTACATTTTTCAAAGGGGAAACCCGACAATAATTAATGCTAATGCATAACACTTTAACTTGAGCAATGTGTGTTCTAGGTATAGGGACCTGGGACCCTTTTGCCCTCCCTAGACCTTTGGAGTTAAATTTAAATTATGTTTTTGGCAGTATTTTAATCTCTTCAAATCGATAATTCAATGTTGACTTGTGATATTTGAATTTTGGGAAATTAAGGATACATACCTATAAATACAAGGTTATTTCACTAAGTTTCACCTAGAAATTTGAAGTGAGCAAAAGTATAGAAAATTTTATGATCAAGGGCATTCAAGAGAGGATATATCAGAGATTTATTGCAACATTCAAGATCTATTCATTATGTCAAAGTCTTCTTGCATCATGCATGTTTTTGGAGCTAACATTGTGATGTAGGTTTCATGATCAAGTCAAGCGTTCAAATCATCATTTGAAGCAAGATTAAAATTTCAAGATCCACATCCAGTTCAACCATTTCATACAAGTTGCAGACCTCCTAAGATCTCCATTATAAATATTGAATTCAAGGGTATTTTTAGTGGTAACATAGCTTTGTTCATTCTTCATTCCATCTTTCATGCATTATTTCAATTCAAGATTTGACTACCAAAATAGGGTTTGACCAAGGCAAACCCCCATTCACCCAAAAACAAAGATTTTTCCCTCTCTCTCTTTGTGTGTTGCAGATTTGCAGGTTTATAGGTTGAAGAAGACTTGAAGACCTTTTGAAGAGAAATATTTAAAAAGTTGGCAAATTTGTTGTCAAATCATGGAATCTAACCTACATATCAGATTTCCAACTTTTTGACACTAAAACTTGGACAAATTAGAAGCTTTAGATCTACACTAGAGGCTCCCAAAAGATTGTTGCAACCCCTGTACTTGGACCCATTATCCCATGGGAGAATGAGTCTCATATCAAATTATAGAAATCACTTTTGGTGACTAGTACACATGTTTATGCCCCTCTCATATCTGTATTATGTTTTTTGGTTCTACAAATATTGAGCTTAATCTTCAATTTTCAAGTGTTAGGTTTCATTTTGGAGTTGATTTTCTATTTTTAGTTTTTCTCCCCAAAGTGTTGTTTGACCTTGACCCCCGTCCTTCATTCATAAGGAAATCTAAATATTCTCACTCAGGTTTGATTCACCTAAGGTTTGTTAATCAATTATTTGTGGGGATCTCATTTCTTAATGAAATAAAGGAAAATAGTTCCCTCACATCATTTCCAAAGCACATTACATTCACATATTTTTCTTCATTTCAAGGATAGACCTTGGATTTGAGAGGATTGAGAGTGATGGAATGGATGGAAAGGGGATAATGAAGAGAATAATGGAAAGTGGATAATGATAGAAATAAATGGAAAGGGGATACTGAAGAAATGGATAGAAAGATGATAATAATGAAATGGATGGAAAGGGGATAATGATGAAATGGATTGGAAGGGGATAATGAAGAAATGGATGGTAAATGGGATATGAAGAAATGGATGGAAAGGGGATATGATGAAATGGATGAGATGATACCAATAGTGTCTCAGGATAACTAGATCCTGATTGATAAGGATGGGGTTTTCGCTTATACTAGACTTGGATAATTGCTTAGACAAGGCTTGAATTTTCTCACTCAAGCTTCAATAGCACTTAAGAAAGGATTTGATAAAAGATTATTTTCTTACTTAAGCTTGGATGATCAGTTAGGAAAGGCTTGGGTATGTTTACTAAGTCTTAGATTATCACCTAACTAAGACTTTGATGGATATTTTTATGTCAAGGATTAGGATTTAGATAGACTCTTGACACTTGATTGATTTTGATAGGATATAATATGGATTATGATTGGATGATAAGAGCTAGGTCAAAGATGAAAAGGATTTGATAAATGATGAAATCAATGATGATGATAATGATATGATGATAAATATAGGATAATAAAAATAGTTTATAGGACCAAGGTTTAGGAATGATGATTGGAATTACTAGATTATGATAGTGGATGAAAATGATATGATGAGGGAAAGATGATAGATTTTAGATAGATATGATGCAAATGGTTGATGTGTTAGGTAAAATGATTGTTGAGGAAGGGTCTCCCAAATCTACTCTAGGGCTACAAAGGTCAAGATTGCAATTTGAGATCTTGAGATGGTCAAATGATTATAAAATGACAAAGGCACAACTTTAGGTGATAGAGGTGCCACTTCATGCTATAGAAGCACAAATTCAAGATAAAAAGGTGCAACTTAAGACTATGGAGGCACAAATTCAAGCTACAAAGGTGAAAATTTATAGATAACTATGCAAAGGCATCTCAGGATGATCTAGAAGTGTAGGGCGATGATGTAGAAGCATAGTTTAATAGTCTAAGATGGATTTTGGTTATTTTTTGAAAGAGACAATAAAACAAGAAGACACAATGGATTACTTGACTATCAAGGTAATAAGGGTAATTTCATCAATACATACTAAGTGGATTCATTAGTTTTACACATGAAAAACATGCTAAGCATAACAGCACAACCTATATTTAGTCTAGTAGGTTCATTAACTTAGTATAGGCTAACCTTCCAAAGGTGTAATTTCTTCAAATGAATGGGTAACTAGGGTATGAAAATTTCATTTACCACCTCTATGCCCCTTATTTTAGAAGGAAAAAGACCTACCAAGGATTATGTGTCACCTCAATAAGATAAAGTACATGTTGGGTAACTTAGGGCATGATAGTATACCCTATACCACACTAAGAAATGATTTATGGTCTTAAAGGCTTCTGAAACAAGGTTCTTATTGGATATGTGAATGGTGAGCCTATTTGATAGTGCTCGATGGATGGTCTCTCCTTTTTTCATCACCAAACATGTCTCGACAGACTTAAGGTCATGTGGATTGGCTTGAATGACGTTGACTACACTTTGAGGTACAAATTTCACTCCCCCCTTTATATATTCCACTAGAAAATATAGTTTATGTTGACCTTGAGGTCATCAAATCCCCAAGAAGGCATCCTAATAGGAAATACTATACTAGGTATTTTTGGTCACCCATGATCGCACAACACATAAGGGGAGAGAATACAAACAATATATTAAGCCTTGGGATAACACTTAGAACATAAAATAAATGAAGATATGTGATATTTTTGATCTCCAAGATCACACTAAGTGCAAGGAGAAAGCATACATCTACATACACTTCCAAACATGTCATGCAATGTTCATTAACCCACTAAGCTACTTTAGATGCCTAGATTAGTGGAAAATAAAGCCTTGGACCAATGAATTTGCATCAATATTTTAGTATTCTCAATGATATTGATCTTTGATAGGCAGTAAACAGCTACACCATTTGTTAGTTTCTCAAAAAATGAAGTTTAGATGAGGAAAATCACTCAAAACCCTAGAAAAATGTAGTTTAAAACAAAAGTGTATCTTTACTTGATGGAGGCTCCACTTCCTACAATAGAGGTGTATATTTATAATGAAAAAGTGAAAATTTATTCTACATAGGTCTATCTTTGTGAAGCAGAGGCGCCACTCTAGGAAATAGAGGCACAATTTCATAGACAAAGCCCAAAAATGACCTTTGGAAGCCAAAAAATGAAGTTTTTCATCAACCCAGTTGGGGAATATATAAAAGGGAGCTACAGTACACTTAAAAACATAGATATCTTACCAAAATATTCTAGATTACATGCTCAAAATATCTTAAGATAAAGAAAATCCTAGATGAAATCCTAATTTTTGCTAGAAAATAATGACTATCTACAAAAATAAAGTGTCAAAATGATGAAATCCTACAAATTAAGGCCTTAATAGTTAAGAAACCCCTAGACTTAGTTAAAATTGATCAAATGAAATTTTCAAAATGAAAGCACATGAGGTTCCACTTTATTTAATGGAGGTGCCACTTTATGCAATAGAGGTGCAACTCCGTCAAATAGAGGCATCTTTCTATAAAATAGAGGTTCCACTTTACAATTTTCATCCAAAAAATCACATCTACAACACAAGAACTTGCCAAAAATGTTAAAATAGGGATGGGGGTCCCATTGGGTGTGCCAAAATGAAGAGGGTTATAAAATATTGAAGGAAAACAAAAGAAGATAAAATAAATACAAAGCACAATACCTTCACCTAGATTATTTTACTCTCTCCTTGATGAGTGAAAATGGGGTGCACTCTTGCTCCATTTCATTTTCCCTTGATGTTGATATGTGGATTTCTCAATGCTCTAGCATGAATTTGGTACAATTTGGTAATAATGATAGGCTTGATATATAGATTATCAAAATGGAATCATGTTGTTATGATAGCTCAAGGGATCATTAGGTGAAAATGAAGGATGAGAGCCTCTAGATAGTCTTGAAGAGGCAAATTCAATGACTAGAAATGACTGATGATGGATGGCTAATATTGAAGGATGATTAGAGTTTGGATCAAGGATGCAATCATATGAAAAATGTCAAATTATGGATAGGATCTAGGTTTAGAATTAAGATAATAAAAAAATCATTATGACGATGGCTAAGGTTAAGAAGTTAAATGAGATGAATGGATAAGATGAAAAGTTATTTTGAATTTTCGGTAGGTTTCTAGGTTCAATTAATCTAGACAAGGATTTAGTTAGACATGTGAAGGGTACATTTGTCACATGAGGAAAAATTTAAATTGTGATCTAAGTGAATAAGATGAAAGGATATGATTGGATGGACAACGATAGAGGATAAAGAGAAATTAATTTTATAAACTATTCATTTATTTAATTAATAGAATCATGTCAAGGGATGTTAATTAAATAAATGATAATATTTATTTAATTAAAAGGATTGGGATAAGGATTGGAATAATTAAATAACTAATAGATATTTATTTAATTAATGGCTTAGGATAGGCTAAAATTAGGTGTGGTTAGGTAAGGTCATATTTTAGGTGTCTGCATATGCCAAGTGTCTATATGGTTTGTATTTTATGAATAAATTATTTCTTCATTATTTTCATTGTTATAATTTTATTATCTTAATCATATTATAATTGGATTAAGTATCTATTGTTATAATTTTCACTTTCATTTACCCTACTATGTTGATATTTGGTATCAAACTTCAACTAAATTATAGAAGGTTTCTTGTAGTGTTGTAGGGTTTTTGTGGTTGTGGTGGGAGTATTATTTTCGTGGTTTTTCAAATTCAAGTTTGGTAATAGAATCAATGGAAAGCACATTGTGATCAAATACTGAGCAGTTCAAAGGCTTCATATTCGAGCTATGGAAATTGAAAATAGAGGAACTAACAAAGGAGTGGAACAAATCAAGTTCTATCAGAATATAATCTAAACCCATAGAGGTTTCAATAAAATATTAGAGAAAGATGGAAAAGGGCATGGAGAACCATATAGTTGTGCCTTGTATATTTGGTTCTCTTGAACATCTCAGAAGAGGCTACTAATTTATTTTCATGGAAGATAATTAGCGAGATCTAACAAAAAAGAGTCTAGTAAAATAGCTTTATTTAGTAAGAAAATTATATTCCTTAAAAATAAAGGAAGGTGACTCTATAGTGGAACATCTAAATATTTTTAATATCATTTTTAGTTAGCTAGATAATATTATTGTTAATATAGAAGAGGAGGTTAAGTGTATTTTTTTACTTTTCTCTTACAACTTGAATCTTAGGAGAATCTAGTAGTATCATTGAGTGGTTTTACTTTAGATACCAAGATGGATAACCTTGTTAGATTTTTCTTAGAAAAGAGATGAGAATAAAATACATGGCTAAGGGTTCCAATATATACTACATGTAAAAGGTAGACCCAAGGAAAAGGGTGGTAAGAAAAAGGGGATAAGGGGAGGTCTATTTCAAAAGGATGGTCAAACCCTAGTAAGAATAGAGTTAAATATTGGAACTAGGGGAAATGGGTTCATACAAAGGATGTAAAATAATGTTTTTTGAAGGTTCCTCTAATTATGAATCCTTTGATGATGAAAATAATTCTTTGATTATTTGCGCTAACATCGCTATGATGACTAAAGACTTGTAATTGATTTAGGTGCCTTATATCAAATGACTCCTCACAAGGAGTATTTTTCTACATACAAAGTATATTATGGTGGTGAGTTGTTTCTTGGAAAAAAAATTGCATCAAATTATTGGTTAAGGGAAAAAAAAACTTATTTTTAGTAGTGAGAGAGTTAAATATCTCATAGGTGAGCTTAAAGTTATAAGATTAACACACAACTTAATTTTAGTTTATAAAATTATTTATGTTGGATTATGTGTCACATTTCATAGGAGTGATTGTAAGTTGGTGAGAGGGAACTTAGTGATAGCTAAGGGATATTGATGTGGGCATTTTCTTAAAATTGATGCATATAATTATTATAACTCTTTCTATGTAGCCGAAAACTCATATTCATGTAATTTTGTAGCACCATAGGATGTTCTACATTAGAAAAAAAGGGTTTAAGACCATTTTTAATAAAAATATGATTGATGGTTTGTTTGGTTATTCTATGATTTTTTATTGTCGTCAGCATTGTGTATTTAGTAAATATAGAGTAAATTTTAATCTATTAGCACTAGAAGAAAAGGATTAATTGAATTAATTGATTTTTTTGATTTGGTTGTTAATCACATACAAAAATATATACAATACTTACAACATAACCTATCTCTCTTGAAATATTTTAAATTCAAACATAATTTATAATCTCAAGGCTTCAATTGTCAATTCTTGACATACTAGGTTCACCCAAAGTTCATTGTATTTTTCTATGAATCACAAAGTGACTTGGATTGATTCTTTAGTCACAGGAAACTTAACATATAATGGCTTATGAGGTATCTTAACCAATATGGATAGATTTATTATTCACCAAGAAATATAAAAGTTACATCAACAAATATCACAAAGTAAGATTTAACTTGGATCAATTCTTGTAAAAATATCTAGAAATATTCATGATATTAAAATTTAGAAATAATAAATAATATTCATGTGACTTATCACATATTTTCTCAATAAATTTCACTTCTCAAGTATTTTGATAAAAAAAATAGAAAAGATAAGGGGAAGAAGATAAAAGGATCTAAGAAACTAAGGTTTTCAATGATTTCACATCAATACCATTCCAATATAATGAATGGAGATTAAAATAAATCTATACCTCACTGTAATTAATCATAGCTACATATAGAACAATGCAAATATTCAAAGTAAATTTGTCACATTGAGAAATTGACCAAATGCACCCAAACACTTATGCAACAATTTGATATTCCAAAGAAAAAAATATAGTCATGTATAATTTACAATTAGGAGTGAACTATAGTTGGCCTCTAATTCACTATTTCCAACAAGAATATACAAGCAATCTCATAGAATGTGAAGAGAAATAATGAATAAAACTTATAGTTGACAATTCTCTAGCTGAAGCTTGACAAGTATCAATAAGTTCTAATCCCCTTAACTAAGAAGACCCCTGGCCCTTTTATAGATTGAGAGCCCAAAATTGGTTACAATTCATCTTGATAATCAAAATAAATATCAACAAATAAATGGTATCAATATTAACAAGTAACATGTAGCTGAAATCATAATATTAACAACTAAGAAAAGATTGGAAAATTAGAACCTTTTAGAAACACATTATCATCATCATATCATTAGAACTCTTCTTGTTGTAAAAATTATAAGAGACAGCTGAAAATAAATCATCCTCTTTGACTTGATCTTGATAGAAATCCTCCAATAGGCTTAACTATCTCAACTCAATTAACCCTTGATCTTCATAATATCATTCTTCAAAATTGTATCAAAAAATCACATTCTACTGAATTAAGAAAGTTAAATGAAAAATATCCACAATTCTAGTAGTGTACCAAATCTCCACCAACATAAGGATATCAACTTTCACATTTCATTAATGATATCTTTTATTACCATTTTTTTTCTTGTATACTCTAAAATCATATCTAGAACATGTTGACTGCAAAATATATGGAAAACCTTGTTGAATCAGGCACACATCATCAAAAATGAGAAATAACCAAAAATCAGTAAAAGTAAATATATTCTTCTATTATGACCTTCCTTCCTAATGCTTCTTTCTTTCTTAGGTAGTCTCCAAAATAAACCAAAACTTTACTTATGCCTTCTTGACCTAAGTCTTGTGAAATGTTCCAGTTCAATCTATACTTAGTATAATTTTTCGATATTGTCTTTATTTGAGTATTTATATTCCTTGTTTCCCTATTATAGTTCTTAATTAATGTTTTTATCTTTATCATATGATTCAAAAACTCTTCATTCATATGACCAATTGGATAATTTAATGCATTTAAAAAATACGCTTTAAACCTCATTACCTATGTATCATTCTCTCTTAGAGAATTAATATAATTGGTTTGCTTTGTTAGTGCATTAATGATTGAAATATCATTTTATCGAATATCTTCAATCATATCTTGTAACATCTCCATATGATATTTTCACTCTTCTACAATATCTTTCAATTGGAGTTCTTGTGCCTTAAGTTTAGGAATATCTTCATTAGTAATTATATGTTCCTTTAAAAGATAATTATTATCAAGTTTCTCAAGCTCCAAAATTATTTTTAACTTGATATCATTTTACACAAGCCTCTTCATTAATTTTTTGGCCTTATTTTTCCATCGATACATTTCTTCATAATTCACTATAGGATATTTTATTGTTTCTTCTCCTTCCCAGATCAAGTCATCTACCCATCTATCAAGCACATTAGCTTTATGTTTCATACTATCCATGGCTTAACTTGCTAGACAAAATTGAGTGGGGAGGTATTTCTTCCATATCTTGTTCTCGTTGAACAAGTGCCTTGATGAGGTTCTAGAGTTTTTTAATTTTCTCCTTTAATTATTTTTTCTTATTTGTATCCTTCATCTACTCAGTGGTTGTTGCTTCCACATTTCCCCTCAGATATTCAATTACTTGTTCTCTAGTTGTATATCCCAATTTGAAAGTGGAGATTTGGTAATATGAGGCCAACATCTCTCCTTTATCCTTCTATCTTATAGGAACAACAATTTGGACCATCTTTACCCCTATAGCATCCCTTTGAATAGAATTCATAGTCTTTATTTTCTTCTTGGGCCTAGCGATATCCATTTCTTACATCAATTTTTTAAATTATAATGGAACCATTTGTACTTGGAGAGGTGGCAACAACTAGTTAGCCAACTATTTTGGAGCTTATTTTGGAACTTCGTCTTGTTGGGACTTTGTGGAGATGTAATATTTTTAACATTTTCCACTTGTGACATGGAAGAAAAAAAATTATCATCAAGGTTCTCATGAGGTTGTTCCTTCTATAGCATATGAAATTCATCTTGTAACATTACTTCTTCTATATGAATTTCACTAAAAGCAACATTTATTTCAACATTTACATTCTCTTTGTCCACTTTCTCACCAACTTCTTCATTATCCTATCCTAGTGGAACTTATTGTTGTGGTTCAATAGTCCCTTCTTCTAGATTTGATTCTAGTGTGTCAACATTATACATCTCCAAGGTAATTCCTTCTTGCATTGATTGGTTTGTAAAAATATCATATGCAACTTCAATTTTTGCATTCCCACCTTATGGTGGAATTCCCTTTTCTTTCATCAAATTCTAAAATTCTTGGTGCATCTCCATTAGTCTTCCTTCTAAATATTTTTATTTATTTATCTCCTCACATTGAGATTGGTCTTTGACCATCTTAGAAATATTGGGATGAATATATGTTCCTACCTATTGTTCAATGTGAACATCTAAGACCTAAACTTCACATGTTTTTATTGTCTTCCCAAAGATTGGATCTTCTTTGAATTTCTCTTATTGAGCACCCATAATATTGAGAGGGGGTTGTTCATCAGTGTTCTCTTAAACCATTCAAACATTAAACATTCAATCACCAATGCATATTCAATTGTAATAAGTAATGAAAACATGAATTTTAACATCACATAACACATGTGTCAGGAAAAGAAAAGGTTCGGAAACTCTTTTCTAATGCTAAAAACATAGAGGAGATGTGCAAAAACTAGTTTTAAAACATTAAAACACTTAAGATGAACACATGCAGGGTAACAAGAGTAACAAAAATAAAACGATTTCAAAGATCACACCAGATTTATGTGGGAAAACCCTTTCAGAAAAAAAACCCACCACACCAAGAGAAAGACACTTTGTATTACAGTAAGCAAACTATTACATACAAAGTTACATTCCTCTCACTTTGATAGTTAGCTCATAGCAGCACTTGAGTTTTCATTCATTCACTATTACAATGCTTTTTTGGCATATAGTGAATACAATCCTCTTTTTCAATATCCTTCTTTTTCTTATCTCTTTGACTTCTAGTCAAGACCGATTATTATAAGTCTACATACAACCACCAATTAGGGTGCATTCATTTCAATTATTCAATGACACACCAAATCGATCTTGGATCGGATCCACATGCATTCCTGCATCGAGCCACCCCTACAATAAATTTGTTGTATAGAAAATACTAAATTCGGGCTTTGCAAACTGCCAAAAACCTATCTCATATTACTGCATAATAAAATCTCTTTTCACCAATCCAACTTCCAGAAATTAATGTTGTTTTGCAACAATGGTGCAAAAACAACCAATGACAAAGCGCCATGTGTCGCACTATGATTTTTTCCGCCGCTTGACAAAGTAGTTATTTTTCAACTATCATCGGGCTCTGAAAACCCTTCGCCATTGCTAACTCTTTCATCACATTCTAAGCCAACAATAATTCACTATCACCAAAACACCAACCACCAACTCTATCGGGTCCCACAAGCCACGCGTCCATCGCTCAAGAGGTTCCGGCGCATCTAGGAGGGAATTGCCAAGATTCCCATGAGCCCTTCCCAGAACGAGCTTCCAAGGCTTCCACGTGTCCACCGCTCGTGCACTCCGCTTGGGTTACATGGAAGCCGTTGGAACTCCTTCGGGGAATCTCTAGCGGAATCCTCTAAATTCCCCAGGAAACTCCTGAGGCGCAGACAAGTGTCCATGATCTGAAAGCCCTTCACATAAAGAAGATCGGGGCCCACCTTCTCTTCACTATGCTCACATCTTTGACAGGCTGTCATGTGTCCATCGTTCATGCACTCAGCTTGGCTTATGTGGAAGCCGTTGGAGCTCCTTTGGTAAATCTCTAGTGGCATCTACTAGATTCCCTAAGGAACTCCCAAGTCACAAACAAGTGTCCAAGGTCAGACAGTCCTTTCGTCGATAGACGACTACACTGTCGGTAAATTCAAGGCCAACAAACAAACCACCAACCCTATGCCCATTGGCCCATCATTGTGGCAACCCTCAGAGTCTCGTCGATCAGCCTAAGTCTCAGCAACCAAAGGGTCAAGCCGACCAAATGAGAACACCACGGTAAAGTGATAAGGGCATAAATTCATCAAGCCCTTATCAGAGGTCCAAGCCAGTAAATTGAGGCACATTTTCCAACAAGCTCCCACTTGACGAAGAATTGTTGGCTTCCTCCAGACTTCAAATTTATTTGCGATCATAGGCCCCCAAGGCCCATCAAACCTTCACACCATCTAAACTTGTCCATGCTTACTAGATTTTTCAATGCATCAACAAAATTCTTCAGAGTATCCACCTTTTCTAAAGAAACCTTTCCATACTCCACCATATCTCTCATGAAGTGATACTGCACATCGATATTCTTTGTCCTTGCATGGAAAGTTTGATTTTTTGCCAAACAAATGGCACTCTGACTATCACAGAAAATAGTGATCTGCTTTGCATTAAAACCAATATTAGAACATAAGCGGCTGAGCCAAACAACTTCTTTGCAGGCATGAGTCCTTGTCATGTATTATGCCTTCATCGTGGACAAAGCGACTACATCCTATCGCTTTCTCATCCAACTGATTGCACCTCCATTTAGCATGAAAGTATATCCATTGGTGGATCTTCTGTTGTTAATGTCCCAGCCTAATCAAAGTCCACATATCCACGAATGTTGAGAGTTCTCTGTGATGCAACCAAATTGTCATGGTAACACAGAGCACACTCTGAGGTACCTCTCAGATAACTAATCACTCTTTACAGCATCCCAATCTGTCCTTCCTAGATTTTCCATAAATCGGTTGAGTACTCCCACTGATTGGGAAATTTCTAGCCTTGTACAGCCCATCGCATACATTAAATTTTTGACAACACTTTCATAAGGCACTCTGGTCATGTTCTCCATCTCAGTAGAAGATTTTGGAAAATCTTCAATAGATAGCTTCATTCCTCGCAATATTGGAACAACCAGCTTCTTACAATAACTCATATCAAATCTCTCCATAATAGTGTTGATGTACTTACTTTGGCTGACCTAAATCTTTCTCCCTTTTCTATCCTTGGTTATCTCCATCCCTAGAATATACCTTGTTGCACCTAGATCTTTCATTTCAAACTTTGCAAACAACTAAGATTTAAGATCAGAAATCATAGACTTACTATTTCCTATGAACAACATATCATCCATGTACAAGGTAATAATAATCACATGATCATTTTCAATTTAATAATACACACAATGATTAGATTTTGATCTCAAAAATCCCATAGACAACACAAAGGTGTCAAACTTTTGGTACCACATTCTAGGAGACTACTTCAAACCATACAAATATTTCTTTAATTTGCAGACCGGGCTTTCTTTACCTTTTTCAACGAAGTGCTCAGGATGGGACATGTAAATTTCTTCTTCCATCTCTCCATGAAGAGATGTTGTTTTCACATCCATCTATTCAATCTTTAAGTCATACGTGGTTGCAAGTGACAACAAAAATCTGATAGATGGCAGCTTAGCTATAGGGGAAAATATTTCTCCATAATCAATTCCCTCTACCTTGGAATACCCTTTTGCAACTAGCCTTGCTTTATACTTCTTTGCACCACCCTCAGGACTAGTCTTCTTCTTAAATACCCATTTATAGCCAACAAAATTTCTTCCTTCAAGCAAAGGTACCAAATCCCAGGTTTCATTCTTTTCCAATGATTCCATTTCTTCAATCATGGATTCCAACCAAGAATTTGCATCGGGCATATTAATTACCTCTTTAACAATCCTAGGCTCCTCAATGCTAGTAATTAAAGTATAGGAATAGTTTGAATCCAAAATGGAGAAACCATACCTATCAGGTTGTTGTTTTTGACATGTAGACCTTCTCACTAGCTGAGGTTGTGGTTCTTCATCTTTAGAACTCTTAGAGCTGCTAGAGCTCTCCTCAGTTTTAGGTACACCATGCAATTCTCCCTTTTCTGGAGCTTAGGGAATCTCAACTGCATCATTCTTCTTTTCTCTTTGATTTATATCTAGTTGTGGATCAATTGTTAAAGGTTTCAGCTCACAAAATATTACACTTTTGTTGTACAAAAACTTCTTAGTGATGAGGTTCCAAAGCTTGTATCCCTTCACACCAACACCATAGCTGATGAAGATACATTTAATAGCCTTATTCTCCATCTTAGATCTTTTCTCATTTGGCACATAAGCATTTGCCTCATAGCCAAAGACACGAACATGTCTCAAAGAGGGCTTCTTACTAGACCATGCTTCCAAAGGTGTCTTATCAACAAGAGTAGAGCAAGGAGATCGATTTACCAGGTAACATGCTATAGCCATGACCTCAACCCAAAACTTATGCTCCAAACCAGCACTGCTCAACATACTCCTTCCATCAGCGTCTTGTTCAACCTTTCAACAAATCCATTCTGTTGTGGAGTATAAGGTGTATTTTTATGCCTTTTAATCCCATGGTCTTTATAGTATCTATCAAAATTTGTAGAACAAAACTCATCTCCATTATCCATCCTCAAACATTTTATTTTCCTTCCAGACTGATTCTCTACCAAGTTTTTAAATTCTTTAAAATGATGAAAACTTTTGATTTACTTTAAAGAATCATATAAATGCCCTTCTTGAGTGGTCATCAATAAAGGAATCATAATATCTAGACTTCAATAATGAAGGAACATTAACTAGACCAAACACATAAGAATGAATATAGTCCAATACACCAAAATATTTATGAGAACTCGAGGAAAAAGAAACACATTGTGGCTTTCCATAAATGCAGTGGTCGCATAAATCAAACTCAAGATTACAATTTGCAAGCCCTTCAGTGAGATTTTTGTTTTTCAAGTTTTTTCAACCTTTCTCACCTATGTGACTAAATATATGATGCCACATCATGCTCTTCTTTCCTCGGAGTTTCATCTCCATTGCATTTGCAACCAGAGAAGAATCTTCATCCTTCTCTACAGGAGTAGCTTTGCATTAATTTATAGAGATGTTGTTACATTGAACAGGACATGCATCCATCTTGTACAGAGTGCTAGTACGTACACCCTTAGCCAGCACCATTGTACCTCTAGCCACCTTACATCCTTTTCTCAAGAAAGAAACTTCTACACCAACATCATTCAGCTTACTGACAGAAAGTAAGTTATGTGTAGTATACCACCAATCCCTTTGATTCTACTATGAGGGAACTGTATCTTGACTCTACCTCGGCCAACAATCTCCAATGTTGAATCACTTTCCAAGTACACATTTCCACCATCATACTTCTCATACTTAGTGAATCATTCTCTATGAGACGTCATGTGAAAGGATGCACCCGAGTCAACCAGCCAGACATCATCTGATACCAGAGTTTCCAAGGCTGCAATCAAGGCATATACATCACTCTAAGAAGATTCATAGTCTAAAGACTTACTTTTCTTCTTCTTCTTCTCCTTACAATCCTTTCGGATATGAACAGGCTTCCCAATTCCAATATTTCACCTTGGAATTTTTACCAGGAGACTTTGATCTCCCTACATATTTAGATTTGGACTTCTTGTCCTTCTTCTTGCCTTTCTCCTTCAATCTACCTCAAACAAAAAGGGCCTCTATGGCCATCTCATAAGACTTCATTTGTATCTCTTCAGACAGTAGTGAAGCAACCACATTTTCCATCTTGAGAGTAGCATTCGTACTTCCAATAGCCATCACCAGATGATCCCAAGTGTCTGGTAACGAACATAACAGGAGCATGCAACAATCCTCCTCCTCAATATTTACACCCACAACCACCAACTGAGAAACACTCATATTAAACGAGTTCATATGGTCTACAATAGATGCACCTTCTTCCATCTTCAAGGAGTACAACTTCTTCCTCAGGAATAACTAATTTACCAAAGACTTTCCCTGATAAATATCACCAAGCTTAATCCATAACGAAGCTATAGAATTCTCCTCATGGACATTCAGGAGTACAGAATTGGCCAAACAAATTCTTATCAGACCTCTCACTTTTCTATCTGCGAGGTCCCAATCTTCTTGTTTCATACTTTGTGGCATAGTTCAAGACACTGCTACCCAGCGATCTCTATCCACTAACAGGTCTTCCACTTTGAGTTTCCACAGCTCGAAGTTGTTGCCATTGAATTTCTCAATATCAACTCTTCCTGATTTACTTTCCATCTTAGATAGAACTAAGTTCTAACTTTGCAAGACTCCCACTGGAATAGTATTAGCACAAAAAACCATCCCTACTAACAAGGATAACACAACTGGCCAGGCTCTAATACCACTTGTAGGGAAAAGAAAAGGTTCAAAAACACTTTCCTAATGCTAAAACCATAGAGGAGATGTGCAAAGACGATTTTTGAAACATTAAAACACTTAAGATGAACATATGCAAGGTAACAAGAGTAACAGAAATAAAACTATTTCAGAGATAACACCAAATTTATGTGGGAAAACCCTTTCGGGAAAAAACCCACCACACCAAGAGAAAGACACTTTGTATTATAGTAAGAAAAATATTACATACAAAGTTACAGTCCTCTCACTCTGATAGTTAGCTCACAGCAGCACTTGATTTTTCATGCATTCACTATTACAATTCTTTTTTGGCATACAGTGACTACAATCCTCTTTTTTAGTATCCTGCTTTTTCTTAATCTCTTCGACTTCTAGTCAAGACCGACTATTAAAAGTCTACATACATCCACCAATTAAGGTGCATTCATTTCAATTCTTCATAGACACGCCAAATTGATCTCCGATCAAATCCACATGCAATCCTACATTGAGCCACCCCTGCAATAAATTCGTTGCAGAGAAAATACTAAATTTGGGCTCTGCCAACCGCCAAAAACCGATCTCATATGACTGCATAGTAAAATTGCTTTTCATCAATCCAGCTTCTGGAAATTAATGTTTTTTTGCAACAATGGTACAAAACCAATTGATGAGAAATCGCCATGTGTTGCACTATGATTTTTTTCATCACTTGATGGAGCAGTGATCGGTCAACTATCATAGGGCTCCAAAAACCCTTCGCCATCACTAACTCTTTCATCACATTTTAAGCTGACAATAATCTGCTATCACCAAAACATTGACTGCCAGCTCTATCAGGTCCCACAAGCCATGCACCTACCACTCAAGAGGTTCCGAGGAATCCAGGACGGAATTGCCAAGATTCCCATGAGCCCTTCTCAAAACAAGTTTTGGAGGCTGCCACACGTCCACCGCTCATGCACTCTACTTGGCTTACGTGGAAGACATTGGAGCTCCTTCGGGGAATCTTAGCACCATCCACTAGATTCCCTAGGGAACTCCTGAGGCACAAACAAGTGTCCACATCCGGACAGCCCTTCGCATAAAGCAGCTTGGGGCCCACCTTCTCTTCACTGCACTCACCTCTTTGACAGGCTGCCACGCGTCCAATGTTCACGCACTCCACTTGGCTTACGTGGAAGTCACTAGAGCTCCTTCAAGGAATCTCTAGCGACATCTACTAGATTCCCTAAGCAACTCTTGAGGCACATACAATTTTTCGTGGTCAGACAGCCCTTTCGCCGTGTTAGGTCTCAAAAATGCGAGAGGTTTCCAAGCTCTCACAACATTTTTTTCCAATGTACAAGGCCAATTAACATAATTGAACCTTCTTCTCTTTAGGATCTGCTAAACCTAGGCAGGTGCACCTATGTGTATGTTGTAGATTTGAAATATATTTCTTGCTCAATCAATCTATTCATAATGGCAATTGGAAGTGAATAAATAAAATCATAATTGCTACTCCTATTGCACAAAAGAAAGAATTTAAATATGTTTTTTTATATGAAATTCGTTCTCTGGGTTGTGATAGATCAGTGCCTTCTATCCACATGGTCAATGGAGTCAAAAATTAAGAATGATATGTGTTTTCCTCCTTGGCTTAACTCTAATTGTTAGGCACTTTAAAAAATGAGACTATGACTGGCATAAAAATTCATTAATTTATGACTTGTGTAAATTGTGTTGGAATGTGACTTCACCTAGTTCTCCTTTAACCATCCAAAAGAAATCCTTAAATCACTATGACTTATTTAAAAGAGTTTAATTCTAACTTGCAGACACCAGTTAATTAAATCACACAAAATGGGAATACATTTTGACAAATCAAAAATATACTTGATATACTGATTTAAATAATAAAAGACATCAAGTTGGAGACAACCAAATAAAGAATATGAATTAATACATCACAAAAACTAAACACTAAAAAAAAAATCACCAGTTTAAAATATTATCTCCATTACTTCTGCTTCAAGAAAGGCTTGCCATTGTTTACATTCCTAGTCTTCATTTTTTGTAAAAATCCACCTACTACTACGACTGACCTCCTTTGATTTTTCCATTTTCTAGATATTTATACAATACAGATCAAAGGGTTGTGACCCTTCATTTGTCTATTACAACCGTTGGCATTCCTTAGCAAAAATAAAATATTTAATTAGTTGCCTTGTCGAAAAATTAAATATTTTAACACATCTCTGCATTTCATTTTATTTTATATCATAACACTTTGCCCGCTTTTAATATTTTCTTTCATTTATTTCTACGAAGCTGCCTTATGTTTACCACCCTACCATAGTCAACTTGATATCCTCCCGCAGTGTGGTGGTGTTTGAATTTTCCACAGCCTTATCTTCCCTTACCACTTCACTGTGGGCTTCATTTTTACCTCTGGTGGTATTGCAGTGATTTCCTTGATTGCTACCTCCACTGTTATCTTCATCCATCGTGCCACCACGGTCTCTGACTTGACTACCATTGGTACTACGGTAATACCTCCCTAACTGTCACCTCACTGCTCACTGCATTACCACAGTCCTCTCTCTGACTGTCCACGGTTTCAAGGTAACCATGCTCTGACCGCTACCCCCCGCTGCTTCACTGCTTACCGGACCACTGTGGTCACTGTGATGATTGTCTCTAGTGCAGCGGTAAGGGTTACATGACTGTTGCTAACCGTGATACCATGAGCCACTTTGCAAAAGGTCGTAGTAAAGCAGTGAAGGCTATGAAGGGTAAACAATGGCGGTAAAAGGTATTTTAACATTATGGATGGGGGTAAAATGAATTATTTCATGAAGAAGATAGAAAAATAGTGGGATCAAATGGGTAAAACCCCTTAGAAGTTTTTATGAAAATTTTGGTTCTAACATGCCGATAGACGACTGCACTGTCGATAATGTCAAGGCCAGGAAACAAACTGCCAACCCTACGCCTGTCGGCCCAACGTTGTAGCAACCCTCAGAGTCTCACAAATCAGACTAAGTCTTAGCGACCAAAGGGTCAAGCCGACCAAATGAGAATAACATGGTAAAGCGATAAGGGCATAAATTTTTCAAACCCTTATCAGAGGTCCAAGCCAGTAAATTGAGGCACATTTTCCAACAACATGAACACCAAGAATTTTACGTGGAAAACCCAAAAAGGGAAAAACCATAGTGAGGGTTAGCTCACAATATATTATAGCCGGTTATAGTATATTTACATAAGTGCTCACTATAGGTGGACTCGCTATCCAAGTGGACTCACTTCCCATAGAGAAAAATATAGAAGAGAGATCGTGGCTCACAACCTATTTTAAAACTATTACAATTTTCATCTTACATATGCATGAATACAGCTCCAATAAAGCTCAATAAATGATCTTTATCTAATTCAGATTCAACACTTTGTCATGCTCTTGATTCACACAACTCTAATCTTCAAATCAACATTCACAACTTAACTTCACACTAATCCAATCAAATTCACATCATATACATGTGGAACACTCTTAGTACTTGAAATTTATATCAAAACACTAAAAAATAATATAACATATATATCCACATCAGGTATAACATCAATTAGGTCAGCCTAATTAGATGTAATATTTTCATCCACACAACATGCCATAATTCAAAAATAAAAATATCTCAAGATAGGTTGGAATGGACCTATAATATATCCCACATAAGATAGCAACATTTATTCAACCTTTACACAACATCAAACATGTTAGGTCGGCACCGCATAAGACCTAAAAACTGAAATCCTTCAGTTGTGCATTCACATCTCGACATGTGGACCTAAAAATTTGATGCCAATTGGAATCCATGCTCCACTAACATATAGAAATTATCTTTGAAAGTGCAAGGCCAAAAACTCATCTGCAGAGGTGTGGATTCTCCCACACAAACATATTGTACAAAAAACAAACTATAATCTATTAGGTTGAACACTGCTACTCATAACTCCTAAACTATTTGTCCAACAAGGATGAAATATTGGAATTAGATGCATCTAATATCCACCAAATTAATTTTAGATGCACAGAGTGATATCTTCATTTGCAGAGTGGTGCGAACCTAAAAACCAATACCCAATTATATTGAATTTCTAGATTTGATATTTAGCCAATTTTCCACACAACTAATCTTTCTAGACCAAATCATCTTGCACAAATGTCTTCTTTAACACTACAAAAACCTATTAGAACTTATCAAAATGATCTACAACAATTTTGACATCAATGATAACATTGCAACACATCATTATGTATCTTCCATGCTCATATTTCCAAACAACATCATCAATGATAAACTTCCTCAAACTTTCAAAAATCTCCCCCTTTGTCATTGATGGAAACATGCCAAAAATATCCCAAATATTCTCCCCCTTTTTCATTGATGGAAACATGCCAAAAATATCCCAAATATTCTCCCCCTTTGAAATCGAGGGCAAAGGGAACCTATTCTACTTGTTCTGACTTTCATCAAAACTCTCCCTGAGAAATGTATGCATATTTACAAATTGAAAATAATAGATTGACTCCCCCTAAGTCACATACTAAAGAAAAATCCAAAAAGGTACTAGAAAATGTCTCTATATTGTTTGCATATGTATAGATAGTCTGAATAGAAATATTGGAAATGCATAAAAATATAATAAATGAGTCAATCAAAGGTAGTTCACACCTACAACTTATTCAAATGGTCTTCCTAGGCTTGCCTGCCATGTTCCCATTTTGTCTTAACCTCCATAAGTATTCTATTTTGTTTTCAAACTCCAATAATATTCTTCTCCTTCTTCTGAAGTGGTAGGTACTGGATTCATATTCTTAAATTTTTCCACACTTAGAAGAGATTTTCAAACAAGTATAAATTTGGGATTGACTAGATCCCTTACCTCTCAAATACAGAATAATATGTTCTTCATGTGCTTGCATTTGAAATAACATATTATTATGTAGTTTGGAGAGGTAAGGGATCTATTCAATCCTAAATTTATAATTTTTTCAAAATTTCTTCTAAGTGGGGACAAAGTTAAGAAGATGGATCCGGTACTTGTCACTCTACAAGAAGGAGAAGAACTATTATTGGAGTTTGAAACATAGAATAGACTACTTGCGGAGGCTAAAATAGAATGGGAACATGGTAGGAAAGCTTGGGAAGATCATTTGAAGAATTTGTAGGCATCAACCACCTTTGGTTGACTCATTTCCTATGTTTTTATGCATTTCTAATATTTTGTTCAAATTATCTATACATATGTGGATAATATAGAGAAGTTTTCTAGTACCTTTTTGGTTTTTTCTTTGGTGTGTGCCTCAAGGGGATTCAATCCATTATTTCCTATTTGTACATATGCTTACATTTGTCAAGGGGAGTTTCAGTGACAGTCAAAACAAGTAGAATAGATTCCCTTTGCCCCTGATGTCAAAGGGGGAGAATATTTTGGATATTTTTTGCATGTTGCCATTAATGATAAATGGGGAGATTATCGAAAGTTTGAGGAAGTTTTTCATTGATGATGTTATTTGGAAAAATGAGCACGAAAGGTATATAATGATGTGTTGTAATGTTTTCATTAATTTCAATATTGTTGCAGATCATTTTGATTAGTTCTAACAAGTTTTTATAGTATTAAGGAAGACATTTGTACAAGATGATTTGGTCTGGAAAGATCAGTTGTTTGGAAAATTGGCTAAATGTCAAATCTGTCAGTTCAGTATAATTGGGTATTGGTTTTTGGGTTTGCACCACTCCACAAATATAGATATCACTTTTTGCATCTAACATTATTTTGATGGATGATCGATGTATATAATTCCACCAGCTCGGAATACCTTGAAAGAATAGTTGGTTCCTTAGGCATTACATCATAATGGGTATAGTCCCCTTCCTCATCTTCTTCTTCACTATAAACCAATATGGTGGGAGGTACTCTAGTAGACTCTTTCATCTTCAGTTTTTCTTTACATGTTTTAATCACTTCATTGAGATTCTTCTTCTCTTGCAAAATTTATTTTATAGCCTTATCTCCTCTTCATCAATGGCTTCATAATAGCTTTCCACATTTCCTGGTTGCATTACTAGCTTGGCCACTAGTAAAATTATATTCATTGAAGGAGGACAAACGAACAATTTAATAGTAGAGCATGATGAAGAAGTTTTTTAAATATTTTTCCCTTTCATATTTTCTACTTGCATAGTAGGTGCAACTACTTTCCTTAGTTGTAGAAAAATGCACATTATTATTTCAGCCTATGGAAGAGGTGATGCACTAGAATATATGCCTCTAGGTTTCCTTATAATGCTAGTAGGAATTGTCATTGTTGGTTGGTTAGGGTTTTTTGGTAAGTTGGAAATTATGATTCCTACACTTCAAAATTCTTTGCTACCCTGAACCTTCTCCATTTTCATGACTTTGGCCTCAATTTTTTTCCTTTTCTTTACCAATAAATCATCATAATTTGTATCTTCTATTGATTTGATCTTACTCTTCTTGGTATTTTCCTTAGGGTATGTTATTGCCACCCCTTTCATTTTTAATGTGTGGTACAATTGTTCAGCCACAAATGGTTGGAATCCAATATAGGTTTCATTATTACATCCAAAGAAGTTACTTTTTTCATGCTTCAATCTAGTTCTTCTATTGGTTGATCAAATATTTTGTTTAGCTCATAACTAGGATGTGGGACCTTCTTATCATATTCCGTCACCTGATCTGGGACATTAAATATTATTAATATCCCATTTTATTAAGTGTCATCCTATGATATGTCCTCTTATTGACTTCATAATCATCAACACAATTAGCCCAGAAGTCTTCCAAATTAGGTTCATGCATAATTTTTTTATTTACATTCTTGTGCAACCTCTCATGTGGATCATAATTTGGCCTCTCACAATCCTAGAGTTAAAATTTTGATTCTTGTAGATCTTTCTCAAATTCCCTAGCATTGACCACTATGTTTTGTTAGTGAAAATAGGTATTTTACCTATCTAGGTCCTATTTACATCTAAGTCCACTTAGGTCCTAGTTTCTTTTTCTAGAATTATTAGTTGTCTAGATAAGATCTTATCATTCCTTACCTATTTGTATTTTATTTAATGCATGCATCCTAGGTCATTTAATATTGAATCATGGCACACTCATTTAATTTTGGTGCATCATCACCCTTGACTAAATAAGTAAGGATTTATATGTACATATCAATCAATCAATCATCATACGAACAAAAATCAAGTTAATTCTGACAATGTTGCATCCATAATCATATAATCATATTTATTCCATCTCTCTTGTGGAATTTGAACACATGGAAATAGGGGGTGCAAAGGCAGGAAGATGGGATCCCACCTATTCTATTTATCTCTAGTTCATTCAAGGAAACCCTAAATATCTCAATGTAATGATGCAATTGAGATAAGGGGTTGCTATAATGTCTCCTTGGGTGTGATTAAAGAAAAAAGGGGGTTCACGACTAAGAAAAGGCTTAGAAAAAAGGAAATAAAAGTGATATGAAAATCTAGTTATGCAACCTATGAAATGAAACTTACAATCAAAGTAACAAACTAAGAATGAACAGAGGGGAACCTAGAAAACTGGAGATGCAGGAAATAAGGTCTGCAATCTCAAAATTGTGACTTTTGATGCACACTAGGAATCATGCACCAATTGGGGTGATTTAGTCCCAATGTAGGGTTTCAGGTAAGATCTAAAATCTACAACTAGTAAACTAGGATCTATAGAAAAATTTGAAAACTAGTATACTATGACTCATACGCCCAAGGTGGCGATTTAGTCCTAGTATCAGGGTTTTTCTAAAACTCTGATATCCTCGAGTGATCTTTTGTATCTTTTCTCCTCTCTGATCTCCAAATCTGAAACTCTAAATTATGGTTTGTAGGTGACTTTTCATGAAGATGATAATTTCTTGACAACTTTCTTCAATCTTGCAACTTAGTCTTCAAAGGATCTTCAAGCTCAAATGCCTAGATCTATAATCATGCATGTAAAGAAGAGAAAAATGATTTTTTGTTAGTGGATAGGGTTTTTCCTTGGTCTAACCTCATTTTGGTAATCAAACCTTGAAATGAAATGAAATAACATGAAAAAATGATGAATGAACAATATGAAATGTTGCAACTGACCAAACCCTTGAAAACTTGTATGAAATGGATATCATGAAAGTAGATCTTGAATCTTGATTGAATTTTATGAATCTTGACTTGGATGCTTGCTTGAATCATAAAAACCTACATCACAAATGTTAGCTCAAAAACACACATGATGCATGATTACTTTGACATGATGCTCGAATCTTGAATATAGCTCCAAAACACTTGATAAGCAGATCTTGAATTCTCTTGAATGATTTATAAGTCTCTCACTTGAATTCTCCTAAGATCACTTAAATTTCTAGATGGCTTGTAAACTTGTTAGAATACTTGAATACTTGAAATTGCTAGGATAAAATATGTGAAATAACCTTGTATTTATACTTGTCTATGCCAAATTTCCCAAAATTACAACACTACAAGCTAACATCAGATCTAGGAGAATAAAATCCTACCAAGAATTGAATTCAAAATAGGTCCAAGCTAAGGCAAGACTCATATGCCAGTTGTGGCGTATGAGTCCCAGTAGCCTAGGCTTGGGACACAAATTTCAAGAAATGCTAAGTTTTATGCCAAATTTAGGATCAGAACCTAAAAATTATGTGGGACCCATATGCCCAAGGTGGCGTATGAGTCCTAGATCACTAAATTTGGGATTCATAACCCAAAACAATCAAATTATGATTGATCCTTAGATATTTGATGAGATTATCCTCATAAAGATGCATTAAATAAGGCTTGTGGATGTAAAATAGGACCAAATAAGGCATAAAGAAGCCCAAATTTAGCAGGGAGGGCCCAAACAAGTGTGAAAGTGTAGAGGGATACATTTTTATACACTACATTTAGCTCCCACTTTAGTGAGAGGAGAAACTTGCTTCAAACTCACATTAAAGTAGACAAACTCGCATCAAGAGGGGTCCAAATGTTCCAACACTAGTGAGATAGGATAACAATGTTCAAGATGGTTGTGCAAGCCCCTAGGATCAATATCCTATGGAAAACCAACATAGACACAAAATAACACACATATAAATGATATAAGGAGCAACAAAAAGGTACAAGCATAAACTACCAAAGACAAAAGAAGAAAAGGAAGGGAAGATCAAGCCTCGATAATTTGTCCAATGCAATGTGGATCAAATCTAAGATGTTTTTTCAAAAACATTTAAAAGTGGAACATAATGTCCACTATAAAAACCAAACACATGCTCACAAGGGCTAGTAGAACCTCAGATCATCCACTAGGTGAGCCCCAAGTGAGACACATACGCACATGTTCAATATGTGCTCACACAAACAAGCAAGTGGCTATGGAAAAGTCATTCCTAATTTTGGCTCCCATATGGTAACCATACCAAATCTATACCTCTTGATAACTTTGATAAGGTGTCACACAACACTAATGAAAGGATCCATGAAGCAAGCAAAACTTTGTATGTTTGATATTCATGAATAAGCAGGATGGCTCCACAGACAAGGAAAGTGTGTTATGCAAGGTGGCCATATAATAGATCCTATAAATTCAAAATAGTGTAAGGTATGTTCAGAGGATTTTTACTTAGTTCATGTAAGGTCTTAACTTAGGGAGCACTATGTTTAATGTCTCCAAGAGAGGACCAATCGAAGAATAGAAGATTCACAACTTAGGGAACGCGGTGTGTCGCATCAAGCCACTAAGAGAAATATAATATGATAAGAGAGATCATGCTCTTGAGGGACATCACACTCAATGTAACCACAAAGCGAAAGATACATCACATGAAATAAGAAGAGTACACAATAAAACATGAGTCAAAAAATAATAATGCCAATGTATGCCCTCTGTTTAAAGGAATTGCTAAACACCATGTTGTGAGAAATTACTTTAAAGTAGCAAATGATAAATGATAATAATAAAGAGGATATGAGAGATTATTCAGAAATCCCTATGCCAAGTCATATATTTCCAAATAAACCTATGTCATGAAAAGGGGTTGCCCCTGCAATGAAACTCCAAACACATGACGGATCCGTGAATTAGAGGTCAGTATGTCTTTGTTACAATGTTTTTAGAGAGCTCAGAACTATCATCATTCCCCAAATACTCATGGAATGGGAATAATGACACAAAGAGAGTGAAAATAAAGAAAATATTTCGAGTCAACATGGAAGAGACCTAAATTTCTTGGTGTCTTGTTTCATCCCTAAAATGAAAACACAAGACAAAGAAAAGATAAAGGAAAATCTTTTGGATCAACATAGAAGAGACCTAAATGTCTTGATGCCTTGCATCATCCCCAAAAGGAAAACATAAGACAAATGAAAGTATAAATGTTTATGACATATAGAAGAATGCATATACAAATAGAGGAACATCACAAAGAGAGAGGGACATCAAACATAATAGTACAGGAGATCACATTATGCACATGCAATCACACAACATGAAAAAGAAAATAAAGACAAGATTATTAAGGCACATGCGAGTCAACCTATTAGTAGGTCTCCTGCATCCCAATCTTGTTCATCATATACGAAAGGAAGAAAGCTAGCCAAAGGGACAACAACAAGTGCCAAAATAGGGGTATCACCAAGTTCAACACTCTTCTTAAGAGAATTATCATTTAAGCTCATAGAAGAGGAAAACAATGTATTCAATTCATTATGCACTTCCTAATCAATTTTAGCAATCTCATCATCATCATCTAAGTTAATCATAGTGGGAGGTCGAATGATAATGTGTAAAGAGGGATTTAGCTCTTGTTGCAGTTGTGATATAGGATCCTTTTGTTGTGACAAGGAGGGAGACACATCATGAATTTCTTTAGTTAATTTTGGTGTTTATTTTCTTTGTTGTTTTCTTCATTTAACCTTCAAGCAAGAGCATGACGTCTACGCCTACACTCTCTAGGATTTTCATTTCTTTTAGTATGATTTTCAAGTGTAGGCGTGGGTTTATCAACCATAGGTTTTTTTTCTTCCCTTAGCGGAGGAATGGAAGAAACCATAGGAGGTTCAACCACTTTATCTTTAACTTTGTAAATTTGTTTTTATCTTAGGATGTGTGATATAATTACTTTGGTTGTCTCTTGGTCATTTTTAGGAGATAGGCAAAGGTTCTATATTAGGTTGGTCTTGGCTATTTGGGAGGTCTTTTGGTTCACTCATGGTTTCATCAAGGATAGGAGGCTCAATTATGGGTTGAGTCATGTTTCTAAGGGATAGTTTTGCTATGAATTTTTCCTTAAATTTTTGATAGGATTTGAAAAGGAATTCCTCATCAGGTTTAATATGTTCTAGAAGCTCAGGCCAAAATAAATCCAATGAAAAGTTCCCATGGGAAGACATAGGATTAAAGCCACTATGGTGCATAGTAAAGATTTTATTGTCAAATGGAAACTTCAAGCATTTATGCACAACCAAAAGGAAGGCTTCCATGGAGCATAGCCATGGATAACCAAGCTTCACATGGAATTGATCTAACATTGAGATGATAGAGAATGAGACATGTAATTGTTTCGGTCCAATTTTTAAAGGAAGGGTGATTGATCCCATCATAGGGAAATCAAAACCATTATGTTTTTGTATCCATTCTTTCAATTTATCATATGTTTCTTGATAGATTTCATGCACAAGTAATAATTATTTAGTGATCAAATTATCTCCACAAACCAGATCAATTAATATCTCATTAGTGGGCTTGTCATTGATTCAGCTAGCTATGTAAAGAGGACCATTAGGTACATTTCTAATTGTGTCTTTAGATGAGAAAGAAATGTCAAATAGGTTTTTTAGTTTGGACCTTACGAGGTTGAATTTTGATCAATACAACCATAGCATCCATAGGTTTTTTTCAATAGAATCCATAGGACCTTGTTTATGAGTATTTATGTTTTCATTGTCTGTGTCAACATTCATCACATAATTCTTGTTAGTACCACTAGCTTTAAAAAATGAAATATTATGATTTGGCATATGGTTTGGATTGTCTTCTTTAGTAGTGTGGCCTAGAATGCCTGTTTGGAGTGTGACACCTTTCGACATCAAAATGGAGAAACTTGAGCATTCTTTAGAGATATCACACACCATCTTTCTTCCCACATCTTCCTTTCAGGAATGGGAAGATATCATGTATACCATCTTGGTCTTGTTTCTTCCCAAGTTGAGGAACGTTGTTTTATGGTCATGGATCATCTTCAACATTCATTAATTATTGGACTTCTACCATATTTGTAGGAGACTCTACATTGATGGGGGGATGCATGTTCTCTCTTCTTCTCTCTTATGGGGGCAGAATGTTTCCTCGAATGGGATTTTATCCTTATCATAGAGCATTGAGAGCATTTTTTTTCTATCTCTTTTTTGGGGAGGATTTTTGTCCCAATGAGTTTTCTCCTCTTCTCCATTTGTGAGAGATGGCTTTGGGAAAATTCACCACCAACAATTCATCTCCATGACAAATTCATCTCGTTGAAAATTCACCACCAAAAATTCATATCATATTGTTGGTGATGAATTTTTGGCGATGAATTGTTGGAGGTGAATTTTTGGGGGGTGAATTATTGGCGATGAATTTTCTTGAAGTTGTGAGAGATTGAATTTTCATTTGTACATGGGTACCTAACATGGCCTTGTAGTCGGGACCCATCTTTGTGTCATTTGCATAAGTACTTCCTAAGTTGTACTTAAGGGGGGGTGTTAGTGTAAATAGGTGATTTACCTATCTAGGTCCTATTTACATCTTAGGTCCACTTAGTTCCTAGATGTTTTTTCTAGAAGTCTTAGTTGTCTAGATAAGATCCTATAATATCTTATATATTTGGATTTTATTTAATGCATGTGTCCTAGGTCATTTAATATTGATTCATGTCATATAACCATGACATGCTTAGTTAATTTTGTTACATCATCACCCTTGTATATATAATCAAGGCTTCATATGTACATATCAATCAATCAATCATCATATGAATAATAATCAAGTTGATTTTGACAATCTTGCATCCATAATCATAGCATCATATTTCCACCATCTCTCTTGTGGAATTTATTTTGTCTTGCAGGTGATCTTGGAGTGTTGAGGATTTCACCATAAACTCCTACATGTTTCACTCATACCTCCTCAAATACATAATAGGAATTTTATTTGTCTTCTTTTGTGCAACTTTTTGAATGCATCATATGAAGATAATATTTTTCCTTGTAATATGTAGTAGCATGATTTTATTTATAGGGTATTTAGGGAGTTTGTACTTGGTTTACCTAAAAACTAATTTTATCTTGATATAAGTTAGGAAATTGGCTGAACCAACTTCCATCTAGATGGATTACACTTTGTGCATCCACCAAAATCATCTTGGCTTTGTCTCCCTCAATTGTTTTGGCCAATTTCATAGAAAATGCATAATTTACTTAGTGGTAGTATTTAATTGACTCTTCCAATTGTAGTATAATATTGGTATATAAAATTCTTCCCTAGGTCATTTCCTAGCATAAGCACTTTGTCTAATCCTAGAAACTGGGATCTAACTACACATGAATATATGATATATGAGGACATATAAAATAATCTTGACTTCTTGAAACTTCTTATTTGTGTGTTAATAGAATCACTAATATCTTGAGCCAAAGAGATTTTCCCTCATTATTCTTGACTAACTTGACTTATCAAAGTGATTATTATTGGAAGTCCTACTACTTGAATTAGCAAAGTGATTATGTCGCTAATGTCCTACTTAAAATCACTCTGATATCACTTTTTAGGCATTATGGAAGTTGCCTTTGGCTTTTTATCCTCTAGCAACCAAGTTGAATACTTAATTCTCTTATATTGATCTCCATATAACTTGTATTTATTTGCAACTTTCTCCTCAAATGGGCTCATCACAAAATGAAGTGGAATGTTGAAGGTTCTCACAATCCTTTCTGGAGTTAATTCAACATAAACTCTACCTTCCTTAACCACCACCCTTTTTTCCATGTCATAATAATGAATGCATTCGAGAACTAATTCTAGTGCCTCCACATCCATTAGAAATCTAGCTAGTAGGTAAAGTTTTCTTGCAATATTTCTCACAAACATACCCACATCTTCACCAATTAACCTCTTATGGAATTCCTTAGTGTCAATGTGTCCAATATGGTATCATATGTAGGCTAGATTTAATATGGATGTATAGGTCCTTGAAACTCATATTTCACCTTTTTCAATATTTGGCTCATGGTTCCTACATTGAATTAGGAAAATATCTACAATTACCCATTTGTGAAACTAGGGTTTTTGTTGATTTATACTAATTTAGAATCTCAATTTCTATCAAATTGCCTAATTCAAATAAAAATTCACTATAATTAAAGCAATTTATCACTCAAATTGAAATTAAATTCATATTAAACTCTGCAATGTAATTTTAATTCATAAAAGCTCATTAAATTTCATTTAGAATTTGTACCTAGTTTCATTTAACAAAATGCTCAAAACTTTAAAACTGATCACCTTTCACATTTTTTCACAAATTATCTTACTAAAGAAGTCTCTAGAATATTTTCCACTATGGGTTCCTCAATATCTCAGCTCTTCAAATTTTATTTATTTTTCTCCATTCGTCCAATTCCACTTTCATCTGATAAATCGCTCTTTTGCTTGTTTAATTTTCACTTTTATGATAAAATGAGGTGAAAGAATGCCTTATAATTTTAAAAATCACAAAAAAATTATGAAATTAATGCAAGAGCTATGGTAGGTAGGCATTAGTGGTGGGAAGCAAAAATTTCAATTTTCTAGTTGTTTTTTTTCAAATTATCATGATTATTTACCTAGAATTCACTTTATGTGCTAAAAGGAAACTTTTTAAGTTTAAATTTAGAATCCAACATTCATATTATTCTTATCATCTTTTGTTCTTGTTGGGATCAATTTTACCATCTTAGTGAGGAATTTTAATGTCACCAGTAGTGGGGAATTTTAATGGATGTAGAAATATCTATTTCATACATCAGGTTTAGTTGGAAATCCTTGATGATTCATAAAGTCATATATTTGTGGGAATTTTTAAGTGAAATATCAATTAAGATTCATATACATCCAGCTTAGTAAGGTCTTGGATTCTTGTTGAAGACTTAATTCCTCTTTATTGACCTTTCAATTTTGATAATGATGCTTGTAGCAACTTAATTGACTTTCAAAAGTATAGGTTGAATAGTGATGAGAATTCCTACTATATAGAGGGGTATTTCATTGCTACAAGACATTGCAAGGAAAACCAAGCCAAAAATAAATTTTAGATTATGGAGTTCTAGTTCACCTAGGAGTCAGATTCCCATTGAGAAAAATATTTTTTGATAAAAGTTTCAAGTTTAGTTAAGGAAAATACTTAGGATTCCAAAGGTTTATAATGGACATGCTCAGTAACCACCATATCTTTTGTTATAGTGAATATTTCAATCACTACTAGAACTAGCAAGGATTTTCAAGTGAACAAGATATTTTCCCATTAAAAGTTTTAGTTCACTTGGATCAATGATTTCCACTAAGTCTTAGCTAGATTTCACAACTTCTTTGAGTCTGGGAAATGACTTAAATTTAGGAGTTGAGAAAATACAACTTCACAAACCTCGAAGATCACCTGCATGCAAATAACCTATCACAAAAGAAGAGATGGAGACAAACAAGCAAGGGTTCTCTAAAAACTGAAAATATATATATCAAAGAGAATGAGAGAATGAATTGATATGAAATACAATGGGATCAATCCTTATAAAAAGGAGATCATGCAAACCCTAATAGGAAAACATTTAATAATTAATATAATTATTAAATGTCACATTATGCAAACTAACGTGAAATCTTAAGAAGGGAATAAAGGTAACTTAATCAACATAATTAAGTCAAAACCTTTACTTTAACACCCCCCCTTAAGATGAGCAACAATGCAGCTACAAACAAGTGCAAGAAAGCAAAGGTAACTACAATGCAAGAAGGCAACATGGGTCCCAGCAACTAGGCCAGATCAAGTACCCAAATACAACCAAATCTTTGTAAAATGGAGAAATAGAGAAAACCTCATGGGAAAAAGCTCTACTCCAAAAAGAGAAGAAGAAAGCCAAGAAGAGACATCACTGAAGTAGAAGAAGCTGCAAACAACTGTTGAAAGATGACTGCTATGGTGTTGAAGAACCTCCATTGAAGATAGGATGATCAGGAACAAGAAGACAATAATCTGCATAAGTTCCCATATGACACTACTCGAATCAGATGGAAAACAAAGGCAAACACCTGGAACGAAGATACAGATGGCACAAGAACCAATAGTTTGAAACACTGATCAACTGAGAATGGAAGATTCCTTCCAAGGTGAAACCAAGGAAGCATTAGCACGAATAGTATAATACCCCCCCATAATGGTGAACTGGGAGCCTAACAGATCAACTAAAATGGTGTGCAACACCCTGTAGTGCATGAAGAAAAAGATACAACATCTGAAACTGCACAAGAAAGCACCTGCAACTGAAAAAGTGGTTTGCAAAACAAAGCACACATGCATGAAGCTGGAATCATCTGATCCACTGTCGTCATGGAGGGACACTCACCGGACAAAGATGTGATGGCAAAAAAAAGGCAAACTACACAACCCCTCATGGCACTTTATAATATCAGTGCGAGTACAAAATATGGCACAACCTTATGTGCAAAATCCCAAAAGATGCATGTACAATAGTGTGGCACTTTATCTCAGTGCGTTTACATAAAAGATAGCTTACAAATGATGCTCAAAAATGTCCTCAAAGGACAAAATGTTGGAAATACATGAAGAACAGCCAAGAACAAAGCATCCCATGTGAACAAAAAGTTTCCAAGAGCAAATATGTCCAGGTAATCCACCAGAGTGTGAAAACATAAATAACTGAATAAAATATACCTAGAGTGAAATCTGGAAAAATAGCATAGATGAAATTGAAGAGCTCTGAAATACAGTTTCAACGTCGCTGAGATTGCGAAAAATGAAGAAACTGATCAAAAGTTATGAGCTTAAGACTGAAAATATCCCCTTTTTCTTCAACTGGCTATAGAATGCACCAATGGAAAAATGAATTGATGAGACCCACATCACTGGAAAGATAAGAAAACCAGCTTTCCGACGGTATCTTGTTTGCCAAAAAAGGATATCGTATGCCCAAGTTACGGCCTCTGGAATAAATCAGCTCCAAAGAGGGAAAAAACCAGTGTTGGGTTAAATTTGACGGTCATATAGTCGTCGCAGCAAAAACACTGTGTTAAATTTGACGGCCAAACGACTGTCACCGTAAAAGCACAACTGGGCTTATTTTCGAAAAAATTGTTTTTTAAAAAATTAAAAAAAATGTCTTTGTAAAAATTTAATTTTTGTTAAAAAAGAAATTAAAAAATTTTCAGTGCGAAGACCTTGTATTAGGAGGTATTAAGAAGCAAAATCGGACGATATATCTTGGCCTCCTCGGCCACTGGCGTTAATCTGAGTGTGTATAACGCAAAACCCTTAAAAAATGAAAAAATTTTTTTTCTTTTTTCTTGATTTTAATAATAAAAAATCAATACAAAAACTGCATTTTGACAAATGTTTTTTTTGCAAAATAAAAAAAATTTGATGAAAATATTTTCGAAAAACAGGGAAATTTTTTTCCGAAAAATAAAATTTACCAGGCAGGCGACGGCCGTATTGCAAAAAAATTTTGCCTCAAATTTTGACTTTGTCCAAAATGGACGAATGAACAGTCGATTTAGGGGTTTTGGACTGCAGACGCAATGGCATGTCCGTTTGAGCTGAAAATGCTTCAAAAATGTAGGTGTGCCCTAGATCAAGAAAACAAACCCCTTAAAGCTCCAAAAATCTTCAAAACAAGAACAGGAAGCATCCCCCTTAGCAAGGGGATTCAAACCTCACACCTTTGGCTCTGATACCATGTAGGAGTTGAGAAAATACAACTTCACAAACCCCAAAGATCACCTGCATGCAAATAACTTGTCACAAAAGAAGAGATGGAGACAAACAAGCAAGGGTTCTCTGAAAACTGAAAATGTATATATCAGAGAGAATGAGAGAATGAATTGATATGAAATACAATGGGATCAATCCTTATAAAAAGGAGATCATGCAAACCCTAATAAAACCCTAATAGGAAAAACCCTAATAGAAGCCCTAATAGGAAAACATTTAATAATTAGTATAATTATTAAATGTCACATTATGCAAACTAACGTGAAATCTTAAGAAGGGAATAAAGGTAACTTAATCAACATAATTAAGTTAAAACCTTTGCTCTAACATTAAATACTCAATTATTTAACATATGAACCATTTCATTTTATTGAAACTAATACAACAAGACTTCGAACGAGAATTTCTAATTGGACCAAAATTGTAGAAAGATTAAGGTAATCCAAAAATTAGGCTTGATAAGGTGCAAAACACCTATATAGCCATAATTTTATTCGTTTAGCAAATTTTGAGGATTTTCCAAAAGTAAATGAGGATAATTTTCAATGCTCTATCTATATATAGGATGATATTTGAGTCAACTGAGTGGCCAAACCTAGAGTTTGGAGACTTTAGAGGATTTTTCCTTTACCACCAAAACAAACAAAAAAGAGAAAAAAGGGGGTCCTCATTTTTCTAGGAGAAAAATGGGGTACATTGTGATAATTTACACAATAATAGTCATGTAATTGGTCTTATCGATGTTGCATATATTAGGAAATATTATTATTATGTTTCCTTTATCATTGATTTCTCGCATTATACTTGGATTAATGTCACAAGGCATGAATGTGAATTTTTTAGCAAGTTTGAGAATTTTAATTTTCTTATTGAAAACTAGATGGATAGAAAAATAAAAGTATTAGGTTTTAGATAATTGGGGGAATATTTTTCTAGAGAATTTGATGATTTTTTAGACATGTTATTATAATGAAAAAAATATCTTTGTATATACCACAAAAAAATGGTAGCACATTAGGGATGAGCATGATACTAATGGATAGGGGAAAAAACATGCTAATTAATGCTTATTTATATTAGTTTTCATGGGTTGATATTATACATATTTTTTTCTATTTGATTAAAAAATATCTATTTTCTACTCTAGTTGATAAAAATGACATGAGGTGTGGATACATAAGAAACCCTTTGTTTCACACATAAGAATATTCGGTTTGGATAATGTTGTTCACATGCCCAAATACAAATGGTCAAGTTAGTTTTTAAAGTAAAAATATATTCTGATCAATTATAGAATAATAATAAGGGTTATAAATGTTAAAATCCTTTAACATTAAAATGGTATATTCTAAAGATGTTCTTTTTTGGGAATACATTTGATTAAGTATAGCTAGTAGAAAAGAAAAAGAAAACCACATATTTTGAAACCAAAATAAAGAATAAATAATATGCATAGTTGGAAGAATAGTTTATTGGATAGGGGATGTAGAGGAAAAATAAGGTTCATATTCAAAAAATTTGAAGGAAGGATAGCAGGATCCTCTTACTACACCCTTGAGAAGATCTACAAGACAACACAAAATACTAGATAGGAATATCTCATTAGATGTGTATTTATTTTATCTTATACTGATGATAACCTAGATCTATGAAGGAAGTTATTTCTTTAAAGAAGCATGAGTCTTGAATGGAGGCCATAAGGATGAGATTAAAACCTTGGATAAATGTGATACTTGGGATCTAGTTGAGATATCTAAGGGATAGAACACATTGGTTAAAATGGGTGTTTAATAGTAGATGAATAGTTGGAAAGGTACAAGGAAACTTTGGTGGAAAAAGGTTACTCCTGGGTTGATGGAGTTGATTCCAGTGAAAGCAATCTTTACTTATTATTTTTCATGTTTATAATTAAAAATTAAATAAAATGGATGTTAAATTGTTTTCTTGCATGATGATATTGATGAATAAAATTATATTAAATAACATGACAACTTTATCATGAAAGAGAGAAAGAGCCTAGTTTTTAGATTGAAACATTCAATATATGGTCTATAACAATAATTATGGATGTGGTATTATAAATTCAATGTTTTTGTATTGGACCTTGGAATTTTTAGAAGTGAATGTGATCATTATGTTTATTTCAAATTAATTGATGATCAATTGTTAATCATTTTCTTGTATTTTGATGATATTTTGTTCATTAGAAATAATAAGGGAATAATTAGGGAGATCAATACTCAAGTATTTGGTACCTTTAACATGAAGGATTTAGGGGCTATCAAGTATGTTATTATTATGGAGATTATTAGGTAGTCAGAGTAAGTATATTTAGAATATTTTTTAGAGGTTTGAGATGTATGGCTATAAACTTTGTAAGATTCCCTTACCTAACTATACTAAGTTATCATTAGATCAATATACTAAGATAATAATTTGGTGCATATGTTTAATGTTTCATATGATAGTCCCATAGGATGCCTAATGTATGTTATGGTGTATACAAGATCAAACATTTCCCAAGTCATGGAGTTCATAGCAATTTGTGTTTAACCCTAGTTGAAAATATTGGACATGCAAAAAAAACAGATATTTAATATGAAATATTATTATTATATTTTTTCCATGTGACTAACAATTCGGTTAATTTTTTGGTATACAAGGCTTAGTTTATTTATATTAGTTTGGTGATTTATATAGTAGGAGGCACACTAGTGGCTATGTGTTTACATTGTTTAGAGGAGTTATCAGCTGGATTAGAATTTGATAATCTACTATTGACTTTTCCACTATAAAAGTAGAATATGGATGGTTTTTACACATTCTTATGAAGAGGTTGTAGAACACAATATAGTGTTGAGAGGGGGTGAATTAGAACATATTAAAACAATGATTTCCAATTGTAGATTTAACATCACATCATATAAATTGAAAGAAGAACAGAAGAGAAAACATGCACCACACAAAAGAAACCCAGATTTTACATGGAAAACCCAATGAGGGAAAAAACATGATGAGGATTAACTCACAATATATGTAGCTCACTGCTAACAAGAATTTCAATGTTGTTTAAGGCTTGTTGCCTATATACTTGCAGACTAAGGTGTACAACCTTAGGTCAAGATACAAAGGAACTAATAAGACTCACTCTCTCAAAGTAGGATACATAAAAATTATTATGATAAATAAGAATATGAGCTGCTATGAGGAAGCATCCAACATATGTTAATGTTAGATTCCTTTTTTCACACAATTAACCCTTCACACTAACTTCACACGCTTCATCTTTAACATGTTGCACTATCACTATTTTTTGAACGACACAACCTTAACAAATTAATTTGATCTTCTATAATCCTTTGCAACAACACAACTTTAATTATGTTGGCTCCAAGATAACCTTTAAAAGAAATGTATGATATCACACTGGTTGACTCCAAAAATATATAGTATTACAAGAAAAAAAATGTGGATTGATACCAGGTATTACAAGACTCAAACACATCATAGAAAATCCTACAAAATAAAATCAATTAAATAGGATCAAACACTAATTGAGGGAAACAAGTTTGTCAGCCCAAATAAAAACAATACCACCAAAACTACCATATGTTCAACTTTATAGTGCTAGGGAGAGCCAAAACCATCAAGTGGATCAAGATGCAAGCATTCTAATCCATGAAAAATATCTCTTCAACCATTTCTTAAAGAGTTTGAGCACCATATTTTAGCGTAGCTGAAGAAACCCACTGGATACGTAGGAAAATAGCATTCTAGATAAACTATGGAAAACTATCATTTCAAATACGATCTTGCAAACCACAAAAACCAAGAATCCATATACCTTTGTGAACATATGTTCCTAAGTCCACATAGTCCTATTTGTATCATCAGAGGAATGTGAAGCATCCTAATGATCCCTCGTCATCTCTTTATACTGTCATCGCACAAACTAGAATATTGTCACTTATAAATTTTATTGTAGAAGGTGTGATGACTTGAATCCTTGGATATAAAACCTTCACATTTGGAACATCTTATATTCTAAACCATAATAAAAAATATTAGACTTGCAGAGGGATGTGGACCAACATACTATGACTCAGACTCAGAGTATACAATGTGAATGTCTTAGTAGGATTTTTTTAACTTATCTCAATGTGTGGTATAGAAAATAGGAATGATATAAAAGTAGGCATATTGTAAACATATCAAAACTTGTGTACCTTGCTTTGCAACATACTTAGATACAAGAATGAATATCATTTCAACCTTATACAATATTATTGACATATTATTCTACATACCAACGATCTCTAGAGTATGTACATACTTTAGCATACACTTTTAGTATCAATGATAATACATCCTAATTTTATGACATGGAAATAAGTGAGATTCTATTGATAATACATCCTAATTTCCATGTTATAATATTAATCACCTTCCCAATTAATTAAATAAATCTCATTTATTTAATTAAACCCCCCTTCACATGTCTCAAAATAATTCAAATTAAATATTTGAATTAATCCCTCACTTATTGTCACATTGCAACATGTGTCACATGACTACAACTCTTCACATGCATAAATAATTTAAATAATTTTATTATTTAAATTATGAGATTCCCACTCACATCCTATTTTTACCCCCATTCATTGTGCGTCATAAGCATCTTTTCTTCCAAAATAAAGAATAGAATCTCACTTATTTCCTCACATCTTAATTTTGGCCTCATGTCATAACCCACTTAATGTGCGTCATAGGCACTAAAATAAACTTTTAATCCTAGCCATACATATCACAAATTTGACTTTTAATCTTGGCCATTGAATCAAATCAGCCTTCTCCTATAAATCAATCCTTTCATAGGCATTTGGGGATCTTCTTCTAGCATCATTAAGATGTGAGGAATACTATGACATGGAAATATCTTTTATAATATGTAATAAGCATCATTTCCTTCCAAAATAAAGAATAGAATCTCACTTATTTCCTCACATCTTAATTTTGGCCTCATGTCATAACCCACTTAATGTGCCATAAGCACTAAAATAAACTTTTAATCCTAGCCATACATATCACAAATTTGACTTTTAATCTTGGCCATTGAATCAAATCAGCCTTCTCCTATAAATCAATCCTTTCACCATTTGGGGAATCTTCTTCTAGCATCATTAAGATGTGAGGAATAATATGACATGGAAATATGTTATAATATTAATCACTTCCCAATTAATTAAATAAATCTCATTTATTTAATTAAACCCCTTCACATGTCTCAAAATAATTCAAATTAAATATTTGAATTAATCCCTCACTTATTGTCACATTGCAACATGTGTCACATGACTACAACTCTTCACATGCATAAATAATTTAAATAATTTTATTATTTAAATTATGAGATTCCCACTCACATCCTATTTTTACCCCCATTCATTGTGCGTCATAAGCATCTTTTCTTCCAAAATAAAGAATAGAATCTCACTTATTTCCTCACATCTTAATTTTGGCCTCATGTCATAACCCACTTAATGTGCGTCATAGGCACTAAAATAAACTTTTAATCCTAGCCATACATATCACAAATTTGACTTTTAATCTTGGCTATTGAATCAAATCAGCCTTCTCCTATAAATCAATCTTTTCACAGGCCATTTGGGGAATATTCTTCTAGCATCATTAAGATGTGAGGAATACTATGACATGGATATATTAAGATGAGAGTAATATTATGACATGGAAATATCTTTCATCTCTTTGATTTATAGTATGTGGACCAGCATACTATGACTCAGACTCAGAGTATACAATGTGAATGTCTTAGTAGGATTTTTTTAACTTATCTCAATGTGTGGTATACAAAATAGGAATGATATAAAAGTAGGTATATTGTAAACATATCAAAACTTGTGTACCTTTCTTTGCAACATACTTAGATACAAGAATGAATATCATTTCAACCTTATACAATATTATTGACTTATTATTCTACATACCAACAATCTCTAGAGTATGTACATCCTTTAGCATACACTTTTAGTATCAATGATAATACATACTAATTTTACATCAATGACAACACATATTGCAAAAAATATCCCCCTTGGTCATTGGTGGAAACACCCATATATCTACAAGTCTTCTCTCCCCCTTTGACATCAAGGGAAAAGGGCATAATATCTTGTATTTTTATCAGCTAAAGAACTATAAAAATTTTCCCTTACTATATATGATTTCTTCAATCAATACCCCCTTGAGGTGGAGATGCCTCAAAAATGATGCTATGTACATAATTTTTTCAACAAAAACTAAAAATGATGTTGCAATACTCCACTTAATTTATACGAAGACCAAAATTATCTTAATTATCCCGTTGTACCTTCCTCAGAAGGTAGGATATTCTTGTGAATTTATTTGAGTTGCACCATAGTAACAACCTACTTGTTCTCTTTGGATTGTTTCATATACACCTTGAATTGTTCCTTTTCTTTCATAGGTGGCATGTTGGAGGATGACGAGAGTTATTTCCTGATATGGTGGACATCTTGGATGTTGTTGCAGGTATCTTGTTAGTGTACGAGAGCATGTTGGAAATTCATGTGGTTTCATGGATGGTTGTGACGATGTTGTTTGTAACTTAATATTTGATTACCTCATTATATTGGATCTTGAAAGGTTTTCAACAAGTGGGTGAATGTTGGGAATTAAGGTGTCTCAACCTTTGATATTTCCTAGCATTAAAATATTAATTTATTAATTCTTATGATGTATCTTATGACAATCTTGGAATGGGAAGAATGACACATAGAGAGAGAAAACAAAGAAATGTCTTTTGATTCAACATGGAAGAGACCTAAATGTCTCAATGCCTTGTGTCATCCCCAAAAGGAAGACACGAGCCAAAATAAAAGATAAATGTTTATGACATATAAAATAATGAAGGTACAAATAGAGGAATAAACATGAAGACACATCAAATAGAACGATAAAAGAGATCACATTACACACATGAAATCACAAAAATAACATAAAGACAATACTAGTAAGGCATGTGAGACTTAACCTATAGCAGGTTGTTTTCATCCCAATCTTGTTCATCGTATGCGGAAGGCATAAAATTATCCAAAGGGACAACATCAAGTGCCAAACTAGGACAATCACCAAGTTCAAAATGTGGTGAATCACTCTTTGTATGAGGATCATCATGATTGTTATCATTTAAGCTCATGGAAGAGGAAAATAATAAATTTAACTCTTTATGCACTTCCCCATCAATTTTTGCAATTTCATTGTCATCGTCCAAGTTAATCACAATAGAAGGTCTAATGATAATATCCATGGTGTTGGGAATTAAGGTGTCTCAACCTTTGCAATTTCCTAGCATTAAAATATTAATTTATTAATGCTTATGTTGTAATTCCTTGCTCATATTAATTTGTCATCTAATATGACTTGGCATAGTGAGTTGTCAGCATATTGGGAGGTGACATGAGATGTGACATGGATTTTGTGGTCCCCACAAGGCAATGTAGGCATCTCACTTTAGGAAGATATTCTTTGACATGTGTCAACATCTTTGAGGGATTGTATGATGATCTTATTACGGATTCTCATGAAGATCTTATGATGGATTCCTATGAGGATCTTATGACACGTAAGAGCTAGATTCTATGATAGGTTGGACAAGTGTTGGAAGGAATGTTTTTATGAGGAATCTAGGCCCCCAAGTTTGACTATGACAAGTTGTAAGAGAAACATTTATTATTAGTTAGTTATCAAGGATTCTCTTACAACTGTAAGTGTTGTCATATATGATAGATTCTATGATAGTTGTAAGGTTTGTAAGAGAATATATAATAGCTATTTTGGGTAAATTTTGGGTGCCCAAGTATGGAGGCATGTAAGGGGGGTAAGGAATAACTAGACAAGTGTCACAGGAGTCAACTATGAGTTGGAAAAATGTGCCACATGGTTTTGGACACCCATTTCTTGTAGCTTGCTCTAAAAGCTACCTTCATGCTTGCATTTCTCTATATATTAGATGTCTTGGAGTGGGTTTGTGAGATACTTTTGTAGGTATTGAAGTGCTGTCATATTTCCTCCAAAAGAGAAAGATGTTGTCTCCATGTTAAGGTTACAAGCCTGCAAATGTATTGTAACTATATTGTTGTAGATTAATACATGGGTTCAATACTTTAGAGTGTGGGTTTTATTACCTAAAAGGGTTTTTCCCATGTATATCATGTTTTCTTCTCTTTTGTCTAAATTTCTTCTATTCTTCATGTTTCTCATTCTTGAAATGTTAATTTGCATGTCATTATGCTGCTAAAATTTTATTAGATTGAAACTAGAACAACTTTCCTCTAAGGGTTAACACATGGGAATTTAATTGTGTTCATTTTCACTTTATGACATAGTAGTATGTGATTGTATCAATATGATTGAAATCTGATTTTTTTTAAGAAACCTAAGATACTGAAGGTGCATATTGGTTCTTGGAATAATTTCCAAGTTTGTCATTCCCTTTCACACGAAAGGTGCTTGTTCTTGTTGTCTTCAAGGTTTAGGATTTACTAGTTTCAGAGAAGGAGGAGAATCATCATGCATTGCTTGAGGTAAGTTTGGATTTTGTTTTTTTTATGTTGTTATTTTCTTCTTTTCTTGTAACAAACAATCAATAGCATGACGTCTATGCCTATGCTCTCTAGAATTTTGGTTCCTTTTCATTCAATTTTCAAGTTGTGATTGTGTAAGAGCGAGTTTATCAACCATATGTTTATTTTCTTAGATTAAGGGAGGAATGGAAGGAACCATGGGAAGTTGTTCAACCACTTTATCTTTAGCTTTGTAAAATTGTTTGATTTTAGGAGGCACAACGAGACTTATTTAGTTATCTCGTGGTCTCTTATAGGAAATGGGTGGAGGATTTTCTATGTTTAAGTCTTGGTTACTTGGAAGGGATTTTGGTTAAATCATGGTTTCTTCAAGGATAGGAGGCTCAATAGTGGGTTGAGGCATATTGCTAAGGGACAACTCTTCTATGTTTTTTTACTTAAAATTTTGATAGGATTTGAAAAAGAAGTGCTCATGAGGCCTAATAGGTTCCATAAGTTTGGGCCAAAATAAATCCAATGAGAAATTCCCATGGGAAGACATAGGATTAAATCCACTATGATACACAATAAATATCTCATTTCCAAATGGAAACTTTACGTATTTATGCACAACTGATAAGATGGCATTCATGGAGCGAATCCATGGGTAGCCTAACTTCACACAAAATTGGTTTGACTACAGGATGATGGAAAATGAGACACGTAATTGTTTTGGTCTAGCTTTTAAAGGAAGAGTTATCAAACCTATCATAGGGAAAACAAAACCATTATGTGTTTTGATCCATGCTTTCATTTTTTCATAAGTATATTGATAAAGCTCATGCATAAATAAGAATTCTTCAGTGATCACATTCTCTACAAAAACAATATATATTAATATACCATTAATAGGCTTGTCGTAGATTCTTCCAGCTATGTAAAGAAGACCATCGGATGCATGTTTAATTATGTCATGTTGTGAGAAAGAAATATCAAGTGGTATTTTGGTTAGGTCCTTACGAGGTTGACCTTCAATGAAGTTTACCGAAAGGTTTAAAGTATGATTCTCTTTATTTATTATGTGATTATTAATGATGTCAACAAGGTTGCATAAAATTTCTATTCATTTTTCATGAGTAAGCATTTTTCTCATGTTATCTATCATAGGGACCGGATTAGCAGCATTGCATTCAGAACTCACAAAATATTGCAATTTATCAAGTTATTTATCCATTCTTCAAAGGTTCTCATGAGGGACATTAGAAATCATCACATAAACATTAGTCACATTAGGTGTGGGTAGGGATGTCATAGGAAATTAAGTGTTAAGGGTATGATCCATAGTGTGTTGACTAGTGTCAACACTATGAGAGAAAGAGTTAGAGAACCCAATATCCTCGGTGAATTATGTATCACGGGATGACATGAGTCTTAAACTATGTCTCACAACAGTATTGGAAATAGGACACCAAGTTGTGAAGCTCGTAAAATTTTGAAAAACCCAAGGTGCACCCAAAATGGATAAGAGGTATCAATGAAACACCCTAGAATGTAAAGTACAATGCAAGTATGTAAAAGCAATTTCCAAATTTAAATAAGATAACTTTATGATTATGCTATGTAAAAACTTGAAAATGATTTCTTTTAGATGCAATTTTGAATTAAAAAAATGCACTGAATTTGAAAAATTATGTTTAATATGAATAATCTCAGATAATAGGAATTTTGGAAATCAAAACATTAAACTAAATACAGAAACACAAAAGGCAGGATCAGTGATTTTAATGCTTAGAATTTCAGAAAAAACCCTAATCAGGGACTCATTCACCCATGGGTGAATGGGTCTCACTTCAAGGTTTTTAAAAATTAATTTGCAAGTTTCTAAGATGGTTTCTATGGTTTTCAAATTTTGGTTTTAGATAGTAAGTTGTAGTTTCAGATTTCTGAAAAATGAGGTCTAAATGTAAGTGCAAAATAGTGCTAAATGACAAGCAAAAAGACCTAATTGGAGATACAATTTTTATTCAATTTTTATATGTAAATGAATGATGATGCAATGCAATGCAAACACTATGTGAAATGACTAAAAATTTTGAATTTTCTAGGTTTTAAAGGATGCAAAAATGCAAACCTAAAACCCTAAATGAGATGCAAACTAATGCAAGAAAACAACCCTAAATGAGATGCAAATCAATGAAATGCAATGAAAATGAATGCAAAACCTAGATCTAGGGCTGAAAATGGACTCCAAATCAGCAAGTTATGATGCTCAAATGTCAGGTTTTCCAAAATGAAATGAAGAAAAATAGGTGAATGTAATGTGTTTCGGAAATTATGTGAGGGACCTATTTTCCATTATTTCATTAGGAAATGAGATCCCCACAAAGAATTGATTAACAAACCTTAGGTGTATCAACCCTAAGTGAGAATCTTCATATTTCCTTATGAGTGAAGGATGGGGGTCAAATTCAAACAACACTTTGGGGAGAAAAATAAAAAATAGAAAATCAACTCCAAAATGCAATCTAACATTTGAAACTTGAAGATTAAGCTCAATATTTGCAGAACTAGAAAATAGATTGCAGATCTGAGAAGGGTGGAAACATGTGTACCAATCACCAAAAGTGCTTTCTATAGGTTTATCTAAGAATGATTCACCCATGGGTGAAGGGTCCAAGTACAGGGGCTGCAACAATCTTTCAAGAGCCTCTAGTGCAAATCCAAAGCTTCCAATTTGTCTAGGTTTCAGTGCTAGAAAGTCAGAAATCCGATTTGTAGGTTAGATTTCATGATTTGACAACTTTGAAAACTTTTGCAACTTTAATAACTTTGTAAATATTTATTTTCAAAAGGTCTTCAAGTCTTCTTCAACCTATAAACCTACAAATCTGCAAAACACAAAGAGAGAGGTAAAAATGTTTGTTTTTGGGTGAATGGGGGTTTACATTGGTCAAAACCCATTTTGGTAATCAAACCTTGAAATGAAATAATGCATGAAAGAGGGAATGAATAATGAACAAAGATATGCTACCACTCAACAAACCCTTGAATGAAACCTTTATAATGGGTATCTTAGGAGGTTTGCAACTTGCATGAAAAGGCTGAATTGGATGTGGATCTTGACACTTGAATCTTGCTTGAAATGATACTTTGAATGCTTGAATTGATCATGAAACCTACATCACAATGTTAGATCCAAAAACATGCATGATGCAAGAACACTTTTACATGATGAATAGATATTGAATGTTGCAATAAATCTTTGATATATCTGCTCTTGAATTCCCTTGATCATAAAATTTTCTATACTTTTTCTCACTTCAAATCGCTAGGTGAAACTTAGTGAAATAACCTTGTATTTATAGGTATGTACCCTTAATTTCTTGAAATTCAAATATCACAAGTCGACATTAAATTATGAATATGAAGACATTAAAATATCACCATAAAGATAATTTAAATTTAGGTCCAAAGGTGTAGGGAAAACCCATTCGCCCATGGGAAAATGGGTCCTAGGTCCCTATACGTGGAACACACATTGTTCAAGTTAAAGTGTTATGCATTGGGGTAAGTGCACCAATCTGTGACACAATTTTAGTGTCAAATTGTAAAAAAAAACCGTAATAGGTCATATTGTGCTCGCCAAATTTGGAGAGTGCCAAATGGCTTGAATTTTGAAATGAATGAAAAAGTGTGAGTTCTCTTTCTTTTTGCAGTGAATTTTGGAATGCATTTTTCTAAACTCTTTCATTTTCTATTTCTCTGTCAGGGAAACTATATACATGAAATAAAAATTTACATGTGGACATTTTCTTTCTTACAATTTAAGTTATATTTCATCTATATAGGCAAGATGTTTGAGAGTGGTTTTAGATCTCTAGGAGTTATAATGCAAATTCTAGCTTTTGGAAGATCCTAAAAATTTTAGACTTAGTCAAATTTTATTAATCAGCAATTCAAATTTCAGTAATCAGGAGGTCAAATTTTAGTAGTCAGTAAGTTGTATCATCTTTCTCTCTCACTCTCTCGTTCTCTCTACTCTCTATCTCTCTACTCCCTCTCTCTCTCCCTTCTTCCCTCTCTCCAATCTCTCTCTATCACACACCCCTCTATCTCCTCCCTACATTTTCCTCCATCCCTCCCCTCTCTATTTCTCTCTATTTCTCTCTATCTCTTCTCTCTCTAAATCTCCTTTCCTCTCTACTTATTTCTATCTCCCATATCTCTCTCTCTTTACCTACCTCTCCCTCCATCACTTTGTATCTCACTTATGTCTCCCTCCCTACCTCTTTCCCTCTCTACTCTTTATCTCTCCTCTCCCTCCCTCTACCTACATCTCTCTCTCACTCTCTATCCTTCTCTTAGCCCACTTTCTCTCTAACTCTCTCCTCTCTATCTCATAATTCTCTCTCCCTCCCTCTCCTCTCCCCTCTCTATCTCATCACTCTCTCTATCTCTCTCTCTCTCTCACAAACCTCTATCTCCCTCGCTAACATTCCCTCCCTCTCTCCTTCCCTCTCTACTTCTCTATATCTCTCCTCTCCCTCCCTCTCTCGACCTCACCCTCCCTCCCCTTATTTTTGTCTCTCCTCCAAATATCTCTCACTATTGTCCCTCCCTTCCTCCTCCTCTTTCTCTCTCAATTTTGCCTTTTCTTTATCTTACCATTCTCTCTCTCACTCACTCACACACACACACCTCTATCTCCCTCCCTACCTATCCCTCCCTCCCTCCCCTCTCTACTCTCTATCTCTCCTCTCTCTTTCCCTCTCTATACCTACCTCTCCCTCCATTACCCTCTCTCTCCATCCCTCTTTATCTCACTTATGTCTCCCTCCCTACCTCTTCCCCTCTCTACTCTCTATCTCTCCTCTCCCTTCCTCTACCTACCTCTCTCTCACTCTCTCCTCTCTATCTCACCATTATCTCTATCCCTACCTATCACCCCCTCCCCTCTAAATCACCATTCACTCTCTCCCACTTTCCCTCCTTCCCTCTCACTCCCTCCTGTTATGCCTTGCATAACCACCCCATCTTTTGCCTTGGTAAAAATGGGTCCCCCTTGTTGTTCTTTATCTTTTATTTTGTTTTTGAGTCTATCGGAATTGGAACCGAAACTGAATCGGGTTCTGAAAGTTCTTTTGAGGCTTGTTTTGGTTTTCATCCCGATAGTCTTTTGTTTATATCTTTTGTTTTGTCTTTAGCGGAAGTGGAGCCGGAATGGGTGTTAACTTAGTCTTTTCTGAAAATTGAAAAATCATAATCAACTCCTCCCCTGCCTCCGCTATTTTGACTTTTGGTTTTGGTCTTGTCTTTTTGTTTGGTTTTGTTATGTCCATCTTTTGTTTTACTTTTTATGTTTTGTTTTGTTTCATGTTTAGTTGGCGGACCCAGAATCGGAATTGGAATAAAGTTTGGAAATTTCTAAAAGGGTTTTGAATCAGTTTCTATTTCAGTTCCGGCCCCGCCATCTTTTTGGGTCGTTGACTTTTTTACTAAATTCGCACTATTGTGAAGTGTTGGTTCTCTCTTTAGTTCCAACTCTGCCTTAACTATGCATTAATGCATTAATGATAGTTCCTCATGTAGGTAGAAATCTTTAGTTTTACATTCATATAAGGGATTAAACGAGTTATTATTATCATTATTAAGAGATTGAAGAGCACGAAAGAGCAAAGGCAGAGTTCATTTGAGCGAAAAGGTTGAAGGAAGAGAAGATTATTAGGAATGGATCAGTTCAGAGGGTTAGCTGCGTTTTTGTGTAGTCAAGGTAGGTTTTCTTTTTTATTGTTCTTCATTTTATTTATTGTTGCATATTTGTATATATGTTTGCTCATGTCTGGAATCATGTTGTTTTCAAATGATTTCATGTTTCTTGGCATGCTTGTTTGAATGGTTTTTTTATTTTGTTGATCTGATTGTTTCCTTGTTTTTGTTTGTTTTATTTCTAGTTCTTTCTGTTTTAGGGCATGGTCGCTTTCACGTTTTAGTCATAATTGCATCATGCTATTTTGTATTTGCAGTGAGTTAAGTTAAGTTTAGGTTTTTAAATGGTGGTTAATTAGATTAGAGATTTATAGTGAGGTAGATTAGAGATTTACAGTGAGTTAGGGTAAATTGATTTGTTGTTTTTACTTAGGGTTTCGTCGCGTTTTTTGCATTCTGGTAAATGGAAAGGTTTAAACCCATGCCCTAGTTTTATCAGGTTTGTTAGATTAGGGTTTCGTATTGCTTGATGATCACAAAAAAATGATTAAAATATGATATCTTAGGATTTAGTTGTTCCTCATGGTCATATGAGTATAGTATTTTAAAGCTTCTTTTTATCTAATATGACCTTGATTTTAGTCATAAAGTTAGGAGTTAAATCAATAAAATCTTTGATGATGTCATGGTGAATCTAGGCAGAGATGGGATCGGAATCCGTTTTGAACTTAAGAATTATGTTTTTACAAAAGTTATCGATTCCATTTCCATCTCGTTTCCGGCTCCGCATACAATAGTTTTGAGACCTAGACAGAAGCGAAGGCGGAGTTGAAACTGGATATGAAAAGTGGAAAAAGCTAAGGAAAATCAAATTCCTTTTTCATTCTGATCCCGGTTCTGACCTCGAGCCCATTTGCTATTAAGTGAAGTATTTGTATCGGCTTTGACTCCGAGTCCGGCAGTGTTGTAAAAAGGGATTGTTGTAGGTTGTGTTTCTACTTGGTTCCACCTCCGGTGTATAAGAAGAAGGTATGGTTTTTAGAGCATGTTTCTATGATAATATTTAAAGATCTAATTAGAGGTTTTTGTTTGCAGGAAAGTTGAAAGATGTCAGGAACATCAGGGGAAGCTGCTCAGAGAAACCAACCTACAGAAACATCAAAGGTAGCATCAAAATCAAAGAAGTTAAAGCTAGAACAATTGCCTTATACCTTAAGGTATAATCACAGGAGTCTAGTTGTGAAGATGAGCAAGGTGGAATCAGATTGGTCAGATATCACTGATACCAATCTAGGTCAATACAATTTTGAGGAATGGTATTCAGAGGCATTTGAAAAGGATATTACATTGACTATGGAAAGAATTGTCAGCTCTGGGTTAGCTCATATCACTTTATTTCCTATATTTGTCTAGTGCCCGAAGTTAATCATGACAGTAGCTAGTGCTTACAATCCAGCTACAAGACTATGTACGGATTCACAAGACAATGTGATTATTAATCTCACTCCTCAAGCATTTCATACTATATTTGATGTTCCAAATCCAAAGAACTTGGTACAATTAAATGAGGCAGAGGCCTTGGAGCAATACAATAAGTATAAGGGAATGAATAAATCTCACTTAAAAAAGAAATGGTTGAAGACAAAAAATAAATCTCTAACCAAGCTTCCAAATCAGCCAAAGAGAGTAGATTTCTATGAAGAGATAGCAAGGTTGATTGTGATGTTGTCTAGGGTGTTTGGAAAGAGGGATGCATTTTACTTCAAGGAGTGGATGTTTCCTTTTATTCAGACTATCTTGAAAGGAGAACAATAGTTTGATTGGTCAATGATTATTTTTGATGCCATACATGATTAGTTAAATAGGATCAAAGAAACCAAGTGTTTCTTTATGACCTCTTACATTGTTTATGCAGCAGCAAGAGTGGGTGTTTTCCCAGGTTTGAACAGAGTGGGCGTAATGGGAGTCTTGGATGGAAAAAAGAAGGTGTGGGAGCACTATGATCAATTATCTCTTTAGGTTGCTGAGACTCATTTTAGAAGAGTCGATGATGCATTTTTATATGTGGTTATCAATCAGTTGAATGGAGATGCAGAATACCGGTTAAGTCAGGAAGCCATGGAATTTATTACTGAATGGGGAAGTTGGTACATCCAATACCCCAAATTTATATACTTCAGGTTATTTGGTTTTGAAGGCCATCCACATTTACTTCCAAGGTGCTACAGTAATAGGATGGTGTTAATGGAATTTGTATATCAAGCTATTGGAGTTAATGCTCGGTTTGGGATTAAGCATAAGACTGGATGTCATAAATTTCCCATGAAGTTGGGGGAATATAGTTGTCAACACTTGAAGGGAGCAAAGGTGGTTTGTAATGAGTTGATACAATTGAAATTGGGATTGTATACAGCTCGTAAGCATTTTGATCCAAAGAAGAAGATGTATGCCTTATTACCTTCAGTGTTCACTAGACATTTTAATTTGTTAGAGGACTTTTGGTGCGATCGGCAAGATGAGTATGACTTGAGGAAGAAGAATTATGAAAGATTATCAGTCTCACTCATGTCAGAGCTTGGTATTAAAGAAAACATTCCTGACACATTGGTGGATGATGGAATTGTGTTGGATCCCTCCTATGAAGCTTTGAATATTGGCACCAAGAGCTTAGATCCAATTGACTGGGATGATGAAGAAACAATTGACATCAAGAAGATTGGAAGGATAGTCTTGGATAGGAGTATACAATGGTTAATGATGAGAGCTCAAGCTCCCCAAGGACTGGTTCTTAAAAAGGGCAAAGGATATAAGAGAATCAAGAGAAAGACACCTCCCAAGGAGCCATAAGAATTCCTTCCTCCAGACATTGAAGAAATAGAACTTGAAGAGGTAGATGATGAAGAAGGAGCACCAGAAGGAGATGTTTCAGTAGGATTTGTTGTTTCTACACCTACATTGGGTGAGTCATCTGCACAAGTCCCACTTACAAGGAAAAAGAGTAAAGAAGTTCAGGAAGGAGCACTTCATAGCATGGCTGAAGCAGCTAAGGGAAAAGAAATGGAGGAAATTCTGGAAGTTGAGACAGATTCAAATGAAACTCTGTCAGAGAAGGATTTGCAAGAAAACATGCCTTTAGAGCAGAGTATTGAGTAGATTCTAACACAAGAAGAACAATGGAAGATGTTTGAAGATGCTACAAGAGATTCTAATACAAGGGATACAACAGAGAGACAAAAAGAAATGGATGCAAACGTACAAGTCGATATTCTACTCCACCAGCAACAATTACAGTCAAAACAAGTTGAAATTGAGGTAGTAGATGATGAAGTAGAGAAGCAAAGGAGGCAACGAGAATAGGAGCTTAAAGTTAAAGCAGAAAATGATAAGTTAGAGTTGATACAAAAGATCCATGATCTTGAGGAAGAGAAAGCAAGAAATCGAAGGGAAAAGGAAATCCTGGTTGCTAGGTTAAAACTTGTAGAGGAAGCTCGACAAAAAGAGGAAGGGGCAGAAAAGATAAGAAAGGAAAAAGAGGTCGAAGAGTTGATTAGGAAACAATAAGAAGAAGAAGCAGAAGCTGAAAAACTTAAGACTTTGGAAAAGGAAAGGTTAGAAAGGGAAAAGTTAGAAGCCTTAGAAAAAGAGAAATTGGAAAGGGAGGCTCTAGAAAAGGAAGAATTAGAAAAGGAAAGGTTGGAAGTAGAGAGGAATCAGTTAGAGGAAGAAAGGTTGAGGAAAGAAGAAGAAGATAAGAAAATACAAGAACAGGAGAATAGAGAAGAGGCTGAAAGACTCGTGCAAATGCATATACTACAAGAATAACAAGAGAAAGCAGGGGTTGAATCCCAATCTCAAGTGAGTATGCAACCACCTTCTACAGTTATTACTCCCTCTTCCTCTATGATGACTACTGCTTTGACTGCTCCTACATGGTTAAAATTAGACCTACAGAAAAGGGAAAGAACACCTCCACAACCTCTCAATTGGTAGGATATGATGAAGGGGATAGAGCAGGAAAAGCCTAAGAAGAAGGTTAAAATCTTACATTCTACCAGACTCACAGACAAAGGAGAAATTGTTGCTGAATGTGCCATACCAATGACAGAAAAGGAGGTAGGGGACATGCAGCTGACAGACTATCAATTGAGTACGGTCAATTTGGGAAGACCCACTAGAAATCAGCAAATGAGTTTGATTGATGTGGTGGCTTCAACGACCAAGTCAAGAATGATCAAAGACAAGCAAAATAAGGACGAGCTAAAAGCTCAATTAGATCAGCTACATTCATTCTTGAAGAGTGTCTCCTCTCCAAGATCACAACAGATAAAAACCATTGAGACTCCTATTTTGTTAAGCAAAAAGGAGGTAGATGATTTGGTACAGGTGAAAGGCAAGGCGGAGATGGTAGACCGATGGGTAGACAAGGTAAACTGAGAAGTAAGTGAAGTTTTGGTAGAGGGTTTTGAAGCCTACAAGGACACAGAAAGGTTAGTAAAAGAAATATATCAACACATTGAGGTAGTGGAGAAACAAGTAGAAGAATATAAAGAGTATAGTCAAAAGTTAAAAAAGGTAAGTGAATTGCCTCTAACTACTCTTCTAGAACAATCCATACTTGAAGAAGATAACAAAGACTTTGTGGAGAAGACTTCTCATATACTTCGGTTTAGAACTGACTATTTGTGTAAGCGTAAAGATGAAATTCAAGAGATTGTTAATAATTTGACTAAGCAATTGGAAGAGTTAGAAGCAGTTAATGCCATTATTGTAGATATAAATGCATTTACAAAAGAGGGCATGCCTTTTAAGCAAATAAAGGAAAAGTGGGATGAAAGATTCAGAGGACTCATGCAAAAAGAGGATGATGGAGAAGAGTCAATGTTGGATCGGTTAATGGACGTTAAAGAGGAAGTAAAATCTACAGGAAGAGAATTGAAAAAGGTGAAAAGTATGAAGGATTTTTCTGCAACTGAGTTGGATCGAATCAAATTTGAAGATGACTGGATTGATGGGCCAGAGATGGATACTTTACAGCAAGTCTTCACCAGCTTTGATGAGTGCATGGCAGATCCAGCTTCGCATGCATGATTTTTATCTTCCTTGCATGTTGCATGCATACAGCACTGACAGTCTTAGGGGTGCATGACTTCTTTTCTTTTCTTCTATCTTCTATTTTTAGTTAAACTAAACATCTAATGTAAGAACTCAAGATCAAATTGATTTGAGTTTCCAAGGAAGTTGTTGTTCCTAAAAAGGTGGAAAGCCTAAAATAGAAGTGAAGTTCAGACTTTTTGTATATCTATAAATACCCAAGGGGTATCATATTGTAAAGGTCGGCTAATTGAGAATAGAATTGGTTTACCTGAAGGCTAGGAGATAGATTTTTGTAGTGATCATTGTTTTGGAGATACATTTTTACTTGATAGTTTTTATAGTTAATAGAATTACAAGTTTTTACACAATATGGAGTTTGAATTGAGTTGTTTTATTTGATAAGGCTAATAAGGTATAATCCATCTGAATGCCAGTGATTGTGTTGTAGCATGATAGTTCCTTATGTGGTGAAAGTCATTAGAAGAAACCAGATTTAAAGATTATCTTGTTAGATTGTCATTGAATTAAATTTATTGAAGTTTGTTGATCTATGATCTTAATGATGAATGAATGTGTGTTGTTTTGAAATCCTTGAAGTATTTGTGATATTGTAAGTGTGGAATTAATTAAGCACTTGAAATGTATGCAATGGTATAGATCATTCTATAGGTTGTGTCATCTTATGGTTCTCTAGATCTGATTGAAAAACATTCATTATTGAAGATATATGTCCAGACATTAGATAAGGTTGATTCAAATTTATTGGTTATCCCATTGTTCCATCTTTTTCTTTTGTTTAAAACCCATTTGTTACAGAAAGAGAGTCATTGCTTAAAGTCTTTTATTACCAGCACAGGCCCCTTGAACATTACAGTTGTATGAACCAATTGAGTGACACCAGATAGTTGAGAACCAACTACCAGGACCTTGGGAGTTAGGCCACTATATGTAGTCTTTCTTTTTCAGGAGAAATAGAGTAGAAATATTTTGTTTTAATGTTGTTTGTGTCATTTTAACCATCAACACCTCCTCTCTAAATCACCATTCTCTCTCTATCCTAATTTCCCTCCTTCCCTCTCTATGTCTTACTTATCCCTTTCTACCTCTCCCTCCCTCCAACCTCCATCTCTCCCTTTATCTCTATTTCTCATTATCTCCTTACCTCTCTACTCTCCATCTCACTCTCCCTCATTCCCTCTATCCTTCATATCCATCCCTCCCTCCTTCCCTCTCTACCTACCTCTCCCTCCACTACGTACCACTCTCTCTACCTCTCTCTCCCTCCCCCTCTTTCTCTCTTACTCTCGCCTTCCCTCTCTACTCTTTATCTCCCCCCCTTCCCTCTCTACTCTCTCTCCCCCTTCCTCTCTCCCCTCATTTTCTCTCCTCTCACTCTCTCTCCCTCTCTCACACACTTGCCTCTATCTCCTCCTTTCCTCTCCCACCATCCCTCCACTCTCTACTTCTCTCTATCTATCATATCTCTCTACATCTCTGTCCCTCTTTATTTATCTTTATCTCTCATCTCCCTCTCTTTACCCAGCTCTCTCTCTTTATCTCTCTCTCTCTCACACACACACACACTCACACTCACACTCACCTCTATCTCCTCCCTACCTATCCCTCTCTCCCCTCTCTATTTCTCTATATCTCTCCTCTCTCTAGGTCTTCTTCCCTCTCTAACTATATTTATCTCCCCTATCCATTTTTTAACCTACCTCTCCCTTCATCACTATTTATCTCACCTATGTTTCCCTACCTACCTAGGTTTGACTGATTAAGGGTTCAGGGTTGAGAATTGAGGGTTGAGGGTTTAATGTATAGGGTAGAGGGTAGATGGTTTAAGGGTTTATGTTTTAAGGTTCAGGGTAGAGATTTCAGGGTATAGGGTTGAGGGATAATGTTTGAGGGTCCAATGTATAGGGTAGAGGGTATAGGGTTTGAGGTATTAGGGTTAAGGGTTGAGGGTTGAGGGTAGAGGGTAGAGGGTAGAGGGTAGAGGGTAGATGGTTGAGGGTTGAGGGTTGAGGGTTGAGGATTTAAGGGTTGAGGGATTAGGGGTTGAGGGTTGAGGGATTAGGGTGGAGAGTTTACTTGGGTTTAAGGTTTTAAGGGTTGATGGTAGAGGGTATTGGGTTTAGGGTAGAGTGTATTAGGTTGAGGGTTGAGTGCTTAAGGGTTTAAGGGTTGAGGGTATAGGGTTGAGGGATTAGGGTAGAGAGGGAGGGAAGGATGGTTGAAGGATTAGTGTTGAGGGTCTAATGTATAAGGTAGAAGGTATAAGGGTTGAGGGTTTAGGGTTTAAGGGTTGAGGATTAAGGGTTGAGGATTAAGGGTTGAGAGTTGAGAATTGAGGGTTAAGGGTTTAATGTATAGGGTAGAGGGTAGAGGGTTTAAGGGTTTAGGATTTAAGAGTTGAGGGTTGAGAGTTTAAGGTTGAGGGTAGAGGTTTGAGGGTATAGGGTTGAGGGTCCAACATATAGGGTATAGGGTATTGGGGTTGAGGGTTTAGGGTAGAGGGTTGAGGGTTGAGGGTTTAAGGGTTGAGGGATAAAGGGTTAAGGGTTGATGGATTAGGGTAGAGAGTTTAATTGGTTTTAAGGGTTTAAGGTTTGATGGATTATGGTTCAGGGTATTGGGTTCAGGGTAGAGGGTAGAGGGTTGAGGTTTTAAGGGTTGATGGTTGAGGGTTTAGGGTATAGGGTTGAGTGTTTAAGGGTTGAGGGTATAGGGTTGGGGGATTAGGGAAGAGAAGGTGGGATGGAGGGAGGGAGAAGTGAGATAGAGATAAGGAGAGAAGAGGAGGGAGGGACAGAGATAGATGAGGGTTGAGGATCTAATGTATAAGATTGTTGGTGTAATTAAATGTTTTGTACCTTGTCCTAGGTCATAATTACACCTTAGTTAAGTTTACTTAGGGATCACATAGGAGCTGTTGGAGAATTTCCACCTTTGGTGGACTTATCTTCTTATTACTTTATCACATCCACCTTTCATGGGCATGTCATGTGATTACCTTTCCACCTTTTGTGGGTGATCCACTATTTGTGGTGGTTATCACATTATCACCTTTCCACTTTAGGTGGAGTGATATCATTTCATTGTTGTCTCATGTCATAAGATTATGACACTTGTCATTATCTTATGCACTCCTATGTTATCACCTTGGCTATATAACCAAGGGGTCTCTCATTGTAAAATCAATCTCATATCATAATCATATTGATGAGAATATAGTTTATTCTTGTCACATTATTTTCTCTCTTGTTGTGCTTTCCATTTGGTCCATAGATCTTGGAATCCATAGCCAATTCTAACATGGTATCAGATAATTTTTAATTCTAAAAAGGATATACGGTTGAGAATTAAGGGTATAGGGTTGAGGACCTATAGGGTTGATGGTTTAGGGTATTGGGTTGAGGGTATAGGGTTGAGGGTAGATGGTATTGGGTTGAGGGTATAGGGTAGAAGGTTTAAGGGTTTAGGGTTTAGGGATGAGGGTAGAGGGTAGAGGGTTTAGGGTATAAGTTTGAGGGATTAGGGTTGAGGTTACAATGTATAGGGTAGATGGTAGAGGTTATTGGGTTGAGGGTAGAGGGTTTAAGGGTTGAGATTTTAAGATTGAGGGTAGAGGGTTGAGGGTATAGGGTTTAGGGATTAGGGTTTAGAGTAGAGGGTATTGGGTTTAGGGTAGATGGTTTAATGGTATAGGGTTAAGGGTAGAAGGTAGAGGTTTTAGTATAGAGGGTTAAGGGTAGAGGGTTAATGGTTTACGGGTTCAGGGTTTAAGGGTTAAGGGTAGAGGGTAAAGGGTTAAGGGTAGATGGGAGAGAGAGATATGGATTGAGTGAGTGAGTGAGAGAGAGATACCTAAGAGAGGGAGAGGGGATAGGATGGAGAGACTTGAAAGAGAGAGAGGGAGGGGGTGCGAGATAGATAGAGGGAGGGAGGGTTAAGGGTAGAGAGTAGAGGGTTTAATGGTTTAAGGTTTAAGGGTTTAGGGTTAAGGTTAGAGGGGAGAGAGATAGAGGGAGTGAGTGAGTGAGAGAGAGAGAGAGAGATACTTGAGAGAGGGAGAGGGGGTAAGAGGGAGAGTCTTGAGAGAGAGAGAGGGATGGAGTGGAAGAGAGATAGAGGGTAGAGGATTAATGGTAGATGGTTTAAGGGTAGAGGGTTTAAGGTTTAAAGGTAGAGGGGAGATACATAGAAGGAGTGAGTGAGTGAGTGAGTGAGTGAGAGATAATTGAGAGAGGGAGAGGAGTTAGGAGGGAGATACTTGAGAGAGAGAGGTAGAGGGAGTGGGAGAGAAATAGATGGTAGATGGTGGAGGGTTTTAAGTGTTTAGGGTTTAAGGGTTAAGGGTTTAGGGTTAGGGTTAAGGGTATAAGGGAGAGAGATAGAGAGAGAAGTAGAGAGGGAAAGAAGGTGGAGATATTGAGAAAGAGGAGGAAAGGAGGGAGAGAGAAATAGGTATATAGGGACAACTAGGTAGAGAGAATTAGATATGAAAGTAGAGATAGAGGGAAAGGTATGGATGGAGAGAGAGTGAGACAAAAAAAAAAAGAGAGGTCTAGGTAGATAGAGGGAGGAGGAGATAAAGATAAGTAGAGGTTAGAGTTAATGGTAGAGGGTAGAGTGTTTAAGGGTTAAGTTTTTAGTGTTTATGGTTAAGGTTAAAGGGGAGAGAGATAGAGGGATTAAGAGAGAGAGAGGGGGGGGGAGTGGGAGAGAGATAGAGGGTAGAGGGTTAAGGGTAGATGGGAGAGAGATAGAAGGAGTGAGTAAGTGAGAGAGAGACTTAAGAGAGGGAGAGGGGGTAGGAGGGAGATACTTGAGAGAGAGGGAGGGAGGGAGTTAGAGACAAATAGAGGGTAGAGGGTATAGGGTTTAAGTGTTAAGGGTTTAGGGTTAAGGGTAGAGGGGAGATAGATAGAGGGATTGATTGAGAGAGAGAGAGACCTGAGAGAGGGAGCGGGGGTAGGAAGGAGAGACTTGAGAGAGAGAGAGAGTGGGAGGGAGTTGGAGAGAGATAGAGGGTAGAGGGTATAATGTTTAACGGATTAGTTTTTTAGGGTTAAGGGTTAAGGGTTTAGGGTTAAGGGTATAGGGGAGAGAGATAGAGGGAGTGAGTGAGAGAGAGGGAGGGAGGGAGTGGGACAGAGATAGAGGGTAGAGAGGAGAGAGATAAAAGGAGTGAGAGAGAGAGAGAGACCTGAGAGAGGGAGAGGGTGTAGGAGGGAGAGACTTGATAGAGAGAGAGGGAGGGAGGGAGGGAGTGGGAGATAGATATAGGGTAGAGGGTTAAGGTTAGATGATATATGGTTTAAGGGTTTAGGATTTAAGGGATAATGGATTAGGGTTTAGGGTTTAGGGTTAAGTGTAGAGGGGAGAGAGATAGAGGGAGTGAGTGAGAGAGAGAGAGAGACCTAAGAGAGAGGGGGTGTAGGAGGGAGAGTCTTGATAGAGAAGGGGGTGATGAGGGAGTCTCTATATCTGCCCTCAGTCTCTCCCTCCTACCCCATCTCCCTCTCTCATATCTCTCTCTCTCAGTGACTCATATCTCTCTCCCCTCTACCCTCTATCTCTCTCCCACTCCCTCTCTCTCTCAAATCTCTCCCTCCTACCCCCTCTCCCTCTCTTAGGTCTCTCTCTCTCAGCACTCCCTCTATCTCTCTCCCCTCTACCCTAAACCCTAAACCCTAAACCCTAAACCCTTAACCCTTAAACCCTCTACCCTTAACCCTCCCTCCCTCTATCTCTCTCCCACTCCCTCCCTCTCTCTCTCAAGTCTCTCCCTCCTACCACCTCTCCCTCTCTTAGGTCTCTCTCACTCACTCACTAACTCCCTTTATCTCTCCCATCTACCCTATATCCTTAACCCTCCCTCCCTCTATCTCTTACCCACTTCCACTCTCTCTCTCAACCCTCTCCCTCCTACCCCCTCTCCCTTTCTTAGGTAACTCTCTCTTAGTCACTCCCTCTATCTCTCACCCCTCTACCCTTAAGCCTAAACCCTAAACCCTTAAACCTTAAACCCTCTATCCTTAACCATGCCTCCCTCTATCTCTCTCCCACTCCCTCCCTCTATCTCTCTCTCTCAAGTCTATCCCTCCTACCCCCTCTCCCTCTCTCAGGTATCTCTCTCACTCACTCCCTCTACCTCTCTCCCCTCTACCCTAAACCCTCTACCCTCTACCCTTAACCCTTAAACCATAAATCCTTAAACCCTTATCCCTCTACCTATAACCCTAAACCCTAAACCCTTAACCCTTAAACTCTCTACCCTCTAACCTGAACCCTCCCTCCCTCTATATATCTCCCACTCCCTCCCTCAATATCTCTTCAAACCCTCTCCCTCCTACCCCCTCTCCCTCTCTTTGGTCTCTCTCTCAGGTAGAGGGTAGAGGGTTCTAAGAGTTTATGGTTTAAGGATTAAGGGTTTAGGGTTTAGGGTTAAGGGTAGAGGGGAGAGAGACAAAGGGAGTGACTAAGAGAGAGAGGGGGTAGGAGGGAGAGGGTTGAGAGAGAGAGATGGAGGGAGTGGGAGAGAGATAGAGGGAGGGAGGTTTAAGGGTGGAGGGTTTAGGGTTTAGGGTTAAGGGTAGAGGAGGGAGAGATAGAGGGATTTAGTGAGAGATGTTGAAAAATAGGATAAAACTTGCAATAAAAATATGCTGATAATTTTATGCATCCAAATTAACAAAGTAATAAATCACAGCTAAAACAAGATTACAAATGATATTCAAACCATAACACAAGAATTACATGGAGAAAACCTTGCGGAAAAAAACTCCACACCCAAAGAGATCCAAGACTTGTATTAATCCTTCAAATGAGTTACATCAATACAACTTCTCCCTCTGAATCACTACACCACTTCATGGCTTCAATAACCTACAACTTAACATGTTTTATCTTCAACTCAAGCACTAAATATATAGGCATGATAGAAAACATAAATCAAGAATGGTTTCCAAAACCATTTTAGTCATAGAAAAGAAACTTTCTCTTCCAACTTGTGATTTAATCCATTTTTTAGTAATGTGCACATGCAACTAAAAAACATCTATTTTTCCTTTTTTCAAACTCACATTTATCTTTCCCTTTTTTCATGCTCTTTCTACTTTGACAATTACAACACTTTTTCAAGTTGTCATAGTTACATTTAGCAACTTTCATGTCAACTAAAAGATAATTACAAATTTTCATTTAATAAATTAAAGAACAAAGCAAGGTTGAGACATTTTCTCAACATTCTCCCACTTCTTGAACACCTTGCAAAAAGCATAAAGGGAAACTGAATAAATCAAACTCTTCAGACATCATGATAAAAATCTTCTAATCGAAGATCCTCCATGGCCCCAACGCAATCAAAGAACTCAACACTATGAGCTCCCAAAGGGAAGAGTACAAACCACGATCTCCAAACCAAGAAGATACAACAATGCCAAACCATCACTGTCACAAGCTCCCACTGAATGTGTAACCAAGCTATCCATAACATCGTGATAACAACCTCCTCAATGAAGATCAAACATAACCATAATCCTCAAGCCAAGAAGATACATTGGAAAACCATTACCATCACAACTATACAAAGGAGATAGGCTATTACAGAAGCTTACTGATTATCTAAAGATCAACTCCATAGCCTCACTACATTCGAGGTTAATGAAACTATGCCTTCCAATGCCAAGGACTAAAACCAAGCACCCAACATAAGCACATAAAACCATAGTCATAACAACAAAATTTTATCCATATGACTAAGGAGCCAAACACAGGTACCCAACATGAATACTCTGTTGCGCATGACCACATAATGTAAGAAAACCACCATGCATGAGGACTATAAAATTTTGTCAAATAGGAGCTCCAGATCAATAACATATCAAATATAACCACAAGATCAACTCCATGAAACTCCATCTTTAACTTCCAAAGCTCATACCCAATACCATTGAACTTCTCAATATCCAATCGAGATGAGCCAACCATGATCTCTTATCACATTGAATTTGAAACTACAAGAAAAAACAACACACTCCTACTACAGCAAAAAAACCCAATCAAACACTCCAAGAAAGGTGTCCCCTTCTCTAATCAAGACAACTTGGCTTTGATACCAAATGTTGAAAAACATGATAAAACTTGGAATAAAAATATGCTGATAATTTTATGCATCCAAATTAACAAAGTAATAAATCATAGCTGAAACAAGATTACAAAAGATATTCAAACCATAACACAAGAATTACGTGGAGAAACCCTTGTGGGAAAAAACTCCACACCCAAAGAGATCCAAGACTTGTATTAATCCTTCAAATGAGTTACATCAATACAACTTCTCCCTTTGAATCACTGCACCACTTCATGGTTGCAATAACCTGCAACTTAACATGTTTTCTCTTCAACTCAAGCACTAAATATATAGGCATGAGAGATAACATAAATCAATAATGGTTTCCAAAATAATTTTAGTCATAGAAAAGAAACTTTCTCTTCCAACTTGTGATTTAATCCATTTTTTAGTAATGTGTACATGCAACTAAAAAACATCTATTTTTCCTTTTTCCAAACTCACATTTATCTTCCCCTTTTTTCATGCTCTTTCTACTTTGACAATTACAACACTTTTGAAAGTTGTCATAGTTGCATTTAGCAACTTTCATGCCAACTAAAAGATAATTACAAATTGTCATTTAATAAATTAAAGAACAAAGCAAGGTTGAGACATTTTCTTAGCAAGAGAGAGAGAGAGAGGGAGGGAGTTGGAGAGAGATAGAGGGTAGAGGGGTGAGTGAGTGAGTGATTGAGTGAGTGAGTGACCTAAGAGAGGGAGAGGGGGTGGGAGGGAGAGACTTGAGAGAGAGAGAGGGAGGGAGGGTTAGAGCATAGAGGGTAGAGAGAGAGAGAGAGAGAGAGAGGGAGAGGGAGAGGGGAGATATAGGGAGATGAGAATAGAAAGATGAGGGAGGGATAGATATGTAGGTAGAGAGAGTTGAGATAGAGACAAAGTAGAGAGGGAAGAAGAGAGGGGAAGGGAGGGAGAAGTTAGAGAGAGAATAAGGAAGGTGGAGAGATTGAGAGAGAGAGAGAGAGAATGAGGTATAGAGGGATAGGTAGGTAGAGAGAAGTAGAGAGGGAAGGAGAGATGGAGGAGAGGTAGGGATGGAGAGAGAGAGGTAGGTAGAGAGAGAAAGGGGAGATATAGAGAAGTGGAGAGGGAAGGAGAGATGGATGGAGAGGTAGGGATCGAGGGAGAGATAAGGATTTAGAGAGAGAGGTGAGAGTGCAATAGAGACAGAGAGGTAGGTAAGGAGAGGGAGAGGGAGATAAATGGAAGTAGAGAGGGGAGGAGAGAGGGAAGAAGTGGTAGGGAGGGAAGAAGAGATAGGTGAGATAGAGATAGAGGAGGGAGGGAGGGATATTTAGGGATAGAGAGGTGAGATAGAGAGAAAGAAAGTAAAGAGGGAAGGGGGAAAGAGAGAGGTGATAGAGAGAAGTAGAGACGTAAGGAGGAAGGAGGAAGGAGGAAGGTAGAGAGATTGAGAGAGGGAAAGAGAGAGGGAGAGAGAAAGAGGTATATAGGGGTAGGTTAGATAGAGAGATGTAGAGTGAAGTTTGGTGGAAGAGAGAGAGGAGGGGGGATAGGTAAACATGGATAGTTGAGATAGATAGGAGAGAGAGAGATAGGTAGAGAGAGGGAAATGACAGATAGAAAGAGGGGGAGGAAAAGAGGAGAGATAGAAAGAGGGGGAGGGAGGGAGAGATAGAGAGAGTAGAGAGGGAGGAGATAGATAGAGAGAGGTGATAGAGAGAGAAGTAGAGAGGGGAAGAAGGTGGAGATATTGAGAGAGAGGAGACAAGGACGGAGAGAGAAATAGGTATAGAGGGACAACTAGGTAGAGAGAAGTAGATATGAAAGGAGATATATAGGGAGAGGTAGGGATGGAGAGAGAGGTGAGACAAAAATAGAGAGAGCTCTAGGTAGATAGAGGGAGGAGATAAAGAGAGGTATAGAGGGAAGGAGAGAGGGAGGAAGAGGTAGGGATGGAGAGAGAGAGGTGAGAGAGATAAGAGAGAGGAGGGAGGGATAGGTAGGGAGAGAGAGGTGAGATAGAGAGAAAGAGAGTAGGGAGGGAAGGGAAGAGAGAGAAGTGAGATAGGCAATAGAGATGTGTGATGGAGAGAAAAGTAGAGAGGTAAGGAGGAAGGTGGAGAGATTGAGAGGGAAGGAGGGGGGAGAGAGAAATATGTATATAGGGATAGGTTAGATTGTGATAAGTAGAGAGAAAAGGTGGGTGAAAGGAAGAGAGAGGGAGAGAGAGGGAGAGAAAGAGAGGTGAGATAGAGAGAAGTAGAAAGGGAAGGAGAGAGGGGGAGATAGAGAAAATTAGACAGGGAGGGAGGGAAGGAGATAGAAGTGAGATAGAGATAACTAGAGAGGGAAGGAGAGAGAGAATGGTGAGATAGAGAGTAGAGAGGGAAGGAGAGAGGAGGAAGTGAAGAGTGAGAAAGAAAGAGGGGAGAGAGAGGGAGAGAGGGATAGGTATGTATAGAGAGAGGTGATATAGAGAGTAGAGAGATATATATAGAGATAAAAGGAGAGGGAGGGGAGATAGAGAAATGTAGAGAGGGAAGGATGAAGGGAAAACAGGGATGGATCTAATGACCCAATAGTGCGGAATACATTCCATTAACACTAATACAATAGAGGAGAAGAGCAAAAAACTAGTTCTAATAGCTTCTAAAACTACTGAGATGAAAAAAATGCAGCATAAAAGAGATAACATAATATAGCAATCACAGATTGACACAGTATTTACATGGGAAAACCTTTTCAAGTGAAAAACCCACCACACCAAGCTAAGACAATTGTATTATAGTAATAATAAATTACATACAATATCAGCCCTTACTCTCTGATCAGCTCATAGCAGCTCTCCAGAAGTTAACTTACCATTACAATCCTTATTTTCTAAATATACAATGAATTCAACTTAGACTTTCATTGACTTGCACTCATGCGTACTTCCCCGTCAGCCTCACATTGACTGTACAAGTCATCCATTGCATTTACCCTCTCAACCAATCCCATGGCTTCAGGTTCATGCATCGAACTTCCAGTACGCCATTGATCTTAACCGATTGCATCGAGCCACCCAAAAATAACTTCACCACCCAAATCGAGTTCCTATCATCAGCTGAAATCGGCCTGCAATTACTATTTTTACGACATTGGCCTTTAGCCAATCAAGCTTCAGTCAAACTGCCACGCATGTGCCAACAATTCGCTGATCACATTTGACTGAGTCCAACTCAGTCAAACCAAGTCTGAGCTCATCCGAGCTCTCTAAGACTCTACCGCTCCACTGTCGAGCTGACTCTACCCATCTAAGGTAAAGCGATTTGACCATCCAAGCTCGTCCTTAACTTGCCCGTGCTACTGCCGAGTCCAACCGACCCATCCACGGTGTGGCGGTGTGACCATTAGATCTTGGCCTTACCTTACCCGCGCTAGCGTAGCTCCATCTGAGTTGACCTGTGGTATTGCAGTGAGCTCATCCAAGCTCACCCTTTGACTTCACCGAGCTCAGCCAAGGATACCCTGCGCTACCACCGAGTCCAACCAACCCATCCACAGTGTGGTGGTGAGGCCATCCGAGCATGCCCCTTGACTGCACTGTGCTACCACTGCCCAGTTGGAGTAGACACATGGTGTGGCGGTGACCGTCGAGCATAACCATTAGCGGTCAAACCGCCCTTCCATGGGGGTCGTAAGGCCACCTTGTGGTAGGGTGATAACCGCCAAACGAGTCGCAGGCAGTCTCACCGCAATGAGTGGACTCACTGCTCGCAGTAAGGTGATAACTGCCAAGGCGACCGTAAGTGGTCTCACCACGGTGAGTGGATCCACTGCCCGCAGTAAGGTGGTAACAGCCAAGTCTGCAACCGTGGTACCGCCAAGGCAATGCCAAGTCACCGCATTAAAGCTGTAAAGGGCATAAATGAAACAATTTTCGAAAATTCCAAACTGTTTGAGGTTCAAAATTGGAAGTTGAGACACAATTTCTCAACAAGCTCCCACTTGGCGAAGTCTTCCAGCTTCCTCCATACCCTAACGAATTACTGACAGTCATAGGCCCCAAGGCCCATCGATTTTGTGCACCATCTAAACTTTTCTATGCTCAAAGGCTTTGTCAAAGCATCTGTAACATTCTTCACAGTGTCGACCTTTTCAAGACAAACTCTACCATCTTCCACCATGTCTCTCACGAAGTGAAACTACACATCAATGTGCTTTGTTCTAGCATGGAAAGTCAGATTCTTTGTTAAACAAATGGCACTCTGACTATCACAGTAAATTGTGATTTCCCCTGCATTGAAAATAATGTCTAAACACAAACGCCTAATCCAAACTGCTTCCTTGCAGGCATGAGTAGCAACCATGTATTTTGCCTATGTCGTGGATAAAGCAACCATAGCCTATCGCTTCCTCATCCAACTGATTGCTCTACCATTAATCATAACGTATATCCACTAGTGGATTGCCTACTATCAATGTCCCTTGCCCAATTGGAATCAACATATCCCTAAATATTGAGAGTCCTCTGTGATGCAACCAAACTGCCATGGTAACATAGAGCATAATTTGAAGTACCTTTCAAATACCTGAATACTCTCTTCACAGCATCCCAATGTGATCTTCCCGAATTTTCCATAAATCGGCTTAGAACTCCCACAACTTGGACAATGTCTGGTCTAGTACAGACCATAGCATACATCAAACTGCCAACAACACTTGCATAGGGCACACTAGTCATGTCCTCCATCTTAGTCGCAAATTTTGGATAGTCTTCAACAGATAGTTTTGTGCCCTGCAAAACTGGAACAACTAACTGCTTGCAGTCATTCATACCAAATCTCTCCATAACGGTGTTATCAGGAATACAAAATCGGAAAGACTCGGTCTTATTAGACCTCTTGCTTTCCTATCAGCAAGATCCCAAGCCTCTTGCATCATACTATGTGGCTTAGTTCCAGACACTACTAACCAAAGGTCTCTATCCACCAGCAAGTCTTCCATTTTGAGTTTCCATAACTCAAATTTGCTGCCATTAAAATTTTCAATATCTATTCTACCTTATGTACTCGCCATCTCAATCAGAAACAAGTTTTAACAATAAGATTCCCACTAAAACAATATTAGCACAAAAAATTGAGCTTTTTCTCAAGGATAACACAACAAGCCATGCTCTGATACCACTTGAAGGGAAAACAAGGATGGATCTAATGACCCAACAGTGTGGAATACATTCCCTTAACACTAATACAATAGAGGAAAAGAGAAAAAAAGTAGTTCTAATAGCTTCTAAAATTACTGAGATGAAAAACATGCAGCATAAAAGAGATAACAGAATATAGCAATCACAGATTGACACAGTATTTACGTGGGAAAACCTTTTCAAGTAAAAAACCCACCACACCAAGCTAAGACAATTGTATTACAGTAATAATCAATTACATACAATATCAGCCCTTACTCTCTAATCAGCTCACAACAGCTCTCCAGAAGTTAACTTATCGTTACAATTCTTCTTTTCTAAATATACAATGAATTCAACTTATACTTTCATCGACTTGAACTCATGCGTACTTCCCTGTCAACCTCACATTGACTGCACAAGTCATCCATTGCATTTACCCTCTCAACCAATCCCACAGCTTCAGGTTCATGCATCGAACTTCTAGTATGCCATCGATCTTAACCCTTTGCATCAAGCCACCCAATAATAACTTCACCACCCAAATCGGGTTCCTGTCATCAGCTAAAATCAACCTGCAATTACTGCTTTTACCACATTGGCCTTTAGCCAATCAAGCTTTAGTCAAACTACCACGCGTCCACCAACAATTCGCTGATCACATTTGACTCCGAGTCTAACTCGGTCAAACTAGGTTCGAGCTCATCCAAGCTCTCTAAGACTCTATCGCTCCACCACCGAGCTAACTCTACCCATCTGAGCTCATCCTTAACTTGCCCGTGCTACCGTCGAGTCCAACCGACCCATCTGCAGTGTGACCATCAAAGCTCGGCCTTACCTTACCCACGCTACCGCAGCTCCATTCGATTCAACCCATAGTAATGTGGTGAGCTCGTCCGAGCTCAGCCAAGGATACCCTATGCTACCGCCGAGTCCAACCAACCCATCTGAGGTGTGGCAGTGAGGCCATCCGAGCACACCCCTTGACTGCACTATGCTACCGCTGCTCGTCGGAATAGACCCAAGGTGTGGCGGTGACCGCTGAGCATAATCATTAGCGGTCAAACCGCGCTACCGTGGGGGCCATAAGGCCACCCCACGGTAGGGTGGTAACCGCCAGACGGACCACAGGCGATCTCACCGTGGTCAACACAGTGAGTGAACCCACCGCCTGCAGTAAGGCAGTAACTGCCAAGGTGACCGCAGGCAATCTCACTGCAGTCACCACGGTGAGTGGACCCACCGCCCGCGGTAAGGTGGTAACAGCCAAGCCTGCAACCACAATACCGCCAAGGCAATGCCAGGTCACCGTGGTAAAGTGGTAAAGGGCAGAAATGAAACAATTTTCGCCAAGTCCAAACTATCTGAGGTTCAAAACTGGAAATTGAGACACAATTTCTCAACAAAGGAGGGAGGGAGATAGATATTGGAGAGGAGAGGAGAGAGAGAGAGAGATGGACATTTAGAGATGTAGTTCTTGAGCTCAAGGAAGAGATTGCCATTTAAAGGGATGGAGATAGTGAGAGAGAGAGAGGTCTAGAGAATAAGAGATGAAAATGAGTGAGATAGAGAGAGAAAGATGAAATTTGACATCCTGATTACTGAAATTAGACTAAGTCTGAAATTTTTAAGATCTTCCAAAAACTAAAAGTTGCATTATAACTCCTAGAGATCTTAAACCACTCTCAAACATCTTGACAGAAAAAAAGAAAATCAAAGAGTTTAGAAACCTACATTCCAAAAGTCATGAATGACATTTGGCGCTAGCCAAATGAAGCAACCCATTTGGTACACGCCAAATTTGATTTTGTGCCAAATAGGTTGCATTGGGAAATACCAACCCAATGGGTTGGATTTTGCATTGGGCATCCGACCCAAAGGTTTGGACAACCATTTCATGAAAAAAGATGTGATTTTTTGAAAGGGTGCTAAATTTCTTCATATTTTCGTCAGTGTTCCCCGTCTCATAAGCACGTATTTCAATGCAAGTTTATAAAAAAACCATGATAGCATTAACCTCTCTCTTAGCTATCTAAATATATTAAAAAAAAATCAAAATGATTTAGTTAAGGTTTTGATCCATGGCTTCTATTGTAAATGCCTCCGTTTTTGGTCAAAAACCAACATGTGCTAGTTTTAGGATAGATTTTTAGTCGTTCATCGAAATGTGAAACAAATTAAAAAATTTGAAACTAGACTCCATTCTACACATGATGAAAAAAAAATCAATTTTCAATTTTTTTCAAAAAATTTAGGGGGGAGCGAGTTCAAATTTCAGCATTTTAGGATGTGTCCACTTTGAAAATTCATAAAATATTATATATTCATTAAAAAAATTATCCGAAAGAATGAGGATAAACTACATGGTGTTAGCTAATTTCTCACCGTTGGGATTTTTGAAATTCTAAAAAAAAGTTAATCAAAAAGGGGGGAGCCCTCAAGCGCTATGCTATTTTTTATTATTTTTTTAAATACAGGACCTGTTTTGCCCCCCGTCCTCACCCCGCACCTCCCCGCCCATGCCGCCCCCCCACTTTTGAGACCCTTAATCTTCATTAATTTCAAAAAAAAATTGTAGCTTAGAAACTAGACTCAGAGCACTTCAACTTTTGTTCTTGCTACATCTTGAAATTTTGAGCGTAACTATCTTCATTTTTTCGTGCAAATCAATTTTTGCTGATTTCAAAAAAAAAGTGGCATCTTAAGGGCCAAAATTGTGTCACAGATTGGTGCACTTACTCATTGGTATTAATTATTGTCAGGTTTCACCTTCAGAAAATGTAATTAATTAGGCTTGTAAATGAATTAAAGGGATAATTAAGGCCTAATTAAGCTCAATTTAATTAAGAGGGCCCAAATAAGTGTGTAAATGTAAAGGTTTACATTTAACAACACTAAATTAAGGCATTATTAAATCCAATTTAAATAGGAGGGCCCAAACAAGTGAGAAAATGTAAAGGGTTACATTTTTCGACACTACAATCCCCAATAATTTTCATCTTCTCTCATAATTCCTAGGTCTCTCTCTTGGATTCCTATCACAAGGTCTCAAGCAAGAAAGAAAATTATGACTTCTCAAGATTTCCCCTCATCATCTCATGATATACCTTTTGAGGAGGTAGTCCACCAAATCCCTATGAAAAACCAATTTTCATCTTACATCATTCATGAACATGATTCAAGTGACCAAGACTCCCAGACCTCATTAGAGGACTTTTCCCAAGATACCCAAGCTATGGAACTGATGCATAGATATATCATGAAGCATATCAAACAATATATCTTTATGCTTGCAAACAAAGATGCCAAATTAACCCATGATTTTGATGCATCTCAAATCATCTAACAACCTCCTTCTATGTGCCCCTGCCTTCTATTCTCATAATCCTACCTATCATCCATCTTCTTCTAATCCTTGCGTTCCTTCATCTTTCCCACCTTCTACTAATCTCCCCATTCATTGCAAAACCTCAATCCTACATCCCACTTACATATCAAGATCCCATCTCACACCCAAAAAATTCACCACATATCCCACAACCTCAACCTTCATACCCTCTCCTCATGTCTCAATATCCATCCCTCCTAACATGCCATACCATCTCCAAACCTCAAATACAATTTCTTATAACCCCATACCATTTTATTATCAACATCTCCAATCTTCTAATCCTATTTCATCCTATCATCAATATCAACACATATCATCCTCACAACCTACCATATCCAACTATCAATCACCTTCCTTCAATTCCACAAGTACTTTGGCCCAAGACATGCAACAAATAAAGGATACCCTTAAGGAACTTCAACTAGGAAATTACAAGACATATTACACTTTTCAAGAACTATGTCCTTATCCTTTTGACAAATCCATCACCATGATCCCCTTCCCCCAAAAGTTTGAAATGCCTAAATTGGAAAAGTAAAAGGGGAAGGGAGATCCTAGGGAACACTTAAAATAATTCTACATTGCATTCCAAAAGGTTTCCTATCTTGATGATTACCTCTTGAGGCTCTTCCCTAGAAGCTTGAGTGGACAAGCTCTCGATTGGTTCACTCACCTCCCCCATGGGACAACCACAATATTTTCCAAGCTAGCCAATAAATTTGTCACTCACTTTTCTTATAACATAGAAAATGATATCACGATGATGGATATTTGCAACACTAAACAAAATAATGGTTAATCCTTTGCCTCATTCTTGCAACAATGGCAACATCTTGCTAGCCATTTTGCATGGCCCATACCTAAGAAATAACTTGTCTCTATCTTTGTTGAAAACTTAAACAATGGATCGGTATTCCATCTTCGCATGTAGTCGTTTTCACTAAAGTGTGTACCCTTGTTGAGCTGATAGAATCACTTAGCCACCTTGTGAAACATGGGATGATCTCTTTGAGTGTGGGCTCAGATACAAGAGATCAACCTCTGGAGAGGACTGGTTCCCTTTGAGACTTCACCTAATTAACCTATCCTATTGCTGCATGTTGAGAAAAAGGGTGATAGGAAATATAAAATGAAACCTAAGACTAATAAGGTGATGCACCAAAAATAATTTCAAATCTACACTGCTGTTTGGACTTGCAATATGATCAAAAGAACAAGTTGTTTCATATACAACTTAGGATTTTACATACTTATACATTAGTATTTCATAGGAAAAATGACGTTTTCTTAATTCTAAAAGGAAAAAATAGCTATTTTCATAGTTAGAAATTGTTCAAACTATTGTCATAACCTATGACCTGCAGAAGGTATGTAAATCTCTCGAAAAGATGCTGAAGGAAATGAGACATACATTGAGTATTTATATGAAATCATAGAAAATACATCAATCATTTGTATTTTCACATAAAATACAGATTAGAGAAGGCAAAATGCTTGTCTTTTATTGATCAGAAGAAGTGTTACGTACAGCTGCACATGCTTGAAAATTGAGTTACAAAGCTGCTCCAACTTGAAAGAACTCTGAAAACAAGTTACAAATGCAAAGCTATGAGAGAATGAACTAGAGAAAATCTACCCTTAAGCTTGTTTATAAGCTGCTCAACCACTTGCTATATAATAAGAACATGTGTTGAGAGATGAAAGACATGTTTTCTTTAGTTGGCTGGGTCAAACCTTCTTGGGCGTCCAAAACTGTCATCCCTACTTTCTAGCCCCCTTAAAATGCTCAAAAAAGGTGTTTGAATGAAGAAAAAATCATTTTTTGACCTTACCTATCAACCAAGTCCCTTAAACAACTCCTAAATGCCATCAAAAGGTTTAAACTAAGTCAAATAACCACCCTATATTCCCTCCATCTGTTTTTCAACTCCTCAAATTGCCCCTAGATGTCCTCCAACTGCTCATAATTGCATGGAAAGAAGTTATGACTGCTCATTCAACCCTCAACTGCTGGAACTTACTCAAAATTGCTAAAAGGATATGTGGGAGAAAGTTTAAAAATTCACAAGCCTCTTAGGTGTAGGAAAAACCATAAGACAAGCATCTGACACATGTCATTCATTTGTAACCTTTTATTTGAGTTGATAGTCAACAATCTTTGTCAATCTGTCTCTGCTCACTATAAAAATGTTCAATTGCGACCTTTGTGTATTTTTCTACTGTCACCATTCACTCCCAAAATCATCTCTACTTGCCTCCTTCATGTGTCATTAAATGAAATAAAAGAGAATACGATCCTTGCACAGTCCATATCATATGTTTATGATAGTAAGTTGACTGCCATTTCATTGTTTCTCTTGCCATGACTGTCACTACTCCATGTAGACTGCCCTTTGATACTTAGAAACCACTGTCCTTGGATCATGTTGCCCTATGACTATCTCATGGATTGTAGGAATTATTACAACAATCATCTGAGCCAAAAGACTGTAAACATGCTGCTTCTTGAAACAATTGACTTGATTACATAATCTCCTACACTTCTAATTAAGTCTTTGTCATGACTGTCCATTGGTTAACTGCCCTCATGACTGTGCATAGGCATATAGACTGTCATCATGAGCCTTGTCATTTGTGATGACTATCACTTGTCTTCATGGATGTTAAAAGGCATTCTTCATTGTATGACTGTAATAAGGTCCTAGTCACCTGTAGGCTATTATTCATAAGCTATAAAGACCTTATCTCCACTTCAACGACGGCACTTTTGTCATGCATAGGTGCACTATTTTTATGAACTCCACTACTCACTAGTCATGACATGATATACTCAACAATCTCTTAAAATGACTTTTCACATTTGATGCAACTTTCAAGTATGCCAGCAATGTCACAACCTCCATATTCATGCACTCAAACTGTCCTTTAAAACTGTCACATAGTATGATGAACTTTATTGACTGTGATATGCAGATTTGGAAGTGATTGTGCATTCATGAGATGTCTATCCTTTATAACTATTGATTCCACTGAAGATTGTAGTTTGTTATGGCATGAAATAATTCATATAAGCTGTCCCTATATCATAACACTGCCATCAGAATTATGCCTCATGAAGACTTCATTTTGCGCTGAAATACTTATCTATTTGTTGCTTTCACTGTCCTCTATACTGTCATACTCTCAATTACATGACTGTTCCTTTCCTTTTTTTTGACTGTCCTCCTTTGTATAGACTGCCACTATGATAGTCTTAATGGCTGTCCTCTTGAACTGTGAACTAAAAATATTTGCAGTCATAAGACTTGCAATCACCACTATTACAACTATCAACATTTATTTCAAAATCATACTATGAGCTATCATTGTCATTATTTGATCATTTTGGAAGCTTCTTGCATAGGTGGTCGCTATCCTTGTGTTCTTATCTGTTCTTTCTACAAGAACCATGATATACTTGACAAAGAGATAAGGTGGAGTCTTGATGGATCTGCATCTTTTATGTCACTGAATCTGCTAGATTTTGGAGTCCTCAAAATTCTTTCAATATAGGCAACCAACATCTACCACTCTCTTGCTAATAAGATTCCAGACCTTTTGGACATCCATTGTGTATTTACTCAATCTTATGTTTGGTTTCTCAATGCCCATTCCAAAAGCAACAATTGCTACCATAACTTGAAGCTCATCGTTGGCAAAAACCTATGTATAGATTCTCAAGCCTTGCTTGACATTTTAACATGGCAATTAGCTATCTCTGTGCCTACATGATGATCATATCATCTCAGGGACTGCCACAACAGTGATCTTCATTGATGGTTGTACAATTTTATTTTTTATTTTTATTTTTATTTTAATTTTATGGGGGTCATCCACAAATTCTTTTTTGCTACCCGATACAGGAGCACGAGCCTTCTTGGGCTGAACCTCTTCAGCTAAGAACCAAGGACTGAGGGGTATCCATTCTGCCAAATTGGCCCGGGGCACGACCCCAGCCTCATCCTTTTTTCGGTGTCGGAGCCTTTGCACTCAACAAGACTTGATCCCTGGTGGGCTCATTTAGAACCTTTCAACTTCACCAGTAGACCAAGGGCCCATTGACTGGTTGGTTGTACAATTTCAATGAGGTTGTATTAATTAATATATCAGATGTCCAACAAGTTGTTCCAACAGTACTTCCACACATGCTTCTTTGCCACTCTTCTCACCTCACAGCTAAGCCATCTCTTTCCAACATGCGTACTACTTCAGACATCTTCAGTCTATCCATTGGTGACTCTTGTGTACAAAGTAGTGCTATTTGAATAAGTTGTTTTACCTCTGCCTCAACATAATTGCTCTGGAGATCAGAATCAACCAACATATCAAGTCTTCTCTCTCTTTAACAGGCCTTTGACCCGGTCTAGCAACATGACATCATCATCATTTGCTAATCGGGCAGGGTTAAATTCTCTTTATTTTATGATGGTTTTGATGTCCACTTTTCTTATTTGTTGACATGAGGCCTCCAACTCTTTCTGTATGAAGTGGCCATGTTTCTGTCCTGTGCTCCCTGTCAGGCGGTGTTTGACCTACTCCTCCGTTACCATGTAGAAGAGTAGAAAGACTACCCATTGCCATATAATCATACACAAGAAACCTTTCATCCTTGGAGAAGTAATAATCTCTGAGAGAAACAAGATTCTGATGAGAATTGGATAGTGATAAATCTTCAATTTTATCAAGGACCTTGTTAACAGTGTTGACATCAACTGCTGTAATTCTTTTACTTCTTCTCTTCCTCTTGAACAGGAAGAAAAATGAGAAAAAGAAAGAATGGAGAAACAAAAGAGCCTAGAACAATACCCACAATGGCTCCTGCCTCCAACTTTGTCATTACCTTTAGACCCACTCAAAAGTCCACTGCTGGCAACCTTATTTCAGTTACTCTGGAGCCACTACACAAGATGCCCTGCCACTTAGATTACCATGGTCATACATTGTACCTGTGCAATAATTCACATACTACTTTTATGGCACCAATCCCCTTCTCCCAAAACCTTGAAGATGCATTGTTTTTTCTATCTTTTCTACTTTGATCATAACTATCATGGCCTTTTGTGCACTGTCATACCTATTTCACTGTATCTTTCTCACTGTCATATATAGCTATTTATTCTTGTGCCTTCATTTAACCCTGCCTTACGGGATTTACATTTGTCTTTTATTTTTAATTTGGCTTTGTTGCCCTTCAAGACTTTCTCTTTCCATGGTAGAGCACCTGAAATACAAACCTCACTGTCATCAATAAGCTGAAAAGAGAGATCATTCATCCCTTGCTCTCATGAAATCCCCTCATTCAAATTTATAATATTTTGTACTACATGGTACACCCATGATTCAAGATGTCCCATGCTTTTGTAGAAATGAAGATATTCTCCCTGACCACATACATATTTTTATCATTGACTGCTGCACCATCCTTACACCACTAGCCCAACAGTCACACAATCCAGAGGCATCATCTAAAATGAATTTCCCAGAAATTATTTAAATAGAATTCAAGACATTTGTCAAACTTGCAATAAATGGACAAATAGATTCATACTTTGCTGGTTGCCATTCCAAAACTAAACTTTGAATGGCTAGAACCCTGCAACAAAGTCTAAAGCATTCTGCACTCAATTTTGAGATAAACATGAGATCAAAGATAATTCCTTTATTACATTCTAGTTGTTGGGATTCGGTAATGGGTTCCTAATTTCAATATTATGTCCACCATTAGCCTGATACTCAAACTCTTTGATCCCAACACAAAAACATGCAACTTAAACAAGTACTCAAATCTTAAAGCGACAATTTTGCTTAGCTTTGCACCATGAGTTATTTCATCATCATAGATATGAAGGAGGACACAGAGAGGCTAAACTTACTCAGCTCAGCTGATAAATCCCTGTTGCATCCACAGTCCATCTTACAACCACCTAATTGGCATATTAAATTCTTGGCACTTCTAGGGTCATGAAGCAAATATCCCTCGTATTGCAATGTTAGAAGCCTTCTAGAGTAGAATCTTGACTACGCTCGATATAATATGGTATTGCCCAAAACTGCTATACTGCACCTTGCTTGTTAGTAGTCTTGATGGTAGCCGAAGTATGAAATGTTTAATGGTCAATGCATTCACCAAGTGACTACTTACATTAATAAATGCCTTGTTCATAATAGCAACTGCTATTTGAGGGTTAGCTAGTATTCCATACTCAAGGAATGCATTCATCATGCAGACATTGTAAATAATGATAAAAAAGGCCAACCTTTGTTGATGCTTCTCGTAAGGTCCTGTTGTTGTTGCTTCTTGTAAGGTCTTACATGTTGTCATTTTGATCTTCTACCTATCAAGTCTATCACTATTATGAAATCATGCCAAGGTTATACTAGAGCATTGAGCAATCCACACATCAATATCAAGAGAAAATCAAATGGAATAAGGGTGCACTCCATTTCCGCTCATAAAGGAGAAAAGAAAATATTCTAGGTGAAGGTTGTGCTTCGTATTGCTTTTATCTTCTTTTGTTTGCCTTCAACCTTTTCCAACCCTCTTTAGTATACATGGAGAAACCCTTAAAATAAAAAAATACACTCTAAAGGGACTTTGACCTTGTATTATTCCAAAAAATATAATATAATAATACAATTTTCTTATCCCTTTAATAGTAACTAGCCTAATAACATAAGAGTATCTATAAATCATCCAATATTCTACTATCCCAAGCCTCCAATAAATATTAAAAATGAAAAAATTAAACCATTAAGTGGCATCCAAATCATGAGTCAAAGTTATGAGTCATAGAAAAATTGAACACCCCTATGGTGATGTTCAATAATTTTGGAATAGTATGTAACTCTTCTTAATTGGCTAAGGTCTCAATCTCAGATGCTCCATGAGGGAATTCAATGTTTTTGTCATATCCATTAAATTGGGAAGATGATTTTTAACTCTTGATTAACATTTTCATTATAACCTCCCAAATCCATGTCTTCTTAAACAATATTTGACTATCCTAGATAATAAATAAAAAATAAATAATGTCCCCACCTACACATGAGTAACTGAATTTTCCCACTCTAATATATTTAGATATAATATATTATTGATCATATACATCTAAATTATAATTTAAAAGACTTGGGACTTGCAAGGTGAATGGCACACCTAGTCCTAACAAAATTCTACAATTCTTGTGAACCAATAAAACCCATTGCCCATGGCCCTACTCAAAAATATGCAATCCTTTAGTTGACTTGCAACATAGAACACTATCCTACCATCTGCTCAAAAGGCCCCTCCATCTTCCACTAGAGAAAATTTTGTAACCCCTATTGAGAATTTATAAGATATAGATAATATATGTGCACATCATGAGGTAAATATGAGGATGACGGTATGATATTGCTAACTACTTCATTTAATGGAAATGCCTTAGATTAGTATATAAATATTCCCCCTAATTCTATAAGATCATGAAATGAGTTTGGAGAGAAGTTGTATAATGGATTTAGAAAGAAATGAGATCACCTCTCCATTTTAGAGTAATTGACCACCATCAAAAGAGCTCTAATAGAAACTACTATAGATTTCAATGATAAATTTCATTAAATCTATAATATGATTTACCAAGGAATGAGGCCTCCCTTCCAAGTGGTATTCTTAAATTAATTATTTAGCTTTTCAATCCTAAAATATTTATTATGAATTAGTCAATGAGTGGCTCTACTTCACCTACAACTTATGAAACAATTATAGACATAAATTATTTTTATTTAAGAAAGAAGAGTGGCTCCTATAAACATGCAACTCTCATATTTTATAATATTTATTCCCCTCTTATTCAAACTTCTCGTCCAACTATAGAACCAATTCCTATATCCCATAAAGTTATCTCACAAATTATTAAAGAGATGGAAGAAATGAAAATCCTTCTTAACATTGATACAAATAAATTAAATTCCCTTAAAATAAAATAAGTTATTCCTCCTCCTAGGATCTATTATCAAAATAACCAAGTCTATAAGCCTCCAATCTAATTTTAGAACTATTCCTCCTCCTAGGATTTATTATCAAAATAACCAAGGCTTAATGCCTCCTAGATAATTTTAGAACTAATTAAATTACTATCAAGGGCATCTGACGCCTAGATCCCAATATATTTTGACTATAGATCTGCCTTTACAACAAGTTCCAACTCCTAATCCCATAAAGATCATGTTCTAATACAAAATAACTTTATTGAAAATAAATACATGTGGCGTTATCCATTTGTTGACTATGATGCTCCAAGTTGTTGCCCTAGGGGTAACCCATATCAACCTATAAGGGAAAAAATATCTTCTGGAATTGAGTGTGAAAGTCTAAGTGATCTCCTTTGAACCAATTAATACAAAGGAAAAATTAAGTTTGGAGCCTAACTAGGAACTTATCACATGGAATGAGAATGAAATTTTTGTTAGTAATAAAGTAGCAACCCAATTAGGATAATGAATAGTTCATTCTAATTATCTAGCTAGATCCAATAAAAGAGTGTTGGAAGAATAAACCAAAGCTAATCAACCAAGTACAAGTGGACAAGCCACATATATACTCCAAAAGTAAATTGATCCTACTCCCCCTATAAGAAAAAGCGTCTTAATAGATCGCTCCTAATGTTAAGAATACAAAAATGTAATTTATAAACTATTAAAAAATATATATATATATTTATGGGCTATAAAGGTCATTTTTGGCCAAAACATATTTTAGGTTTATCACCATATTTTGTTAATACTGAGTAGGTAGTTATTTAAAAAACTACAGTTTAGAAAAAGGGCAACAAATGACCTCCCAAAACTCTTCCACATTAGAAATTTAAAAACATATATCACACATAAAAGACTTATAAGAGGGAGTTACACTTGTTGACCAACTTATGAATAATTTTATGATGCATCATAAGACATCTTTGAATGGATATGCTAAAATGGAGTGTCCAAGTTAGTGAGTGGATTATGGTGAACTTATGGTAGGTGGAAGGAATATTTTATTTTTAGCCTATGGATTCTTCTTAGGATTTGAGTGTTCGATTTCTAGTTAGATATTTGGGCACCACATTTGGGTGGTTTCATCTCATAGTTTCATATATTGCATCTCCTATTTATTGGTGGTTGGTGGAGGTCTTGATAGTGAGCTTTTTAGGTATTGTTATGCTACTAGAATCACTCTAGACCTCCAGTTAGTGATACTATTGTAAGGGATTAGGCTATGCAAGTGTATTTCAACCTTTGATTACTAGATAATATGTTGTGTATTGGAGTGTGGAATTTTTCTCTAGTATCTTTTTCCATATATTAGTCATTGTGTTATGGTGTATTACTTTTGTATTTATCTACTTGTAACTATGTGACTAGTTTAATTTTTGCACATATATCTTCTTATATATTAGTGTAGGAAGTATAATCCACATATCTTCTTCCTTTAATTTGGTACAAGAGTCTAATCACATCACATTTTAGGTGTTAAGGAGAAGGTTTTTTTTGTACTAATCTTTGATTGACTGTGTGCTTGTACAAAAGGAAATATTGTCATTGGAAAATGGTAATCACAAGTATAAAAATGTTCTTAGGTACAAAATTTATGCCTTCGAAGCTCAAGATGGATGATATTCTCATAGATAAAAACCTATAGGCTACAATAGTCAAATCCAAACCTATTTCTATGTCACAATAATATTTGGATAAAATGGATAGAAAAGAAAAGGGTAATATTACACTCAATTTGGTGAACTTTGTATTGTTCGATATACATGAAGAAGCCAATTTTACAAATCTCTAGAAGAATTTGGGTAAAATTTATCAGGATAAATCTCTATCAAATAAAATTTTATATAGAAATAAGTTGTATACCTTTATAATGGAGGATGATTGTTTATTTTTTGAGAACCTAAATGCTTTCAACATGATTGTAACTATTTGCACTCCATTAGAGTGTACATGGATGAGGAGGACCCTTGGATGAACTTGATATGTTCTTTATCAAACTTGTGGAATCACTTGGTGATGCAAATCAAGAGTACTACCTCTAAATTTAAAATGGATGAGATAGTTACATCATAACTTCCAAAGGAGATGTGAGAAAAACATTTGAATTAGCTAAGGATATTCTAATTTTTCATGGAAGAAAAAAAAGAAATATAAGAAGGAAAATAAGTGAGAGAGATTCTAGATTAAAATCCCATGGGAGATCCAAAAATCCTTGTAGAATGAAAATAACATGTTAGAATTGAGATAAGCCTAATTATTTTAGAAGAGACTACAAGGCGAAGAAAAAGAAGAGTGATTCTAATCATTCATCTAAAAAATCATCCTAGGATGATGGTGATTCCATTATGATGGCCTTGGATACATATTTATTTGATGAAATGTGGTTGATAGAATTTAGCTATGGATGATCTTCTAACTATGAAGGAGGCATTGGGTATAAATGATATTGAGTTTTGGAGAGAGGCTATGGATGAGGAGATGGTTGATTTGAAGAAAAATAATACATGAGACTTGGTATATTTTCCCAATGGGTATAGATCTATTGGATGCAAATGAGAACTCAAAATAAATATTTTCTTAGATAATAATTTTGATAAGTATAAGTCTAGATAATATATGAAGGGATACTCATAGATTAAGAGAATTGAATATGGTGAGATTTTCTCTTTATTTTTTGAGCTAACATCCATTTGTTTCTTATCATCCATTAAAAACAAAAAATCTTGAGGTTGAATATATGTATTTAAAGAAAAAATTACTTCATGGTGACTTTGGGGGAAGGAATGTATATGGCATAGCTAGTTCACCATGTTGAAAAAGGTAAAGAAAAAATAGTTTGTAAGTTGAAGAGAACTTTTTATGGTCTTAGGCAATCATTTTAATGTGGGACCAAATTTTTTGTTCTTTTATGTTGGGATTAGAATTTATAAGATTTAAATTGGATCATTGCATCTATTATATGATCAAAAATGATCATTTCTTTGTTGTTGCATTATATGTTTATGAAATATTATTTTTGGTAATGGTGAGAACATAGTTTGTGGATTGAAGTCTCCAATTTTAACATAGTTTGAGATAAAAGAATTAGGAGATACCCAATTCATCTTGGACATGAATGTCAAAAGAGAGAGAAAATAAAAACTTTTGTTTGGGCTAGAGAAAGTATATGAACTCGGTGTTGAAGAGGTTCAACGTGATAAATTGTAGACCATTATGTGTTCCTATTTCAATGGGGATCAAGTTATGAGAAGAGTAGTTTCCATATTATCCTAGTGAGATGGAAGATATATCCCAAAAACCTTATGCTAGGGTCATTGTGAGCTTAATATATGTTATTTATTATATTAGACCAAACATCACCCAAGTAGTGGGAGTCTTGAGCCAATTCATGGATAATCCCGTATAAGTATATTGAGATGGAATGATGAGGTTCTTTAGATATTTGTGTGGTAAGTCTAAGAACTCAATTTTTTATCATGGTAATTCTATATGGGATTGACACTTAGTGACTCTTCATGGATTTTTAGATTCATATTGGGCTAGGGATGTTGATATTAGGAGATCCACCAATGGATATATTTCACTATGGTGGTGCAATAATTTCAATGAATAAGAAACAAATTTTAAACACTTTTTTACTATATAAGTATATTACATGTAGATATTCAAATTTGTAAGGAATCCATTTAGCTTTAAAATTTGTGTTTAGATGTGGGGCTATCTTTAGGAGCTATTGTAGTTCTAGATGTGATAGATAGAGTGTCAAATATATAAAATAACCTAATATTTTATGTGAGAATGAAGCATATTGATATTCTATACCATTTATTTCATGATATGGTAGATCACGAGAAGGTGATACTAGAGAAATTTGACACTTTGTAGAATGTAGATGTATTGACGAAGCTAGTGAGTATATAGTAGCTTAAGTTGGGCTAGTATTCTATGGGATTTAGCTCCTAGATTTAGTTGATAGGTTGGTGACATATTTTCTCTTGAAAGGTTTCAACAAGTTATATAATGTTAGGAAATATTTCTTAACATTTATCCTAATGCTAAGAACACAATAATGTAATTTGCAGGGTATTAAATAGAAAAAAAAAGTAATTTCTAGGCTGGAAAGGTGGTTTTTGACCAAAATAAATATTTTGCATATGTAGAGGTTTATGGTGAACTCATTGACACCCCAAGATCACCTGCAAGACAAAATGACTTCCACAAGAGAGAAATGGTAGAAATATCATGCTATGATTATGGATGCAAGATTTCTAGATTGAATATGATTGAAAACTAGATTAGATAGTTGTTAGATTGTTGTTATAATGTACATATGATGCCTTGATTATATAGGCAAGGTGTGATAATTTACTAACATTAAATGATTGTGTCACAATTAAATGACATGAACCAACATTAAATAACCTAGGCCACAAGCATTAAATAAAATCCAACTAGATTACATAAGTGACAACTAATGCTTAACTAGAAATATTCCTTCCTAGAATCTAAATGGATTTAGCATGTAAATAGGACCTAGATAGGTAAAAAACCTATTGTAGACACTGAAATTATCTTGATTGATATCATGCACCTGATCCTAATTTACTAACACTAGTTCTTCCTTGATCACTCCTTTACTAACCAGTTAATTAAATAATCCTTATTTAATTAATTCATCAAGTTTCCTCTTTTAATTAAATAAATCATCCTATTTGATTAAATCATTATTCTATTTAAATTAAATAAATCATTTTACTTAGTATTCCCTCTTTTGATTAAATAAATCATCCTTATTTAATCAAACCTAACATTACTCCTTTTAATTAAATAACTCAAACTTTATTTAATTAAATCTAATCTCTCAAATTCCTCTCATTTTGATTTAAATCAATCCAAAAATCTAAATCAAATTGTCACATCAGCTAATCCCATTTTAAATTAATCAAATCGTGATTAATATTTACTCTAATCCATCAAATCCTCTAGATTTTGCAACTTGCACAGGTAAATCATTTTAATTGATTTATAAAATCTCCTATTTTCTCTCAACATGACATCAAAGAGGGAATATTCTTCAAATTCAAAAATCCCTCCAAAAGGATCTGTACATCGAACAAGGCATTAAAATCCTCTTACATGTCCTTTGCCTTGAGCCAAGTGGGCATTAACTCCATTTTTTTCTCCCTCCAACTTGTTATTTCATCAATTTAAAATATCCACCTAATAGCATTTATGTGCACATTTATCAAAATGTGCTCATTCCTCCTCCACTAGCATGTTGACAAGTGGCACCTTGCCATTAGCTCATGTTTAGTCCCATATTCATCCTATTTCTCATTCCTCCATCCTTCTCTCCTATAAATGGAGAGATCTTCTATTGATTTGGATCCATAATCTTAGGCATTTGATCCACAACTTCATGAAACATTACTATCTTCAATTTTTGAGCAATCTCCATCCATATTTGCCCATTTCCGTCCATTTTTCATATTTCCATAGCTAGGTTATGGAGAAATTTCACCAAGGAGCATCAAATCTTCACCATTGATCATCAAGCTTGCAAGGAATTGGGAAAGGGCCATTTTCCACATCAAAATGACACCAATTCCCCATGGGATTGAGAGTTTTAGCATTTAAATAGGATTTAATAGATTTTTATTATGTTCATATTATTTCTAGTTTTCATGTTTCAAATTAATTTCATGGGGAATGATGTTTCTAACTTGCATATTGGACTAATTGTGTGTTTTTTCTTTGTTTTTATGCAGGTCTAGGATCGCCATTCACATCTATTTACACAAACACCCCCCTTAAGTAAAACATAGGGAGTACTTATACAAATGACACAAAGATGGGTCTCATCTATGAGGCCATGTTAGGTACCCATGTACATATGCAAATGCAATCTCTCGCAAATGGACAAAAAGAGAAAACACAACAAGACAAAACTCCTCCCCAAAAGAAAGATGAAATAAAATTATGCTCTCCATGATAAATGAGAGGACAAAACCCCATTTGAGGAAAAATACCCCTCATAAGAGAGATGAAGAAGAGACCATTCAACCCCCCTCAATGTATAATATCTTGTAAAGATGGTAGATGTTCGATAATGAATGTTGAAGATGATCCATGAGCATCAAGTAATATTCCCACCCTTGGGAAGAAACAAAACCAAGATTGTATCTAGTATGTCTTCCCAATCTTGAAAGGAAGATGTGAGAAGAAAGATGGTGTGTGATGTCTCTGAAGAATTCTCAAGTGTCTTCATGTTGATGTTGAAATATGTCACACTCCAAACAAGTTTTCTAGGCCACACTGTTGAAGAATATATTCTAGAATCTCCTAGAAATGATTGTAGAACACAATCCAAAGACAGAGATGCCTCCTCTGAAGACAAAGAATACTCCTCCAAATGCTATCAAAAAGTATCCACACTCATGTCAAACTACAAAGGATGATCATGTAGAGAATGAACTAGAGGATTAGAATGTTCCCTCTTAATAACTGGAGAAGGAGAATCTTCATCAAAGAGAATATGAATTCAATCAGCGATGTCTCCCAAATTTAAAATGCAGGATTCACAAAACAAACCAACAATATTTATCAAGTATTCATCCCAAGTAACCATCTCTAAAATATGATGTATGTCCCGTTGCATTGAATCACAAGGAGAAAAACAATGGAATCACAAGAATCCTCAAGTACAATAGTAGATGAAGGAGATGGAATATCAATACATGTCACTCGATCCTCAGAAGATGAAAGTATACCAAGACTTAAATGGCCATACTGAATCTCCTCAAAAGTGTCCATACAAGATGCCTCAATGTGAACATATGTTGAATTAATAGGAGAAAAATGTGAGAAGGTTTAGATATGTGATTGGTGATCAACCTCCCCAACTACAACTATATCTTTACTATGCAAATCCCAGATTATGAGAAAATCGAATGTGAACTCAACACTCTTGCCTGCTCCACCATGTGTGATCTAATAGATAGAAAGGATATTGGTTGATAATGAAGGCACATAAATAACATCATAAATGATCCATCATCCATGTCAATGGGTCCCTTCCCACAAACACACATATATGTACATTCTTAGCCATTCTAGGATTGATGGTGATGAACAAGTCTCAAATGCAGCGAATATACTCTCTAGTGAAGCCATGTGATGTGAGGCTCCTAAATCAAGTAACCACCCACCTATCATTGAATCTACAATTGTAATAAGTGCATGCCCCTTGAGTTTATCAGACTCTGATGAAGAATAAGATGATGAACCCTTTGATGATGAAGAATAATTAATTTGAGCCTTCTTAAGGAGATGCTCCAACTCATCAATTTGTTTTGAATAGAATTTATGTTCATCATGCCCTGATTTCTTGCAATGTGCACAAGTAGGCCTCTCCTTCTTAAATGATTCCCCTTTTTAGGGAGAGGATTTTGATTCATTATGTGGCTTATTCTTTTTCTTCTTTTGCTTCTTTTTAGGATTCATTGATTCTTTCAATACCTTTGACTCACTAGCCAACAATGCTTGACACTTGGAAGACTTAATTAGACTCATTTGCATTAACTTTTCTCCCTCTTGGATTAGGAGATCGACAAAGTCACCAAACTTAGGATCAACATATGATGCTCCCATAGAAATTCGATGAGTATGAAAGCTAGAAACAAACACTAAATCCTTAGGACTAAGCTTTGATAACACATTCAAATCAATTGTAAATCATCTTTATCAATGTTGCAATCTTTTAGTTGTGTTCTTAGTTGTTTGATCTTGGAGATATAGTCTTGGACATGGTAAAAAAAATTAGAATCAAGATTCATCAAACCATTATCAATCTGGTATCCCCTAATCTTATCAATTTTAACATACAATTTCTCAAAAGTATCTCAAGACTCTTTAGGTGATTTGCATGATTCAACATGAAATTATGAATCAAAAGAGACTAATGAACATATGCATCCAAGTCTTTTCTCATGACCAATGTCTCATCTTGCCAATTCTTTAGCATCAATAGGTTGAGAAATAGTTTCTTTTAGATAGCCTATAATACCTTCCCCATGAGATAGTTCCATACTAATTTTCTCCATGAAGCATAGTTATATGGAGTTGGGAGTTCAATTTGTGATTTCCCATTGTAAGAACGCAAAACAAGAAAAAAAAGCAACCAATCACTACAAGAAAATAAATTAATCATTGCAAAATTACCCCTCCAAATTACTCAATCCAAAAAACCCCCAATAATATATGATTTGTGGTACTTTATAATTAATGTGATTACAAGTGTCACTTGCCAAAAACAACAATGCATACTTGATTTTAGTGCTTATAGATTGCCAAATTTGGCTGCAATCTCAAAGTAAAATTTTACACTAGATGAGATCAATCTTATTACACCATTGGAAAATTCACAAATATTTATGTGCTTTCAAAAAAAATCACCCAAAAATATTACTATAGGAGCAAGAATGGAACCCGAAAGTTACCAAAATGAGAATGAATCAACAACACTTGTGAGAATGTACAATTTTTTTTAAAAAAAGGCACCAAAATAAAAAATCAATTGCACCAATACAAAAAGCGCAAAATTCTACCCCAAATAAAATAAAAATTCCTAGAAAAAGGACTCTATATGACCCAAGTTAAATGGGCATTTGAAAATTTCCCTCCAAAATGAAAAGTGCATTGAAGGTGGGGGGGAATTTTCTTAGGCTATCGGCGTCCCTATTGACACAATTCTAACATTAGTAGTTAATGAGCATAAAATTGATGGCCAAGGGGTCATCAAAGAAGAATATGCCCTTCTGCTCGAAATATTCCCTACGCTAAGGGTCAACAAAATCTCGATAGAATCTGTGACGAAATCTTCTCATGCGATGAATCTTTAAAGATGCCACAAAATATTCGATGGCTGGATTTGGGATGCCGGATGTTAGTTAATTTGATTGGCCAACTAATATGGGGGGCCCGGGGCCACACCTACCACATGGTGTACCTGATGCCTTTGGCGTATTGCTGAGGGTACCTACAAGGTATAGGTCAAGGACTCTACTCTGCAAAACCTATTTATTTATTTTTACTTTTTTAAAATAATTTTTTTTTAAAAACCTTTATAAACTCAATTTTTTATTAAAAAATATATTTGTCACCTTATATTTTTTCGTCAACCATGCGATTTTTACACTGCGTCACCAAATGATCGTATGACCGAAATTAGACAAAAAATTTCTTTGAGGCTCAAGGTCAAGTGCTTGGATTTTGGCCCAAAGTGCTCAAAAAATTCAGCTACCGCATGGATCTAGTAACCCTTTCCCAACTTAAAACCCTTGTAAATCAAACAATATATAATTAAATTTGATGAAACGAAGGAAATTTTGATTTTCTTTGACACCCTAGATTCAATGATGAAGTCCTTGAAAACCCTACTCACACCTAACAAAATTTCATGCTAAGATTGGTCCCTTAGATTTGGGAAGAAGTTTGTAGCAATGAAGCTCTGATACCATGTAGGAGCTAATGGTGAACTCCTCAACACCCCGGAATCACTTGCAAGACAAAATAACTTTCACAAGAGATAAATGGCAGAAATATCTTGCTATGATAATAGATGCAATATTGTTAGATTGAATATGATTGGCAACCAAATTGAATAGTTGTTAGATATGATTTTTTGCTTATATAAGCAAGGTGTGATGATGTGCCAGCATTAAATGAGTATCTGTAATTAAATGGCATGAGTCAACATTAAATAACCTAGGACACAAGCATTAAATAAAATACAACTAGATAAGATAAGTGATAATGCTTAACTAGAAAGATTCCTTACTAGGACCTAAGTGGACTTAACATGCACATAGGACTTAAATAGGTAAAAACAACTATTTACACCAACAACATAAACATTAGTTCCTTGGTGCTTGGAATGTAAATCTCTTTGATTATATAATTTATAGAAAATGGTCCAAATGGCCTCCTAAATCAGAGTTATGGCTCCAAAAGTTAGGCCATCCACATTGGAAATATAAAAACATATATCATGAAGAGTTATAAGAGGGAGTTACGCTTCCTAGCAAAATTATGATGCATGTTATGATTTTTCATAATAACAAAATAAAATATAAATATTCATTATATAATTAATAAAAAAGGGTCCAAATGGCCTCCTAAATCAAAGTTATGGCTCCAAAAGTTAGGCCATCCACATTGGAAATATAAAAACATTTATCATGTAAGATTTATAAGAGGGAGTTATGCTTGCTAACAAAATTATGATGCATGTTATGATTTTTCATAAGAACAAAACTTAAAACCATGTTACATATTGCAATTAAAAAAAAGAGGTAATGTTAAATGAGAATTAAAGCTCTAATATAACATAATATTATGTATGAGCATAAATGCATTTGACTTTAAATCGATCATATGCCTTATAATTTACATAATTATAATAGTTCTTGAATAACCTATGAACAAAATAGATATAAAATATAAATATTCATTTTTTTTTATTAAATATTAATTATTTTTTATTAAATATCATTTTATTTATTTATTTTTAAAATATTATGAAGTCTCACGATTCCTAATTCTTATTTATTTAAAACTAATAGATGTAATTTGTTAATAGATGTTTCTATTAGTTTTTTATCTTGTTAAGTTGTAAAATTTATAACATCTCATAGAACAATTACACGAGAAAATACAAATTCACAACAATTATATGTTTCATGTGGTTATGTCAAATTTTTAATCATTTATATATCTATAACAAGTGATGCATTATGTCTATTTTTTGTTGGTGATAATATGTTAGTTAATTTAAAGTAATGTTGTTCAAATAATTAATGTGTTAATGCTATTAGCATCGTGAAATTTTATGAAATCACTTTATATATTAGAGATGAAATTATTGAAACTTTTTCCAAATTTTAATGCTAAATAATATTTAAACATTAAAATAAAACAACCAAATTCAACAAAAGTTAAAACTATGTTGCATATTGTAATAAAAAAGAGGTAATGTTAAATGAGAATTAAAGCTCTAATATAAGGTAATACCTTATAACTTACACAAATATGACTAGTAATGGTGGCAACGGTAGCACAACACACCCTCTGATACTAGGATGAAGAGGGGGAGATTGGACCTCATGACCTCTTGTCTTCAACAGGATGAAGAGGGGGAGATTGGACAGAATGCTCAAGTCAGGGCCCCCTCCCAGACTATTTTATTATAAATTATTTTAATTACAATATTTCATATTTATCTATTTCACATTTTAAATAGTCTCGAATACTCATACAAATTAAAATTGGCTCAAATATCAATAAAATCAATGCATTCTATAATGTTGGCCCACAACTTTTTAAATACAAAATAATATCATTATGAAATATGACAATGAATAGAATCAAAAAGTGATATTTAACTATTTTATAATCAAAATGAATAGAGTTAAAAAGATTCCATCAACAATACAAATAATTATTAGTCCAATAGCATACATCAAACTAACAAGACTATTCAAAATTATTATCCAATAGAATGATAGATAAAGTAATTTTGATATTGGAAAATCTATTCAAACTATTATGATTGTGCTCTTCCATTAATTTATTTTTTATTAAGATAAACATAAATTTTGAAAAGACCCAACACCTTTTTATTGTTCTTATTGATTTATTTGTTCAAATATATCTAAAAATAATTTACGTTTAAAAATTATTCAATTTCAATCATGAATCATATTACTTCAATATATCTAAAAATAATTAATGTTGAAAAATTATTCAATTTCAATCATGAATCATATTACTTATTTTATAAAAATGTCTTACATATCACAAAAGGAAATTTGTGGTGAATACTTATGAATTGGTTTAACGACTTTATTTCTTGACATAGATGTTCATCTCTATAGAATGTACCTTTGTCCAAGGTTTTTAAAAGATAATAGCTGTAACACACCAAAAGTAGGTCCCTTCATGTGTCAAGGGATTCACCATTAAACTACAAAAAAAACACAAATTTCTTTTAGTAAAAAAGGATTTATAAACTACAAAATAAGTAGGAGAAATTCAAAGTTTAAATTATGATATAAATTAATTGTTATTTTTTAAATAGAAAGAAACAATGAGAGCTGTCAGTATGCATAGTTTTATATATATCAAATTGGTAACCAGATTCATCCTTTTTTTTTTTCATGTAATTCGGTTATTAAGTGATAATATAATATATTCAAATAATTATTTTATTAGCATTTTTATTTATAGGAGGTTTAATCATTACGTCTATAGAAAATTATATGTATGTTAATATATTAGAGTGTGTTTGTGCATACAAATTCTAGTTGCGTATGTCTTGGATTAAATAATTAACAATAAATACTAAATAATGGAATAAAATAAACTGAGACAAATTTAGATTTTTTACTTAAAGAATTTAAGTATTATCTGATTATGAAATATTTGCATACAGATTTAAAACATATAAAGTAATGCAAATGAAAAAAGAAAGTTGCCATCAAATTGACTAAAAACATTACAAATGGAAATAGAATGTTGTCATCCAGTTGTCAAATCAATATTTATCCGGCTTTTATGTAATAAGTGATATTTTGGAGGCTTTTACCATTAAATGGCAGCTGAAACTTGTTTTCCCACGACTCCACAATGATTTGTAGACGTGAGACTTGTTTCAAGCTCAAATCTCACACTATATATAATCTAGCTATTAAAAAAATTATTGAAAAACATTTTTATAAAAGATATAAAATAAATAAACCTATCACATTTAAAACGATTTTAAAGAATTTGTAAGACACTTCTAATCTTATTATATTCTTTGTAAATCAAAAACTATTCTAAAACTGTGAAAACTTCAGAATTATTCAGTATAAGTCAATTTCAATGAAAAAGCTCTGGACCATTTTTTTAGCAACCTGCAATTCATTACGTACCAACTTGATTTTATATGTATGGAACCTACTCTGGCAACTGAATAAATACATATAGTTAAAATACCCATGTACTGTTCAAAGCTACAGTTGTGATGTATTGAACATATTTTACTGTTGTTCACCTACTCCACTATGTCTTTTCCTTTGAAAACCAATTAGATGGCGATGGCTTTAAAGTTGATATGCACATATGACGGTGCAGGGTCTATTCTCTTTCGAACAAGTTAAAATCCCTCATATGTACCCTGATTAAAACAAGACAACACTCCACACCCACTTAACATCCATCTGAAATTTTTCTAAACTATTTTCTTCAGTGTTTCTTATGGATTATATAGATTATAGAGTGTTGCAGTTCAGATGGCAGAAGAATGAGAAGTAAAGAGATTAGATGAGTCTCTAGGGGACACCCAGTTTTGAGGACATCAATTTGATTACAGTGGAGATCATGTTAAATTGAAGTCCGCAAATCTGGGTCCCCCCTGAGAATCATGCAGGCATTTGTTAAATGGATTGGTTGGATGTATGTTTAGGTAAAAGCTTCAACTCTATCCAGTTCCATTGTCCTGCAATAATTGTATGATCATGAAAAATTAAGCTCATGAATTGTTATTAGATGGTAAGTATTATTAAAGGATTATTGCTTCTTATCTCCTTTTTCTGTGTTCTGTTGCAGGAATGTGTTGTCAAGGGATCATAATAATGTATAGGATTTCGGAGTCCTTTCAAAACTTTTTTCTGGTTCATAATTTTATTTAAAAGTATTTATCTAATCAAAACGTTTATTAGAATGTGTTGTCAACAAACCACAATGAGTCAATGAAAAATATGAAATAATAAGAATGTATTGTAAAAAAACCACAACACGTCAATGAAAAATATGAAATAATAAGAATGTATTGTCAAAAAAATCACAACGTAACAATGAGAAATATGAAATAATAAGAATGAAAGTATTGAATGGTTGAGGAAAGGAAACTAAAAGCTTTTACCTTGTGCTAGTTCAAGTTATTCTAATGTCTGAATCAAATTTTAGTGTAAAAATATTGAATGGTTGAGGAAAGGAAACTAAAAGCTTTTAACTTGTGTTAGTTCAAGTTATTCTAATGTCTGAATCAAATTTTAGTGTAAAAGTAATTTTTGTGTTATTTTTCAATCAATCTATGCTGCAGTTTTTGTGAAGCACATATTCAGACTGATATTTGTATGAAATTTAGTAATAAGAGAAGAGAAAGAGATATTTATTGTGGTTATAATTCTGATATCATTTTCTTGCAGAGATTTTCAACACTTAAACAATAAATCATCTTTGTTCAAACTGTGTGGAGATGTTTTCTGTTTGAATTCACTTATATCTTATCGTTCAATGTTTTTGAATTGAAGACTCGTATATTAATTAAAAGAGATAAAGGGTACCCATTATTCATAGGAAAACAAAAACAGGTAGAAAGGCATCATACAAGTCAATGACAGAAGAAAAACAACCATCACTCTTTCAAAGAGAAGTGGTATATCCACTGCACATTAATAACTTTAAGCCCACAAAGGACGTAGTTGTACATCTCATCACAAACAAGTAACAACAAAATGAACAAATAACGCCATTGGGAAAAGTGAAGCAACAAGAAGTGGTGGACCAAACATGGTCGTTCCACTTTTGTTCTTGTGCATTTGTAATTTTTAGGTGAATAAATTATTTTGAGATAGGGAGATGAGATAGGTAGTTGGGGAAGCTTGTTGCTAAGGTGATGCCCAAACAGTGCTTCCGTGTGGAGAGAACCTTCTAATTTAGGTGGCAAAAATATGGTGTTTAGAATATGACCATAAATTTAGATCTAGGTGATAAAAAAAGATTACGTAAGTTAGATGTAAAGATACGGATGGTGCAAATGTTCAATATGATTCAATATCAAAGAAAATTACATAGATTTTGGAAGAGTAAGTCTAAAAGGTAGGTTTTTCAAAAGAGTTGAGTGAGTCATAAATGAATAGGTAAAGGATTTAACATGTGTAGTGTAGAAAATTGTACTCTTTTCTAGGCAATAGTACAATTTTACACTTAGTTTGGACCTATTTTAGTGACTTTATATTTATGCACTTTTATCCTTCATAAATAGGCCCCTAATCTCCTTTATTATGTATTCCAAGGCGTATTTTTATCATTTTCTAACATTACAACATACATTAAATAAATACATTCAATTAATTAATGACCCTGAAACACATTGATCCTGGACTTTTAGGTCAGGACCCATTCGCCCCCCTTAAGTTCCAAAACCAAATTTAAAATATGTTTTTGGTAGTAATTTAAAGTCTCAGATTCAAGTTTCAAATATTGGCTATCGAGATCTAGTAATCAGGAAATTAGAGAAGAAGCCTATAAAACCTAGTCTTTTCAACATTTCAAACTAGATTTGCAAGAAATCAAGTTTGAGAGATCAAGGAGAACTTTTCGAGAACATTCAAACAAGCAAAGTTAAAGTCTTGGAGTAGCATTTTGTTTGTATTTGCAGGTCTTCAAGCTCATTTTTTCAAAGATTTGATCAAACATTGTCCATGATTGAAGGTTGATGCCTATGGTGGATCATGATAGATTCTAGGTTTGGGAGATGCACTTGGCCATTTTCCCTAACCTAATAACTTGTTTCCTAATGATCACATCTTCTATTTGTTGGTATGTGGAAACTGATCATGTTATACTGTACACTTTTCATGTATCCTTGTCGAGGTCCCCTGAAAAGCGAGAGTTTGGGGGTGGCAACCCCCGAGAAAATTATTTTTCTATTTTTTTCGCTTCGTCACCGAAAAATAAAAAAATCGACATTGTAGAACCCTAATTTTTTGAAGCTTCTAAAAGTTTGTTATAAGTGGTTGCGATGGGGATTCGTAGCATGGCATTATTCGTGAGATTGTAATATGTTTTGCACTAGATAATAAAATCATTGGATGGTTGCAGTTTTGTGGATGTAGCCCGGATTGGGTGAACCGTGTTAAATTCTATGTGTTGTCTTGTTTCTGCTATAATATTTTGTGTGTTTTATTTTTATGTTTTATTGATCATTTGAATCTACATTTAACTTGTTATATATTTTCCTTCTAACCCTAACACTATCTTCATTCTACTACCAAGGTATCATCATATTTCATATTTATTAGGGTGTTCTCCCTAGTTGGATCTTTATCATTTATCATTCCCATATAAGAATCATGCTCCAATGCAATTGAGTAGGGTTTCTTTGCATGTTAGCTCATAACAACCTTAGGTGCACTTAAGGTTAGGGCTTGCACACGCTATCATTTATCAGATCTATGTCATTCATCAAGGTTTAATTACCAAACCAGGGTTTGACCAAGGCAAACTCCTATACACACAAAACAACATTTTCTTTTGTAAATTTACTACAAATCCAGATCCAAAAATCAAGATTTGTAGGTATAGAATTGAAGTGCAAACAGAGGGTTGTAGATTCAACTTTTGAAGTTTTAGAAAAGGACATAGGGACCTATTCACCCTTGGGAAAATGAGTTATATATTATAGAGTGCAAAACTCATTTTTTAGGCCGAGTGCACACCATCCCGCCCTTCTCAAATTTTCCTAAAATTTATTGTTTTTGTTTCTGCTATCATTATACTTTGCATTTCAAGTATTAGGTCACATAATTGAGTTTGTTAATGAATTTAAATTTATCTCTCAAAATAGCCATCATTCATTTTTGTCATTTTTTGTGATAAGAAAATAGCAAACCTTCGTAATAGGGTTCACTCACCTCAAGGTTGAAATTCAACCCTATCCTTGGGATATCACTTTTTCTAATGAAATTAGGGAAAAGATGGAGTGTGTTAGTTCATTTCATTAAACCCCATCTTTCACATCATTCCCCCTTTTCCTTCATTTCATTTTGGTGCACCAAGGTAATTTCAAAATGGTAAATGTCAAAATAATGGTCAAAAGCATAATTTTTCACTAACATATAGTAGACTTTTAATAGTACATTGCATTCAAAACATCTTAATGGGGGCTAGAGAACTCCATTTTTAATGTCGTATGTTGCATTAGATTCATGGTTTCGTCTCTAATCTTATTTACTGTTTATCAATATGCAGTGTTGTAACGTCAATACCCTATTGTAAACATTCCAATAACCAAGTGAAGTGATTCAATGAGGGTAGAGTGCTACCTTGATTCCACCTCCATAAAGAAAGCGGAATCAAGGGGCATATGTCTATCCTCGAATTTGATTCTCCATAGAAGTTTGACAAGATTGGGATGCAAATGACTTTCTTTAGGTTGGCTCGCATGTGTCATACTAGCTTTATGTTCATTTATGTTTTTTTTTTTGTGATTGCATGTGCGTAATGTGACCCCCCGTATTATGTTGCTTAGCGTGTATTTATGTTTGTGAGCCTACTTTGGATGACCCTTGTCACTTCATTGGTGCAAGGATACAAAGGAATTGAATCTATTGTGACATTATTTTATTTGTATCTACATTCTTCTCTATGTCGTAATCATTATCTTTTCACTTGTCTTGTGTTTTCTTTTGGGGATGATGCAAAGCATTGACATAATTAAGTCTCCTCCATGTTGACCCAAAAGGATTATTTGTCTTCTCTCTATATATATATGGCATTCTTCCTTTGTGCTCATTGTTCCATGAGTTATTTGGGGAATGATGACCGTTCCAAGCTTTATTATATCATTGTAGCAAAGACATATGTTGACCTCAAATCTGTGGATCCCTTATGTGTTATCTTAGGATTGCATATGGGGTCCAACCTACTTTCCATGATGGAGCTTCATTTGGAAACATATCATTGACATAGGGATTTCCAAATAAGTTCTCATATCTCTTTTATCAATTGGCATTTATCATCTTCTACTTTAAAGTAATTTCTCACAGCATGGTGTTTAGCAATTTCTTTAAAGTGGGGGGCATTATGCCTCTCGCTTGTTACTTTCTTGATGACATGACCTTTTATTCAAAGTGTGGTCTTCTTACTCCATGTGATGTGTATGCTTGATAGTGACATTGGATTCTATGTCCTTCAAGAGTATGACCTTTCTTGGCATATGGCACTCCTCTTAGTGGTAATTTTATGGCTTGCATTCCTTGAGGTGTGAATCTTTTATCTATTGACTATTCCTCTCTTGATGTTGATATCGAGTGTGATGTTCCCTAAAGTGAGACCTTTCATAAATTAAGAAAAACCCCTTTGACTATAGTAAACTAATTATTGGCCACCAAGCATAATATAACTTGCTTGTTAGTGGTGCCTTTATTTCATGAGTGTCTAGCATAATGCAACTTTCTAGACTTGTGAAGCCTATGACTATCTTTTTTTGTGCCTTATCAAAGTTATCAGGGATTATAACTTTTGGTATAGTTATGGATGTACATCTGGTGTATATCAGATTGCACCATACCATTGTATGTTTCTCATATGACCTTTGGGATCACCTAGTGTATACCAAACTGCACTAGCCCTTGTGAGTGTATATTTTGACAAACATCCTAGGCTTGATCCATACCTTATGGACAAACAGTTGAATCTTGATCCACCCCCTTCTTCCTCTTTGCATTAATTTTGACATTGTATGATGGTGTATCTTGTGTCACTGTTGCATATGTATGTCTCTTTGTGCCTTTATTGATTTGTCATGGGATCTTTGATTTTGGGGGCTTGATCATCCTCCTTGATCTTTGTCATCTTATCTTTCTAGCAATTATACAATTAGACCTCTCTTGACTTATTTATCTACTTTAGTGTGAGTTTGAGTGTGGCCTCATACTCTCACTAAAGTGGGGGCTAAATGTAATGTAGAAAAACATGTACCTTTACATTTTCACACTACATAAATGCATCCCCTTAATTAATTTGACTTAATTAAGCTTCTAATTACCTAAATTAAGTATTCTAAAGCCTTATTATTCCCATTTTCTGGAAGGGAAACCTATATAAACAATTGCTAACATTAATTTAAACACCTTGGAAATTGTGTGTCTTGGACTTAGGTCCTAGGACCCATTCACCCAAAGGAAAATGGGTCCCCTTTTAGTGTCAAAACCCAATTTTTAATATTATTTTGGCGACATATGGAACAAGACTATTTTGATCATGTTAAGAGATGTCACAAATTTCAAGAACATAACAATTTGATCCACACTCCTACTTTAAAACTTTTTTCTTAAATTCCTATTTGGCTGTGTTCAGTTTGAGGTTTGGATCTCATTGGAAAAACATGCCCGCCTTCCTCTTCTGGACATATGTTTATAATCACAACAACATATTATTTCAAAAAATGGGTAGAGGTCATTCCTCTTCATTCCATAACCATTGATGCAATTTGTTGTTTCATATTGGAACACATTATTGCTTGATTTGATCTTCCTTCCATATTAGTTTTAGACAATGGTACACCATTTAAGAACAATGATGTGAAGAAATTTTTGGAAACATTTCACATTCAAATCCGTTTTTCAACACCTTACTACCCATAGTCTAATGGTCAAGCAGAAGAAACTAATAAAACCCTTGAGCAAATCTCGTGCCCAAAACAATAAGCAAACACAATAAGGATTGGCACACTCAATTATCTTATGCATTATGGGTCTATCATACAAGTATTTGAACATCCACAGGAAATACACCTTGTACCCTTGTTTATGGAACTGCCACAATAATTCCTTTGGAATTAGAAATTCTTTCATTGAGAATCACTCTTAAAGTACTTATTGATGACACCACTTTTAAAAAGGAAACGATTACAACAACTTGAAATGCTTGATGAACAATGCATCAACGCTCTCTAAAATCTTCAAGCTTATTTCAAAAGAATGTAGTGAAGCTACAATGATAATATAATTCCTCGTTCATTTAACAAAGGTGATTTGGTGTTAAATGAAAATAAATGTAATGTTAATGCCACCCCAGATGAAAAAGGAAAGTTTAGTCTAAATTGGTTAGGACCCTATGTCATTAACGAAATTTATGGGTCTAGAGCATACACATTAACATAAATAGATGGTACACCTCTTAAAGAACTTGTTAATGTTGTGCATTTGTGTAGATATTACACTTAACATTTATTCTTGAATAGAATGTATATTAAAATGTGTTTTTATATTAAGTAGATATTTTTCTATTTTATCTCACATTTTTTCATTCTTGACAAACATTTTTGGTGTGTCTTGAATTATGTAGAGTAATTTTTCATTATGTTGAATTATTACTTTCCTTTACATTCTATTCAAATTCATGTGTGTTGTGTTAAATTAGATCATTACATGCATTTAATTTTATAATTAGATCATGAGCACATTTAGTTTAACATAAAACACTTAATCAAAATGTATTATCTAATATAAACATAAGTGTTTAGGTTAGATCACATAATTAGATCATGGAGACATTTATTAATAATCTTACAAATATTGTTTAATAGATCACATTGGCATCTAATCAATAACTCATAGAAATAAATATAAATGCTCATGTGTATATATATAACAATCATGAAGGTTTGTGTACATAGTCACCATGATAACAAAATCTGGCATGATACAACATTGAACATCTAGAGTGGCCTATGGCTACCAGACTCCTCAGGGCCTAGTGGTGGTGCTCATTGAGAGATAGTCAATCATGATTTTCTCATGGAGCTCATCTAATCTTGTAGGACATGTACCTCACCTAAATCTATCCCCTCCTGTATAAGTGTTGTAACATGCTCCTGATCTATTTGGTCTATATAAACCTATACTCTAGCTAGATCTGCCTAAACTCTAGTGAGCTCTCTCTCCAACTTGTTGAGTTCCAACCACATTAAAGCATGTGACTCACTCTTGGATGAAACCCGGGTGGCTCAAATCTCCTCATATGTAGCCTGAAGCTTTGCTAGCTTAGCTCTCACCTACTCCTCTCTAGTTGTATATAGATCAGCAATCCTCATAGCCTCCTCGTATGTTGTCCTCCATATAGCTAATGGCTGAAAAAGGTTAGCATGACACCCTACACTAGGTGGCGGAATATGCTTCACTCATGTGGCCTGATGTGGGGTCAAGGAGGGAGCCATCTTTTTAGTGACTTGATGAAAGAGGTCTCACCACTCTTGCGTACACACTACAAGATGGTAATCGTAAAGAATATTAGAACAAGACACATGATGTGTAAATGTAATAACTAGAAATATAATAAAGCTATAATAACACATCCTCATCTAGATCACTAGTCTTCTAATCAGGATCTCGATGTGGTATAATAGGTCCCTTGTGAGAAAGAAGCATGGGAGGTCCAACACCACTACCCTCACCATGATCATGAAGGGTAATTCCTTATGCAGCTGCTAATTGTGGTCAGGTGACTTGTAGGTGAGATGAAGGTCTCTCCTCGGGTGCATTTGTGGCCTCCTCTAGCTCATCAAGATCATCACTCATAGGTTGTGGATCCTCATCATCATCATCCTCCTCATCCTCCTCTAATTCATCTTCCCTATCATTGTCATTGGTATCTCTATTTGTGGCTCCATCCTCTCTCTCATCTCCACAACCTGCAAGAGGTCCAACATCGCTTGTGGGGTGATGTACAAGGAAGACATGTGCAATCCATGCTCACATCCACTAGTGCTCGTAGGCTATCATAGAACCTACATCATCCAAGTTTGATGTTGGGGGCATAACCTCATCCTCGTCATCTAAATTACTAAAAATGACATCTATTATCATGGGACGCCATATGTCACCTAGCCAGGAGCCACTTTGTGCTACTCTCAAGTATGTGGGTCATGGCCTAGGAGGTATCTAAACCCGTTTGAACTACTACATAACCCGATCATAATAAAGGGCATAACTATATACTCATGTCATCTAAGAAAAAACATATCCTGCTACATCTTGATAAGTTGTCATATGAGATCTATCCACTAGGGTATGGTGTTGTAAGGTCTCCATACTATCTCATCCTCCTTCAGATGATCAAAATAGACCCTCCAATACATCATATCCCTGAACTACTAAACTTGTCTCAATGTGTAGCTAAATTATTGTGGATAACCCATGGTTGCTACCATAGGATAACATGTAGGCATAACATGTGATATTATCAAAGGACCAAACCCATAATAGCATACAGTGTACTATGTTGTGTAACTCTTGACAAAAAAAAGTGCCCAAGATCATAATAGAGATGAGACAACATATTGCAAACCCAGGCATAAATAGTTTGATGTCTCTTCATCTAGCGAATGGTGTGAACGAGGCCTCCATCTATGTGTGTGCCTTTTTCGTCCAGTACAAGTGCTAAAGAAATAGTAACAACCATAATCTACCATAATAATGGAAAGAAAGCATATATCAGCCACTACAACTCAACATGAGCTTTGATGTCTCGTGGTGGAATAGGCTGACCCACACAATACTCACTATCCCATCTCATTTTTGTGTGTGTGTGATCCTCCTCTAGATGGATGGTCTCACCCTGGATGGGTAATCTCAAAATGCAATGCACATCCTTTAGATCCATCATCATCTCTCCTATAGGCAGATGGAATGTGCATGTGTCTGCACTCCATCTCTCTACCAATGCCATCAGCATAGCATCATGATACCTCATGGGTGGCATGAGGTAGATCCAAAATATACCAATCTCGCATAAGGTGTCAACCTCCTCCTTGATAATTTGGGTGACCTAACCCTAGAGAAGGATGAGTAGTCTTCCTCTTAAGCATTAGAGAGCATGTAGTAGAACCTAAAAGAGACAAAATTAATCATCAATAACATGCTTAAAAACATCAACCAATCAATTAAAAGTGAAAAAAATTGTTCTAGGATGCTTAGGCCAAAATTGGACACTTAGGCCATTTTTGGATGGGGGTCCTAGACACTTTGGTCATTCTAAAACACATGGGACAAAATGGGATTGGTTTGCCACTTTTGGACGGGGCCTCTGAACCTTCTAAAAATTCATTAAAAAAATTCTACAAAGTCAAAAATATAATCATAAAGTAGGGTATGATGGACTCACTATGCGTTGAAGCTCATTGCATGCCACCTCATCTCACAAGACGTCCAATCTATGGGGATTGTATGTTCGTTAGCTTGACATCATCAACTCTTTGTACCAAGGGAATTTTAAAATGGTAAATATCAAAATGATGGCCAAAAACATAAATTCTCACTAACATATAGTAGAAAATTTTAATATTACATTTCATTCAAAACATCATAATGGAGGCTAGAGAACTTTGTTTTCAATTTTATCTATTGCATTGGATTCCTATTTTTGACTCTAATCTTATTTAATGCTTATCGATATGTGGTGTTGTAACCTCAATACCCTATTGTAAGCATTCCAATCACCAAGTAAGTAAATTCAATGAGGCTAGAGTGCTACCCTAATTCCACATCCATAAATCAAGTGGAATCAAGGGGCATACATCTACCCTCAAATTTGATTCTCCATAGAAGTTAGACATGTTTTAAGATGATTTTGAACGATTAACGATTGATTTTGTAGGATGTGGTTCCTAACATTGTGGTTTTGTAGATGACTATAGTGGGGGCTTCATTATCCTCGTTCAAGAATGAATTAAAATATCCATATGAGTATCCTTTTATGAAGCACAATTTACTTTCAGTACTTTAGCTTGCATATGCACGTAGTGTCATATGGTTGCTAAAGTGGGGGCTAAATGTAGTGTAGAAAATTGTACTCCCTTCTAGGTGATAGTATAATTTTACACTTAGTTTGGACCTATTATAGTGACCTTACATTTATGCACTTTTACCCTTCATAAATAGGCCCCTAATTCCCTTTATTATGCATCCGAAGGCCTATGTTTATTATTTTTTGATATTACAACATGCATTGAATTCATTAATGACCCTAAAACACATTGATCCTCGACTTTTAGGCCAGCACCCATTCACCCTATGGCGAATTGGTCCCCTTTAAGTCCCAAAACCAAAATTTAAATATGTTTTTGGTGGTATTTTAAAGTCTCAAATTCAAGTTTCAAATGTTGGCTATTAGGATCTAATAATCAAGAAATTAGAAAATAAGCCTATAAAACCTAGTCTTTTCACCATTTGAAACTAGATTTGCAAAGATCAATTTTGAGAGATCAAGGAGAAAAGGATAAATTTTGGAGAACATTCAAAAAATTAAAGTTGAAGTCTTGGAGCAGGATTTTGTTTGCATTTGCAGGTCTTAAGCTCATTTTTTCAAAAATTTGATCAAGCATATCCATAATTGAAGGTTGATGCCTATGGTGGATCATGATGGATTCTAGGTTTAGGAGATGCACTTGGCCATTTTCCCTAAACTAATGACTTGTTTCCTAGTGATCCCATCTTTTGTTTTCATTCTACTAGCAAGGTATTATCATATTTCAGATCTATTAGGGTGTTTTGAGTTCTCCCTAATTGGATCTTTATCATTTATCATTGTCATATAGGAATCATGGTCTAATGCAATTGAGTAGGGTTTCTTTTTATGTTAGCTCATAACAACCTTAGGTGCACTTAAGGTTAGGGCTTTCACACACTGCCATTTATCAAATCTATATCATTCATCAAGGTTTAATTACCAAAATTGGGTTTGACCAAGGAAAACCCCTATATGTACACAAAACAGCATTTTATTTTGCATATTTCCTATAGATTCATATTCGGAAGTCAAGATTTGCAAGTACAAGGGTGAAGTACAAACAAAGGGATACATATTCAACCTTTGAATTTTCAAAAAAGGACATAGTGACCCATTCTCCCTTGGGCGAATGACTCCTATTACAAAGTGCAAACCCCAGTATTTAGGCCAAGTGCACACCATCCTACCCTTCTCAGATCCGCTTGAAAGTTACTATTTCCATTTTTAGTATCATTATAATCTGAATTTCAAGTATTAGGTCACATAATTGAGTTTGTTAATGCATTTAAATTTATCTCCCAAAATAGCCAATCAATCATTTTTGTCATTTTTTGTCATAAGAAAAAATAAAACCTTCCTAATAGGGTTGACTCACATTAAGGTTGAAATTCAACCCTATCTTTGGGAGATCTATTTTTATAATGAAATTAGGGAAAAGAGGGAGTGTGTTAGGTCATTTCATTAAACCCCATCTTTCACATCAATCCCCCATTTTTCTTCATTTCAACATGAAGAGCAATTAAGCTAGGCGAATTCAACTTCAAGACTAAGTGAACTCAACTTAATTTGAAGTGTTCATTATTACTAAATCTACCTAAGTAAAATGAATTGCATAAGAAAAATTAGTATAAAAAGTGCAACACCTACCATTAAGTGCCACTTAGAAGAGATGAGAAATGGATCCTAGAAAAAAAACCATATTAGGTACTCATAAACAATGATAAACCCCTAAAGAGAGAGGATGGAGAACCCCCCAAAGAGAGAAATAAAAGAGAGACTAGGGAGACCCCAAAAAGTGGTGCCTCAATTAGAAATGAAAGGATGATATAGCTTAAGTTGAAGAAGATTTATGTGCTCCAAACCACATTCCTTTCATTTGGAAGAAGAAAAATCAATAGTTCATATTGAAGCTCTTCCCAATCCAAAAATGAGGCAATAAAATGCATGGTGAATAGCTTTGGTAATTGTGTCATGGTCTCTAGTCAATGATGAGAGATGCCCAAATTAAATCAAGTATCCCAAGCCTAACTAAAGACGATGAAAATTCAAAGCATGGTGGAAATAGAAGTAGCATAGGAACTAAATAATATGAAAACTATAATGGAATTATCATTGAAGAGGAAACTCAAGTCCTCAAAAGTGTACTCTAGATATGTAAGGTAGGACTCATAAACTAGATAATCAAGATCTTCTAATGATGCAGTCGAAGACCAAGACCTCGAATCGAGGTGTTGATCTTCGCAACCACCATTCAAATGTTTAATCTATTCAATTGAAGAAGCCTACTCACCTAAAAATTACATGAATTCAAAAGGATATGATTTATTTAAAACTAAACTTTTGTAAATGTGCATAAAAATCTCTTGACAAATCACATTTCAGAAATTATTTTGAATGTGCAAACAAGTTCCATTTCTTCTAAAAACTTGGGTATTAGAAGCTTCCACCTTCATCTACATGAAAACAAGTGATTCAAAATTTATCTATCAATACAACCATGCTAAAATTCAAGCTAAAACCCCAGAAAAATCCATTTATGAACATTGGTTTTTGATCCCTTCCAACAATTTTTAAACTTTCATCTTTTTCCCCAATTTATTTCAAACCTCAACCAAGAAATATTTCTCAACCTTCGGAATTGAATCTACTGGACTTGAAATTTGAGATTGATACCACACACACATGCTTTGAGTAATTTAATAAATCTAATTTTAACATCAAATATGTAGCTCCAACAACACCAAAGCTACAGGAAAATTAACAACAAAACAAGATTCAATCATACAGGAAAGAATGCCTTTTCAACACTACAAAATTTCACTCCTACAAGCAAGAATGCCTCCAACTATTGAAAATCAGATTTGGAGCTACAAATCTTCTATGAGCAATGTTGAATCAGACCCAAAGCTTATTTTTTCCCTCTTTGGATGTCATGGGTGTGCCTTTGTAGATTTTTCCTCCTTCCTTCATATTCTTCCTCAACTTCTTCATAATCAATTCTCTCTAGACTTCGGTGTTGTGTTTTTCCGTATAATCACAACCTCCAGGAAAGATTCTCCCTCTCTAATCTTGGCATGGAATTCCTCTTTCTCCTTATGCTATCCTTTTTCTACAAGATTTTTAATGTTTTTGCTAAAATTGCCTCCATCTCCCTACATTCCCCTACCTCAAACACTTGCACCTAGAAGATTCCAATTCAATTGGCCAATAAATTGTAACTCTCGAGAGTTACAAAAGAGCCCCAAAATTTGAAAATTCATGCCTAGGTATGGGTTCTTTGTTCCAAGGAAATTTTTAAAATATTAAAAAAATTAAAATTTCAAAGCTTGCAACTTCAACTCCTTGTACCACTTTGCCAAGTGAATTCCAAATGAATTATTGGAAGAAAGGAAAATGAATAATTAACCACATTCCTACAAGAAAACCAAAAATGAAATAAAACCAAATTTTGACAAAAAAAAAAAAGCAATAAATATTTTGGATGTACATGATTGCTCTACCCCCCAGATGCTCCTGCATCAAACACCCCAGGTAAGTGAAATGTTCCATGAGAGGGAAATGAAGACACTTAAAATTGTCATGAATGATATTACACTCTTGAATCTGATTATTAACACTATTTCATCCTAAATTCATCTTCTTTTTTATTATTTAATTGAATAAGCCTAGTTATTTAATTAAATGCATCATTCTCATCTATTAATCTAATTAATTTCATTCGGTTAATTCACCCCCTTTCACATTAACATTTCATCTTGTTTAATTGGATAATGCGAATTATTTAAATTAAACCCCCTTTGTCCTCTCATTTAATTGAATAATCTGAATTATTTAATTGAATATCACTTAACCCCCTTTTCATTAAATAAATTTATTATTTAATGATAATCGTAAATTCACTCAACTTTCACAATTAAAACTTTTTTTTAATTAACTAATTACTATTTTTTCCTCACCCGCATCCACTTGCATGAGAATATTTCCTTGGAATATTCTTCCATTTGAGTTCAAAAAAGGGAATATTATTTTCTAACAAACTTTGTAACAAAATTTCTAAGAACTTTGAGAGTGTTTGTTTCAATCATTGTGAGCCATTGATTTACTCTTTGATCCATGAGATTTTGCATTCTCATCCATTGATGAGAATCCTTGATCCATGTCTCCACCCCTGATTGCATCTCAACCCTTGATTGACCAAATCAATCTTGACCCTTGATTCACCATTTTCTCCTATAAATACCTCACATTTTGGAGAGAAATGGATCCACTTACATTTTAGCAAAGTTATGTTGCACACTTCATCACTCATCTTCATTCATCTTGCATCCATTTTGAATTTTCATCCATCTTTAGCTTAGTTTTCATCATATTAGCTTGGTTTTCATAGATGGAATTTGTTTTGATGCTCATTTTATGAAAGGGATTGGGAAAGGGTCATCATTCCATATCAATATGACACCAATCCCCCAATGGGATAAGGTTTTAAGTAGTTAAATAGGTTTTCATTATTCATTTATTCATCATTTTGTTTAATGGCTTCTTCTTTTTAATGGTTTTCAAGTATTTCATTGGGATTATAGCTTAGTTAATTAAATATGGCTTGGAATCTACCAAATCTGGTGTATTTAGCTCATACTATGACTACAATCACATTTTGGTGCTAGGAGGGCTAAACTAAATTTATTTGATGAGTTTATCTTAAGTTTATGTGAGTTGCAAGTTCCAGGGATAGACTGACGCCTTTGACAGCTACAACGAGACTTTTTGAATATTGTGGCACCTTTGACTTAGTACAACGATTCATTTAAATATTTTGATGCTATTATGTTTTTGGATTGATATTGTTATTTTGAATATTGTGACGCTATTGATATTTTGGCACTTTTGATGTCACTAGTTTCTACAGATCGATGCTATCGTATTTCACAAAAGTGACGCATTTAACTTTCAATAACATATTTGACAGGTTTAGAGTGACGCTATTGTAGAACAGGGACGCTTTTATAGGAAAAATAGAGAGTCAACTTTTTATGTGTTCTTCAAAAAAAATTCATATACTCTCTGATCTTTTACTAACATCTGATTTTGTTTTTGTGAGGCTAACTGATTTTGCAGATTTGGAAAAACTTGAAGTGAAGTAACATACTATCATTTGACCATATATTATAAATGTATTTTTTAACACTTAGGGGATGATATAACCCTCATATGCTGCTTCATTTCATGTTTATGACCAATAGATTTCAATTGGGTTTAAAAGTATACAATGCAATAAATCTTTCAAAGTTGGTTAAAATTGTACTAATACATCCTCACTATTGTAATATCAGTTAAAATTGAACTTATACAAACATACACTTTAGTTTGGTGCTTAAAATGAAGTCATGTAATGTCCCTTATGGGTTTATTTTGAGTTTTTCCTTTAGAGTTGTAGAAAAAGATATCAAGATATTCCAAGAGAAATAACTTGGTAGAGAGAGTATAAAAAGTTGTAAATCTCTAAAGAATGCTCTAGTTTATGATCACTCTAAAATTTTATATTTTTGATTAAGGATGGATGTTGAGACAATAATAATACCAATTTCCTAGTTTGAATCCTAAAATGATTATGAATGAATAAGTGTTGCCTTCTAATTTCTTAATCATCGATTACTATTATCTTCATATACTCAAATATAAATTTGAATTACACTTTCTATGCTCTGCTCTTTCTTTCCCTTTATATTTGTTCTTTATATACCTTAGATTTTATTCCCTTTATTTCCTTTCCTTTTCCTTAATTCTGAAAGAAGGAATTACAGCTTTGAAATTATAAATTAATATATATTGTATTGATCGATGCCTTTTCATTTCTTCCCAATCCCTTATTCTTATCCCTTAATCCCTATCAGTTGCTATGCTCACAAGAATATCAAAATTTCTAATTTTCCTTTCCTATTTCCTTCAATCACCTTCTTATTTTTTTCTCCTTCCTTTTCCCATATTTTGGGATTCTCTTGCCTTTATATGTTCGCTAGACTTTCAAAAGTCACGTCCCTTGGAGAGACATTTCACATTTCATGATCACCTCCTTTACTTTATCGTGATTATATACTATAGTGATTGTTTCCTTGATGCTAGTTAGGAATTTAGGAATCGATGCTTTTTTTGGATGCTTTTATGTAAGTATTTCTTATTTGATACATTTTTATTAATATTATTTTATATTGTTTTCTTATCTCTATTATTATGGTATTCATAATTATTAGTTATATTCATTATGATAATTGCATTACGATTATAATATTTTTGAGTAGATTAGTAGGGAAAGGGCCTTGATCCCATGGTTATAGCTAAAAGGAAAAAAAGGAAAAATAGGGTGAGAAAACAACACCACCAGCCAACATAAAAAAATAGCAAGTCCAAGGTGGCAAGCAGTTCAGATAACATAACATAACCATAGAACTACCATAATTAATCAAAAACATAATATTATTGATAGAGTACTTAAAGCTATGAAGACCATTAATCAGGTCCACCATAAACCAACATGTCTGAAACCATAACAAAGCTATTTGGAACTAGCAATCTAGGATATGAAAGAATAAAGAAAAGAAAATAGAAAAAGAGCAATCATGAAACATAAACAAAAGAGAAATACATTACTTGGATTTTCCAAACATGTCCCAGTAATCACCAATCAGGGAGATATACTCCCTCCAATCAATTCCCTTTGTTTCATCAAGTTCCTTCGATTCATATGTCTTTCCCAACTTTTTCAGCTTCCCAATGATCTTGGTTTGTCTAGACACGGCACCAACCATCACTCTACACATTATCCCATTTGTAACCTTCATCAACATGACCAAATCCTTTTCCATGTCGTCTATTTATACTTGTATATATGTTAGTCTTCTTTTCATATAATCCCTATTAGAATCATCAAAAATAGTTTCATTGCTAGTATTCCCGATTTCAAGAACAATCAGGGTTTCATTCTTTCCGTCTTCCTCAATTTCAGTCTCCTCCTCATTATATTTATTCTCCTCTTATGTTTCCTCTTCACCCATTTCATAAGATGTATCCTCAAACTTTGTCCCATCACTTTCTTCATCTACCTGGGCTTCAAATTCTTCTACCTCCAACTCTTCCTCCTCATTCACAAGACTTTTTATTTCCCCGTTTTATCCTTGAAAGAATCCTTTTCCAAGCATACGGAAATACGACCTCCACTACCTTGACCCTGCTTCATTTCCTTCAAATCCTTAGTTTGCATGCCCTCCTTATCTTCATTAATGCTAATGACTTCACTTTGGGTTTTCAGCTCTTTTTTTATCTTCTTAAACTTAGGCAATTCTAGGAGAAAAGGGGAATGTTTTCACTTCTCCAAATTCGATTTCACCAACTCAGACTCAATGGAGCTTTTAAAAGAAATTTTCAAACCCATAGCGAGACAGATTTGAGATATTTGCAACGAGGGAAGCACTTTTAGCAGAGGTTGACACATTTCTAGCAGTAGCAATGGGAGGCAATTTGGAATTAGGCTCCTCTATAGGATTTGCTTCCTCTAGGGGTTCAACGTTATCACCTTCATTACGGTTTCCATTATCAAGTCTGGAAACAAGAGGGTTTCCATGAGCGATCAATGCTAAAGCATGCTTGTATAGGGAAAGCATCAAACCTTGATTCAAGGGTGAGCTCACGCCTTTCTCAATATTAATTTACAAGGAGGAAAGTAAATAAAAGGGCAAGTTGATTCTTTCATTGTGACTAATATGATTTAACAACAGAAAATGATACACATGCACTATCATGTATCTTCCTTCAAGTGTGAAATACCTCATCACAAAAATACTCACCAAGGCGTAAGGAGGCAGAATCTCTAGCCATGCATACCCATTTTTAAATTGCGTCAAATTCTCTTCATCATGAAGAAACTTGTCCACATACAACTGGTAGTCATCCCCTCTTTTCTGCCACCTTGATACCTTGATTTTCCAATCCAGTAGCTTCCACAATAAACCTCACCATCACCTCAAATTTGACAACACCAATTGCTACATTCCCCTTCCTCCATGAATTTGTAAATTTAGCAGTAAGGCTCTCATTATAACCCTTCATGGATTCAAAAAAGGGGACCATTCCCGGTCTTTCAAATAATCTCCACAAGTCTGTTTTTTGTTTAAGCACCTAGAAATTCAAAGGCTCCATGCACTTCCTCGGCCCACCCATCTTAGCACTCTACAAGTTTTTTGTATTCTAAAGGATTGTGTTCATAACCAAACTCCTCTTTAGCTCCCTACCAAACTTGCAGAAGGCACTATTACTCACAAATTGAAAATAAACACTTAAGGAGGTAAGAATCAAGAATTTTATTTTAGAGGAAGCCAATAAGAAATTTCCCAGAGCTAAGAGGGGTAAGTGCAAAATGATGGGGGGGAAAAAAGGGGGCTTAAGTGGCCACTTTTTTCTGAAATTAGGAAATACTGACCTTGGACGTGAAATTGAGGATAGTTACACTCAAAATTTTGAGATGAAACAAAAACAAGGATCATAGTGCTTTGAATCTACTTTCTAAACTACTAATTTATTTTAAAATGGTTGAGATTAAGGGGTTAAAAATATGTATCCACAGACATTGGTGTTGTTTTTTTAAGAAAAACATAACATGGCAACTTTTGTGGGAACGTAGCATTGTGAACAATTTTTTAGTATTTTTAAAATCGCTTCGTTCAGAAATTAGCTACTAGTATGTAGTTGATGCATGATTTTTCTAATAATTTTTTAATGAATATTTGATTTTTTACTAATTGTCAAAGTGGACACTGACTGGAAAACAAAATTTATCCATGCTACTACCCCTAGAAATTTTGGAAACTAATAGAATTTTTTTTTTAAATGTAGAATGGATTCTAGTTTCTAAAAATGTAATTTATTTAAAATTTTGATGAATGGCTAATTTATAATGAAAAAAACACCAAACATTTCTTTTGTCTAAAAAAGACACACACAAAAAAAAAAATTATAGATCAAAGGCTTAACATTGTCAAAAAGTGAAAAATTTACATCATTGGATAAATAAGAGAGAGCCTAACATTACCCAGGTGTTCGATTTGTTCAACATTGAAACACATGCAATCCTAACGGTGAGCATGAACCCGATTATGTGAAATATTGTAGAATTTGAAAAAACACATCTATGGTCATTGGGAAGGCCCTCCAAGCCTTTAGGTTGGTATTCCAAGGCAAATACCAAGCCTAAGGCTTTGGGATTCCCAAAGCAAGATATAACGCGAGCGTGTTATAACGCACTCACGTTACATCTTAGTTTTGACATGGTTTTTTGTGTTTGAGTGGGGCATGTCTAGCAAGACATAATACGAGCACATTATAACGCACTCGTGTTAGGTCTTTATTTATGCTAAATTCTACTCTATTGAATGTATGTTTATATATTTGTATGTTTGTATGTACATGTATGTGTGTATGTCATGTATGTGTGTATGTATGCATGCTTTTATGTATGTATGTATGCATATATGTATGTATTTAAGATTGTATGTTCATATGTACATGTATGCTTATTTGTATGTAGGATTTTATGTAGATATGTATTATGCTTGTATGTATGTAATTATGTATGTATTTATGTATGTCTTTAGAGGGAGGGAGAATTTTAAGAGAGAGAGAGAGAGTTGTCTAGGTAGGGTGGGAGGGAGAGAGGGAGGGAGAGACCTAAGAGAGAGAAAGAGGTAGTGAGAGAGAGTCTTGAGAGAGGGAGATGGGGTGGAATGGAGATACTAAGAGAGAGGGAGTAGGATAGAAGGGGTTGAGAGGGTCTTTGCTAGGTAGGGTGGGAGGGATAGAGGGAGAGAGAGGGGGGGTGGGAGAGAGGTAATCGAGAGAGAGGAGTGGGAGAGAGAGAGGGAGAGGAAGAGGTAGTTATGTAGGTAGGGTTCCAGAGGGAGAGACTTGAGAGTTAAGTAGTGAGAGGGAGTAGGAGAGAGAAAGAGAGAGAGAGTGTGAGAGTGAGAGACCTGAGATATGGAGAGGTTGTGGGAGGGAATGACCTAAGAGAGAGGGAGAGAGAGGGGGTGGAGTGAGAGGTACTTATCTAGGTAGGGT
>CM021109.1:135003978-135272414 GCA_007115665.2 Sequoiadendron giganteum
TGGGAGGGAGATAGAGATATATAGATAGAGGGAGCGAGAGAGAGTGGTAGATATTTCAATTGAGTGAGAGGTACATAGAAAGAGGAGAGAGCAGATAGAGACAATTAGAGAGGGTAGGAGAGAGGGAGGGAGAGAGAGGTGTTATGTATATATAAAGAGAAAGGGATAGGGTTTGAGAGTAGAGGGTAGAGGGTATAAGTTTTAAGGGTTTGGGGTTAAAGGGTTCAAGGTAGAGGATTAAGGGTAGAGGGTAGAGGGTTTATGGTTTAGGGTATAGGTTTTAGGGTATATGGTTGAAGGATTAGGTTGAGGGTCCAATGTATAGGATAGAGGATATAGGGTTTGAGGGTTGATGGTTTAATGTATAAGGTAGAGGGTAGAGGGTAGAGGGTAGAGGGTTTAAGGGTTTAGGGTTTAAGGTTGAAGGTAGAGGATTGCAGCTATAGGGTTGAGGGATTGGGTTGAGGGTCTAATTTATAGGGTAGAGGGTATAGGAGTTGAGGGATTAGGTTTTAATGATTGAGGGTTGAGGGTTTAAGGGTTGAGTAATTAATGGTTGAGGGTTGAGGGATTAGGGTATAGATTTTACTTGAGTTTAAGGGTTTAAGGGTTGAGGGATTAGGTTTGAGTGATTATGGTTGAGGGTAGAGGGTAGATTATTTAAGGGTTTAGGGTTTAGGGTTTAGGGTGGAGTGTTTAAGGGTGTAAGGGTTGAGGATATAGGTTTGAGGGATTATGTTAGATAGGGAGGGATGGAGGGAGGGAGAGATGGAGGGAGATGTGATATAGAGAAAAGGATAAAAGAGGAGGTAGGGATAGAGATATATGAGGGTTGATGATCCAATGTATAGGGTATAGGGTTGAGAACCTATAGGGTTGGGGGTAGAGGGTAGAAGTTTTAAGGGTTTAGGGTTTAAGAGTTTAGGGTTGAGGGTTAAGGGTTGAGGGTAGAGGGCTGAGGGTATAGGTTTGAGGGTATATGGTTGAAGTATTAGGGTTGAGGGTCCAATTTATAGGGTAGAGGGTATAGGGGTTGACGGTTTAGGGTTTAAGGGTTGAGGGTTGAGGGATTAAGGGTTGAGGGTTGAGAATTGAGGGTTTAAGGGTTGAGGGATTAAGGGTTGAGGGTTGAGAATTGAGGGTTGAGGGTTTAATGTATAGGGTAGAGGGTAGAGGATTTAAGGGTTTAGGGTTTAAGGGTTGAGAGTTGATGGTTTAAGGTAGAGGGTAGAGGGTTGAGGGTATAGGGTTGAGGGATTAGGGTTGAGGATCCAATGTATATGGTTGAGGGTATAGGGGTTGAGGGATTAGGGTTTAATAGTTGTGGGTTGAGGATAGAGGGTGAGGGTTGAGAGATTAGGGTAGAGGTTTTACTTGGTTTTAAGGGTTGAGGGATTAGGTTCGATGGTAGAGGGTAGAGGGTATTGGGTTGAGGGTAGAGGGTAGAGGGTAGAGGTTTTAAGGGTTGAGGGTTGAGGGTTGAGGGTTGAGGGTTTAGGGTTGAGTGTTTAAGGGTTTGAGGGTTGAGGGTATAGGGTTGAGGGATTAGGGTAGAGATGGAGGGATGGAGATATATGATGGTTAAGCATCCAATGTATAAGGTATAGGTTTGAGGACCTATAGGGTTGATAGTTTATGGTATTGGGTTGAGGGTATAGGGTTGAGGGTTGAGGGTATAGGGTTGAGGGATTATGGTTGAGGGTAGAGGGTAGAAGTTTTAAGGGTTGAGGGTTGAGGGTTAAGGGTTAAGGGTAGAGTATTTAGGGTAGAGAGTAGAGGGTAGAGGGTAGAGGGTAGAGAGTTTAAGGTTTTAGGGTTTAAGGGTTGAGATTTGAGGGTTTAAGGTTGAGGGTAGAGGGTTGAGGGACTAAGGGTTGAGGTTTTAAGGATTAGGGTAGAGATTTTACTTTGGTTTAAGGGTTTAGGGTTTATAACTTAGGGTATAGGGTTGAGGACCTATAGGGTTGAGGGTTTAGGGTATTGGGTTGAGGGTATAGTGTTTAATGGAATAGGATTTGGGGGTTGAGGGTAGATGGTTTAGGGTATAGGTTTGAGGGTATACGGTTGAAGGATTAGGGTTGAGAGTCCAATGTATAGGGTAGAGGGTATAGGGGTTGAGGGTTTAGGGTTTAAGGGTTGAGGGTTGAGGGATTAAGGGTTGAGGGTTTAACTTGGCCTATTTGAAAAATGGGTCCAACAAATGGGGTCTCCCGGTGATTTACATCACCGAGAGACCCCATTTCTTGGACCCATCTTTTCAAACAGACCACTAAATTTTCAATTTCATCGAATAGGAAAGCTAGGGTAGAGGGTTTAAGGGTTTAGTATATAGGGTTAGTGGTAGAGTGGAGAGAGACAAAGGGAGTAAGAGAGAGAGAGATATGGGAGAGGATTGGGAGAGAGATAGAGGGTAGAGAGATATAGGTTAGAGGGTTAAGGGTTTAGGGTAGAGGGTAGAGGGGAGAGAGAGAGAGAGAGAGAGAGAGAGAGAGAGAGAGAGAGAGAGAGAGAGAGAGAGAGAGAGAGAGAGAGAGAGAGAGAGAGAGAGAGGGAGTGGGAGAGAGATAGAGATAGAGGGTAGAAAGTATATGGTTTAAGGTTTTAAGGGTTTAAGGGTAGAAGGTAGAGGTTTAAGGGTAGAGGGGAGAGAGGGTTTAAGGGTAGAGGGTAGAGGATTTAAGGGTTAAGAGTAGAGGGGAGGGAGGGAGAGAGAGAGAGAGAGAGAGAGAGAGAGAGAGATATTATAGGGTTAAGAGTAGATGGTAGAGGGTTTAAGGGTTTAGGGTTTAATGGTTTATGGTTTATGGTAGAGGGGAGAGAGATAGAGGGAGTGAATGAGAGAGAGAGATACCTAAGAGAGGGAGAGGGGTGGGAGGGGGAGAGAGAGATAGGGTGGTGGGAGGGAGAGACTTGGGTGTGTTAGAGAGTGAGGGTTGAGAGAGGGAGAGCGGGAGAGGGTGTGGGAGGGAGAGACTAGAGAGAGAGGGGGGAGTAAGAGAGAGAGACTTGAGATAGGGAGATGGGGTAGGAGGGAGAAACTTGAGAGAGAGAGAGAGAGGGAGATATAGGGTTTAGGGTTTAGGGTTTAGGAGTGGGGGGAGGATAGAGGGAGTGATTGAGTGAGAGAGAGAGAGACTTGAGAGAGGGAGAGGGGGTAGAAGGGAGAGACTTGAGAGAGAGAGAGGGAGATATAGGGTTTAAGGATTGGGGTTTAAGGGTTTAGAGTTTAGGGTAGAGGGGAGAGAGATAGAGTGAGTAAGAGAGAGAGAGAGACCTGAGAGATGGAGAGGGGGTGGGAGGGAGATAATTGGTAGAGAGAGAGGGGGGGTGAGTGAGAGAGAGAGAGGGTAGAGGGTATAGGGTTTAAGGGTTTAATGGTTAAGGGTAGAGGGTAGTTGGTTAAGAGTAGAGGGGAGAGAGATAGAAGGAGTGAGTGAGTGAGTGAGTGAGATACTTGAGAGAGGGAGAGGTGGTAGGAGGGAGAGACTTGAGAGAGAGAGAGGGGAGGGGTTTAAGGGTTAAGGGTTAAGGGTAGAGGAGAGAGATATGTAAGGGGTGAGAGAGAGAGAGAGACTCGAGAGAGGGAGAGGGGGTAGGAGAGAGAGACTTGAAGTGAGAGAGAGAGATGGTAGAGGGTTAAGGGTTAAGGGTAGAGGGTAGAGGGGATAGAGATAGGACTGATTGGGTGAGTGAGAGAGAGAGACTTGAAAAAGAGGGAGAGAGATAGAGGGAGGGAGATAGAGGGTAGAGGGTAGAGGGTTTAACAGTAGAGAGTAGGGAATAGAGAGAAAGAGAGAGAAAAAGAAACATAAAAAACCAACATTCTCATAATGCGAGTGTGTTTTGTAGTAGAGATATGGTCATTATTTTAGCAAGACATAATACGCTCGTCTTGTAATGCGAGAACATTATAACACAATTGCATTATAATGTGAGTGCATTATAACATGAGTGTATTACAACACGAGTGTATTATAACACGAGTGTATTATAATGCGAGTGTATTATAACGCGAGTGTATTATAATGCGAGTGTATTATAACGTGAGTGTATTATAATGCGAGTGTATTATAACAAGTTCACATTATAACGTGAGCATATTATAATGCAAGTGTATTATAAAGTGAATTTTTTTTGTCTTGCTCTACAAATAGATAAAAACTCAATATACCCATGATCTCAATGCCCACATTCTTCATATTCTCCTGGTTATGCACGTGTTTCAACAAAAAAAAAAATATTTTTTATGATTTTGTGAAGTGTGCATGCAAGTTTTTCAAATTCCACCACCTTTGCATGAAATAGAAGAGTTTTCATGTTGAAAGGCATAAAATATCAATTCAAGTCTGAATTCCATTGAAGAGTGATATACAATTGAAGTTTGGAGGGTAACAAGTTTTTGATAAAGTCAAATTGTTGAGGAGTTTTAAGAAAGAAGAAGCAAAGGCTACATAAAATGGTAGAACTCCTCCATTCAAAACTCCATTTTCTTAGGTATATAAAGTCTTTACACATTTTATTTCATTATATTTTGGTTTGCTTTGATTTTTTTATTTTACATATTCCATATTGATCATTGTTTGTTTGTCATTATAACCTTATCTTGCCAATGCATATTTTAAATTACACAATTCTTTACACTTGCCAATTACATTTTTAAACCACATCTCTTTGATGAATTTTGTTAAACAATTGACTTACCTTGTGTATTCTTCCACATTTTCTATACACATATATATGACAAAAGTTATAAGTAAGTACAATAATGCATCATTTCTCAATCCTTTACTATGGATGTGCATACCACCTCCAAAGCTTTCATTTTGGTATAGGCATGGGGGATGTTGGAAAATGTAGTTGAATTTGGTTTTACACCTACAACTTGCATATGCTTAAAAATCTATTTTGTGCATATCTTGCAATCATTCTAGTCCACGAGGATATATCTCATTGAGTTATTTTGTCAAATAGATATATCAAGAAGTTGATTGCCTTGTATATTCTACCAAATTTTCTATACATTTCTACCAAATCATTTTATCAACAACATAGAGAATGAAATCAGTTGTTTGAAGACATTCCTAAAAGAAATGGGGTCTCATGGTGATGTGCATTTTATCAAACAGTCGATTGCATTGTCTATGATACCATATTTTTCATACATGTCTCTACAAAATTGGAATATACTCCTCTCACATTGATAGAACTTTGAAAGTATTTTGGTTTTCATCTCTATTGACAAAACACTAGCTTTCCAATTTTATAGGGTTGACAAGGTAGGGGCAGCATGAGAAAATGCCTCATAGAAATGGGGTGTCATGGTGATGTATAGAAATGGGGTGTCATGGTGATGTACATCACCATGACACCCCATTTCTATGAGGCATTTTCTCATGCTGCCCCTACCTTGTCAACCCTACCACATTGAAGGTACATCTTCAATTCGTATATTTTTTGGTTGATGGATGATACTAGCATTGCACCATATGAGGATTATTTTACACTGATAGGATCGAGTGAGATACACTCTTTCTCAAATGCAGGTTCATGGAGTATGGCATGCTATTGTTCTTCATGTAAAATGCAAGCTTGTGATGATTGTGAGTCAAAGGAGTGGGTTGAGAAATGGTCATTAAGTTATCTTAGCCCACTTCACGCGTATCACCCTCCGATGGCATTAGAACTAACATAGATGGATTCATCAGTTGACTTTAACCACATATCAGATCTAGTTGAACCAGGTAATATATCTACTTGCATAGTTTTTGAAATTTATATTGTTATCTTACTTTTTAGTGTATTTGTAATGTTGACTAATTTCATCTAATTTACTGCACATATCAATGTAGAGCATGTTTATGTAGTTATTGCAGATGAGGACAATGAAGAGGGAACTGACTATTACTTGTGTTGTTATGTTAAGGCCAAAAATAAATTGGAGGCCCCAGTTATAGATAGAGAAGATATTGAATACCCTGCAGGCTCAGTTGTTGTTACTGGAACGTGGTACCCACATAAGAGTGTTAAATATTGTTTATTTCAAAACTTTGACACACATCAAAATATTATTCATTACTCAAACCTTGTCATGGCATCCAATGTCCATTTGAAAAAATATGGGGGTAGACCTTTGAACAAGACCTTATGGAAGGTTTGTGAGTCTGACCATGAGACAACACTTGACACAATAAAGAGTAGAGCTGACCCGAATGGTTCATTGGATTAATTTGTAAGTATACACATTGGTTCTTATTAATTTATACTTGTATGCACAATAATTTGTATGATGTCAATGTTATGATGCAAATATTATCAACTAATGTTTACATCATGTATGTAGGTGATTAATGAAGTTATCAGACTTGAAAATGTAGCACACTTTATGTTTAGAACTGTGGGAAAGGATAAAGAGTTCAATGGTATTTTATTTTTTCCCAAAAATATGCAAAAAAAATGATGAAGGATATTCTCAATAGATTAGTAAACTAAGTGGAAGATTAAATTGTGTTGTTTTTATAATAAGTTACAAGTTTCCAAAAGGTTGGAAAGTAATATTTTGGTTACGTTTTATTCATGTTCTATTTATGAGAGGTTGTTGTGTGCAATAGGTATCTTAGAACTCCCAATGAATATGTATGGGTAGGAGTGACTAAGTTGAGAGACTTGCATGCCTATCCTCAATGGAAGCATCAAGATTTAAGCCTTGTTGTTCGCGAGTTGGAACCAAATGGTGTGGATTTTTTGTTTGTAAGTGTCTTCCATCTATTTTCATTTCATTTCCATTTTGGATGCTCTTTCTTTTTCTTATTTTACTTTTCCTATTTGTAAGTAATCTTCAAAAAATTGATTGGTGTCCCCTTGCAGAAAATGTTGATTTATGAGCCATTCAAGAGAATCTCAGCCAAAAAAGCAATGCAACATCCTTATTTTGATGATCTTGACAAATCTCAATTATGATTTTAAGCCATTATAAAATTGTGTGTGAATCTTAGTGAGGTAATTTCAAGTTATTAATTTGAAATTAACCTCATCATGAGCACCTATGATGTAGACATTATAAGAGCATCTCAAATTTCAATTTATTTTATTCATGAGAGGTGTTGTGTGCAATAGGTATCTTGGAACTCTCAATGAAGATGTATAACCAAGATTGACTAAGTTGAGAGACTAGCATGCCTATCCTCAATGGAAGCATCAATATTTAAGCCTTCTTGTTTCCGAGTTCAAACCAAATGGTGTGAATTTGTTGTCTATAAGTGACTTCCATCTATTTTCATTTCAATTCCATTTTGGATGCTCTTTCATTTTCTTCTTTTACTTTTCCTATTTTTAAGTAAACTACTAAAAATTGATTAGTTTCTCCTTGTAGAGTTCTGATTTATGAGCCATCCAAGAGAATCTCAGAAAAAAAAATCAATGCAACATCCTTATTTTGATGATCTTGACAAATCTCAATTATGATTTGAAGCCATTATAAAAGAGCATGTGAAGCTTAGCCAGGGAATTTCAAGTTATTCATTTTAATTTAACCTCATCATGATCACCTATGATGTAGAAGTTATAAGATAATCTTGAATGTATGAGTGACATTGTAAAAGATCTGTGAGAAAGCATTGTGCCTACAAGTACAAGCACTTGGGTTTCAGAACGGTGTATGAAGCATATTAGACAATTATAGCACAAACTGAAGAATTAGGACATCCAAATAAATCTCATTTTATTGTAAACATCATATTATTAATATAGTGAGTTTAATAACCATTGATGGTTACCAATCATTCTTTTTCTTCTTTTATTCTCTCCCTATTATAACTAGCACTGATTGACTAACTTATTATAAAAACTTCATTTATTAAAAAAAATCAACCTAATGATTATATATCAATATCAATATAGCTTACCATATATTCACATAAAAATTTGTAATGATATTTACTCAAATTTTAAATTTTATTGCTTCCCTCAAACATTTCTAATTCATGCAACGTAATCCCTTAACAGTCAAAATTGCAAAAGGGCAGAAATATTTGATGGTTTGTTACCTAGATATCGTGTCAGTTATGGGCATTTCATTTGAAGCATTGCGATCACATAGGGAACCTCTATAATAACCTCTCTCAATTTTTTTTATCTCGAAGTCATTTTTCCATGGTGTCCAACTTTGACTTGCTAGAAAAAGTGTCAATTGCAAGCAATGTAAAGTTGCGAAGTGGTGCAACTTTCGTTCTAATTCTTGTGCGACCAAACGAACTATTCCAATGCATCCATATGGGTACATTTATGTTAGGCATGGTTCCCTTTCACACCCAAACATGTCTAATCACTTTGAGCTACATTCAACTGGCTCGATCCCTTAAAAGTCCAAAGTGCTTGAGGGCAGAAATCTTTGATAGGCTATTACTCAGAAATCATGATTTTTATAAACTCTCCATCTAAGCCTTTAGGATCACATTGGGCCCCTCTACAATAACCTCTCTCATTTTTTGTTATCTTGGAGTCATTTTCTTGTGGTGTCCAGTTTTCACTTGATGGAAAAAGTGTCAAATGCAAGTAGTGTAAAGTTGCAAAGTGGTGCAACTTTTGTTCTGCAACTCGTGTGATCAAACGGACTATTTCAATGCATCTAGATGGGTACATTTATGCTATGCATGGTTCTCTTTCACACCCAAACACGTTGAATCGCTCTGAGCTATGTTCAAATAACTCGATCCCTTAAGAGTCCAAAGTGCAAAAAGGAAGAAATATTTGATGAGTTATTTCTCAAAAACCATGATGCTTAAAAACTCTTCATATGAGCCTACAAGATCATTTTGGGCCCCTCTAAAATAACCTCTCTCTATTTTTTTTATCTTGGATTATTTTCCCCATAGTATCCAGTTTTCACTTGATGGAAAAAATGTCAAATGCAAACAGTGTAAAGTTACAAAGTGGTGAAAATTTCATTTTGTAATTCCTATGACTAAACTGACTATTCCAACACATACATATGGGTATTTTTATGCTAGGCATGGTCCTCTTTCACACCCAAACATGTTGAATCACTCTAAGCTACATTCAATCAGCTTGATCCCTTAAGGGTCCAAAGTGCAAAAAGACAATAATCTTTGACGAGCTATTACTCAAAAATCGTGAAACTTACGAACTCTTTGTCTGAGCCTATAGGATTACATTAGGACCCTCTACAATAACCTCTCTTGGTTTTTGTTATCTTGAAGTTGTTTTCCCGTGGTGTTCAGTTCTCACTTGATGGAAAAAGTGTCAAATGCAAGCAGTCTAAAGTTCCAAAGTGGTGCAACTTTCATTCTATAAATCTTTACTCTAGGCATTTTCCTTTTTTTCACCCAAACACGTTGAATCACTCTAAGGTACGTTCAATTAGCTCGATCCCTTAAGAGTCCAAAGTGAAAAATGCAAACAATCTTTGACGGGCTATTACTCAAAAATCGTGATGCTTACAAACTCTCTGTCTAAGCCTACGAGATCATGTTTGGTCCCTCTAAAATAACCTATCTTATATTTTGTTATCTGAAATTCATTTTCCCATGTTCTAGTTTTCACTTGATGGAGAAAATTCCAAATGCAAGCAATATAAATTTGCAAAGTGGTGCAACTTTCATTCTGCAACTCAGATAACCAAACGGGTTGTTCCAATGTGTCTAGATGGGTATGTTTACATTAGTAATGGTCTTCTTTCACACCCAAACATGTTGAATTGATTTGAGCTACGTTCAACCAGATCGATATCTTAAGGGTCCAAAGTGCAAAAGGGCAGCAATCTTTGACAAGCTATTACTCAGAAACTATGATGCTTACGAACTCTTTGTCTAAGCCTATGGGATCGTGTTGGGCTGTTCTATAATAACCTCTCTTAGTTTTTGTTATCTCAAATTCATTTTCCCATGGTGTCCAAATTTCACTTGATGGAAAAAGTGTCAAATGAAAGCAATGTAAAGTTGCAAAGTGGTGCAACTTTTGTTCTGCAACTCATGTGATCTACCGAACTATTTCAACACATCCCAATAGGTATGTTTTATGCTAGGTGTGGTCCTCTTTTTCTCCCAAACATGTTGAATCACTCTAAGCTACATTCAACTAGCTTGATCTCGTATGATGGCATGCAAAACAATAAAAAAGAGAAACATTTACACGATAGTTGAGAATTCTGAGTTTTCTACACCAAAATAATATGATCATCCTCAAGTCTAGCAAGTGCAAGACATTTTTTAATTATCATCCTTGTCCTTATAACAATATAGAACTAATTGTAAATGTGTACAATGGTGGAACTTGGAAACATTTTATTTTTACTCAACTAACAACTTAGGTTGTGAAGCATTTTGTCATTTTCATTTGAAATGATTTGTTATGCTTGAAAATTGGAGTCTAAGAGAAACAAGTGATGCTCTCACATACATTTATTATTTGGTGTGATAAATAAATTTTTCACCCAAGTCCATTTCTTATTTGTATTATAAATTATAAATCTTTCTCCCAAGTCCATTTCCTATATAGGAAATAATATTGTAAAAAGTTGACATATACATCTTTCGACATGTTTATGTGGTGATGGATCAAGAACATAACAATTCATTATGTACTGTGAGGATTATGTTGTGAAAATATTTAAAGACTATTCAGGATAAATGTTTGTATGATAATGTGACAATAAGTTAACTACTATGAATATTATTTTTTGTAAGTGTTGTGAAGATTGTGTATCATTTTCTTAATTGAGTTATTCCAATCAAAAGATTAAATATACTGGAATCTTTTTATGAAACATCTCATGGAATACCAATTGAAAATGTGTTTTTTCTTTTAGATGAAGTATTTGATGGAACTCTTTGAATTAAAATGAATTGGGATATGTAAGAAAAAGGGAGCATTAGGAAATACATTGTTCAAGGATCTTAAATAAGCATTCTTACCAAATTTGAAAAAGCATGATAGTCCCATGGTTGAAAATTTTGTAGTCATCAAAGTGGGTACTAATTCTATATTATATAGATCATAATTTTTCTTTATCTTTAAGATCTTCTAAATTTGAAAATGGTTTCACCAAGCTATGAAGGGTGAATTTTTATGCCTATGTGGTTTCATTTTCCTTATCTCCCATTGCAATTTTGGGTGGATTATTGCTTTCAAAATATTGGGAATGCTTTGCCTATTTTCTAGTTGGTTGTTGCCATTATAGAAGGTTCATCTCTTGATATATATATTATACTCATTCTTAATCAATTATAAAGTTAATAATCAGTGTATTAATTTACAATTAATCTTTTCTTTTCAATTTGTGCAATTTTTTAATTTATAACTCTACTAGTATTCCTAAAAATAATGAAGTGGTTTAGTATCAAGTAATAAAGTTGTTTAGCATCAATCAATAAATATTCAAGATAAACCATGAAGGACAAAAATGATCAATGCTAGGGATAACCAATTAATAAGTATACATGTGAATAAGACAAAAATACATGTGAATAATGGAAGCACAAGTACTCAAATACACGTAAGTCTTGAAGTATACACAAATTAATACAAAGTATATGCATGAATACAAGGTATAGCATGAAAACACATAAGTCACAAAGTATACACATAATTTGTAAAGTATACACTTGAATACATGTAACTCATATCTATTGAACCGTGGATTTACAATGCAAATATGGACACCATCAATAAAAAATATTTGTATTAACCAAATAGCCATGTAGGCATACATCAATATATGTCGATATAAGTATAAAATATATACAAAATATCCATATAGGCTTACGATAATGCCATATAGGCATACAATATCAAATATATCCAATACAAAATATGTACAAAAATGAGATATAGGCATACAACAAAGGGCTCTAGAATCAAAATTCATTGCTCTCCATACCCCGAAAAAAATTATTTCCCTTTGCTTATTGATCAGATGGCGATAAATATGTCACTCATTTGTTCTGAGGTCGAGGAGTGCTCCTACTCCTCCTCCTAGGGTTTAGTTCCTGTTCAAGTTGTATATGTTATAATAACAAGTAAAGATATTAATATATAAAAAATTACATTATAAAAAATGATATATTTAACAAAATAATCGCTTACCGCCACTAGACGACCACTCTCCTCAAGGGAAAGGTTTGTGTGCCCATGTTAAGGCATGATGAAGCCCTATAGAAACCATCCAAAGAGAAATTAAACTATGAATCAATAATGGTTTAATTTTTCACTAACTAACTGTTGTAACAACAAATGTAAATTGAAATTTAGTAATTTGCCTCATACTTCCATAAGGGGCATCGAGGAGTCTATAGAAAATGAAACACCAAGCTTCATTTCCCTATAAAAATTTGGAGGTGTATTTTCTTCCAACATCTGAAAATAAAACAAAAAAATTATTCAATCACGAAAACTACAATAGTGATGCACGTCATGGCTTATAATGTATGAGATAATGAACAAAATTTTGAGTACTTATTAAACTATATATTTCTGACTATCATGCTTACTATTTCACCTATTCATATCTTATTCAAAAGAACCTATTTTTAGGCTTTTATCCATAGCAACAAGGTGGTGAACTGTTTGATAAAATGCTTTAGTAGACATGTATGATAATTGCAATAGCATAGAGAAGGTAGTGAACTGTTTGAAAATATGCCTCAAAGAAATGGGGTCTCATGGTGATGGAATTCCATTACAAACAAACGTGTCATGGAGTTCCATCACCATGAGACCACATTTATTCAAGGCATTTTTTCAAATTAATCACTACCTTGACTATGATATTGCTTACTATTATATTTTAATAGATCTTTTCCAAGCATCCATAGTTTGTTGGAAAGTACCTATTTTAAGATTTTAGCCATAGTAGCAAGGAAGTGAGTAGTTTGATAAAATTATTTGGTAGACATGGATGCAAAATATGGTAGCATAGAAAAGGTGGTGAGTTGTTTGAAAAAATGCCTCAAAGAAATGTGGTCTCAGAGATCGCATTTCTTTGAGGCATTTTTTCAAACTACTCACTACCTTGTCTATGCTATTGCTTACTATTATGCTTTGATAGATTTCTTCCAAGAATCCATAGTTTGTTGGAAAGCACCTTTTTTAGGATTTTAGCCATAGCAGCAAGGAAGTTCAAGTATGATAAAATGCTTTGGTAGACATGTATGGAAAATGTGGTAGCATAGAAAAGGTTGTGAGTTGTTTGAAAAAATACCTCAAACAAATGTGGTCTCATGGTGATGGAATAGAATTCCATCACCATGAGACCACATTTCTTTGAGTAAGTTTTTCAAACCACTCACTACCTTTTCTATGTTATTGCTTACTATTATACTTTGATAGATTTTTTCCAAGCATCCATAGTTTGTTGGAAAGCACCTAATTTAGACTTTTAGCCATAGCAGCAAGGAAGTGAGTAGATTGATTAAATTATTTGGTAGATGTGTATGGAAAATTTGGTAGCATACAAAAGGTGGTGAGCTATTTGAAAAAATGCCTCAAGGAAATCCGATCTCATGGTGATGGAATGGAATTCCATCACCATGATACCACATTTCTTTGAGGCATTTTTTTAAACTACTCACTTCCTTGTCTATTCTATTGCTTGCTATTATGCTTTGATAGATTTTTTCCAAGAATCCATAGTTTGTTGGAAAGCACCTTTTTTAGTCTTTTATCCATAGCAGCAAGGAAGTTCAATTACTTTGATAAAATGCTTTCGTAGACATGTATGGAAAATGTGGTAGCATAGAAAAGGCGGTGAGTTGTTTGAAAGAATGCCTCTAAGAAATATGGTCTCATGGTGATGTAATGTCATTCCATCACCATGAGACCATATTTATTTGAGGCATTTTTTTAAACTACTCACTGCCTTGTATATTTTAATGCTTACTATTATTCTTTGATAGATTTTTTTCCAAGAACCTATAGTTTGTTGGAAAGCACCTTTTTCTAGGCTTTTAGCCATAGCATCAAGGAAATGAACTGTTTGATAAAATTGTTTCATAGACATGTATGGAAAATTTGGTATCATAGAAAAGGCAATGAGTTGTTTGAAAAAATGCCTCAAGGAAATGTGGTCTCATGGTGATGGACATCACCATGAGACCACATTTCCTTAAGGAATTTTTTCAAACAACTCATTGTCTTGTCTATGCTATTGCCTACTATTATTCTTTCATATATTTCTTCCAAGCATCCATAGCATAGACAAGGTAATGCACTATTTGAAAATATGCCTCAATAAAAAGTGGTCTCATGGAATTCCATGACAAGCAAATGCAATCGGCAGTTGCTCCTAGTTATTACTTATGCTATGTGAATTAATTGCATTATTGCTTTTGTTGACTTTCTAAACAACTATATTGTAGTTGAAATTTTTTAATCTATCAACATCTAGTTATTAGTTATGGAATGTGAAGTAATTATTTGAGTTTGAAAGATGTGCAATGCAATTAATGACATGAATATAAGCTACACAAATGTATTAAGTACATTTCATTAGTTAAAATATTTATTCTATTACCTATGTGAATTTTTGTCTAACTCCATTGGCATTGGGAGGTGTTCCCATGAAAACTCCAATATTAGCCTATTCAACATCCAAAATCAGATATTAGAATTATTCATATAACAATTCTATTAACATGTAATATATTTATACTTGTTTACTAGTTACATACCTCAATGGTAAATGCAATGGAGTAATAAGTAGGTGTAGCACCAGTGTATCCAATATCAACACTATGACCCTAAAATTTTATTACAATCATAAAAATAAATTAGTTAATCTTTCATTTCAAAAATAAAATTTAATAAATTAAATTCAATGACCATGCTACCATTTACCTGAGTATCGGTGCCATAATCTTCATTCAAAATTTCAGCTACCCTTGCCATCTTCGTAGCTCTAGATATATCTTGTGTAATAGCCTCCTCAGTGTCGATGGGGTCATATGTACAAGTCACCCCGCAAACCTGACATGAATGGGATGGAAGCCTAGCACTCGAGGATGTTGTACTATAGGACTAGCAGCCAGATGACACTCTGGGTCAAAAAGGTGATAGCCTACAAAGTTTCCACCATCGCACTCTCCTTCAGGATGGAAGGGATAATAATGTGCTCATGATTCGGCCTAGCGAGAGATCATATCACTTGTCACCTAGCATCTTGTCGTGCATTGAGTATATCTTGATCCAACCCCCCACCTCTCCCTTGGAAGTCCCTCATATCAAAATAATTCAAGGATTTGTTCAGGATGAACTCACAGTATAGTTTCCTTGGGAAATATTGTGGGACTTCGCAATTTTCGCATGGTGGGTAATCAAAAACCATGTACCACCTATCCCAAAAAAAAATTATTGATCTCTTGGTGGTGGAACCAATGGATAGGAATCCTCTTTGCATTGAGGTCAATATTTTGATTTGTGCATGGTTTGGTGAATAATGAGCAAAATCTAATTTTTTAATTTTTTAATCTTTTACATCTTTATATGATAATTTATCCTAGTAAAAATTCCTAGTCGCCTACCTCCTCTCTTGCCAACCACTTAATTTTTTGTTGATTGCATTTACATGTTTTAATAATTATTTAAGTGAATTTTCAAGTGTTCTTCTCTCCATGGTTGAACCTGTTGGATCATTCAACCTTGTGATTAACTCCTCAATTTGTTTTTTATTATTTTCAATCACCCCCATTAAATTTTGTTGAGTGCTAATAGGATGTTGAGGAATTGGTGAAGGAGATTGTTGTTGTGGTTGTTGAACTTGAGGATTTTTTTCATGTTGTGTTTTCTCTAGTTGAGTATTTTCAGGAGGGTTTTGAAGAGGGTTTCCAAGATCATTAACATTTCTTATAAATTCAACAAATTAATATAAAAAAAAACATTTAAAAACTAACAAAAAACAAACAATCCTTACCTATTTGACCTCCCTATTGACATGGCGGCATCCTGGCGATGAAATAGAAACAAATTGACAAAAAAATTGCAAGATTTTTTCCTCCAAAAATGTAAGCATGCAAGATAATGGTTTTTGGTCGCAAGCAACAAGAAAAACAGTCAGCATACAAATGAATTCGATTTGGTTTTTTTTGTTATAATAGCTCATAATGTGAGTGTGTTATTTTGTGCTCGCATTATAACTTGAGCGTGGAATAGGATCGATGTGGTCGAGCCTTAGGCTTGACACACCAAGCCATAACATGAGTGCATTATAGCATGCTCACGTTATAGCCTATAAGAAATTTTTTTAAATTTTGGCCACAATTTGGCCCCCCATCTTTTTGCACCCGCCCAGAGATCATTATTATTTTTACAAATAATTAATGGCTCTTTATTATTCATACATTGCAAATCTTCACAATAATGGGTGGAGATGACATTAGGCTTATCAACCACTTGGATTTGACACCCTTCATCAACTTGGTTATATCCATGTGAACCTTAACCTTCTCAAAAAGGAGATAATTATTATCTTTACCTATAGAGGAGATCTTCAAGCTCAAAATTGTACCACTTACCTCATCATTATTTTGCATTATCTTAATATCACAAGATCGCCAATGCTTCCCCTGCCACTTCCAACCATCATCTTTGTAAGTTGTATTCATTTTCAAATTTTTCTTTTAAAACATTATCCTTTAATGACATCAACAAATGATGATTAACCCATTGGGTCCACCCATTACACCTTAGCGCTTCGTTGGCAGTAAATTCAGCGAACATATTCTCTTCTCTATGCACCTGTTCCACCTTGCACTTAGTAATATAACTCATAAGGGAAAAACACTTATCAATGATGTTTTTTAATCCCAGGAGGCATAGCATCTCCATCCAAGATATCCATAATTAACTTAGAATCTCCTTCTAGAATTACGTTTCTAAAACCATAATCCTTTAGAGTCTTAATGCACCCCCAAACTGTCATAGCCTCCACTTTGTTATTAGAGAAGACTCCCAAGTTAACACCATAACTCATGATGCAGTCCCCTTGGTGGTTTCTGAGAAGACCTCCTACTCTAGCCATACTTGGGTTGCCTTTAAAGAACCCATCAAAATTACACCTAATCCACTCTCTTTCAAGAGAAACCCACATAGTAGACTTTTTGGCCAAAATCGTGGTCCAATTAAGCTTAGTAAGATCCTTCCTTATGCTCCAGACTTTCTTAATTCTTATCTCTTTATAATTCAGCCAAACTTTGGAGAATTTGTATCTTCCCACATCCATAGTTTCCTTAACTTGTTCTTTTATGATCATACAAACTTCATAGCTACTTCTCTCAACTTCCCAAAAGATAATTTTATTCCTTTCCTTCCATATTCTCCAAGTTAAGAAGGGGGAAATTTGGTTCCAATGATCCATAATAAACTTATGGGAAAAGGGGCAATTTGACCAACTTTCTAAAAAAGACTTCATAGTGTGGGGAAACACCCAATCAGTGAAAAGAAAAGGAAGGAAGAAAGACCAAACTTCTCTAGAAAATTGGCAGTGAAAGAGTAGGTGCATTATAGACTCTTCATCATGTTTGCAAAGGGTGCAATGATTAACCAACTAAAACTCTCTCCTGACCAAGTTATCAATAGTAAGAATTTTCCCATGTGAGGCAGCGCACCAAAATTAGTCAATTTTAGGTACCATGTTCTTTAGCCACACTTTCTCCCAGTGGTGGTCGTTGTTGTCATAAAAGAGCTTTACAAATTGATCATAATCATGTTTAATAGAGAAACAACTTGAAGAGTTCCCCTTCCATACCCATTCATCTTGCCTTTCAATATAAAACCACTTTGCCTCCCCTATTAGATTGTGTAGCCTTATCAAAATCGGATCTCAATTAATCTGTCTTTGACCTCTCAAATTAACCCTCCTTAATAGAAAATTAAACTCCTTCCATTCAGGTTCATCCATCTCCCAATTGACATAGTCCAACACCTTTTTGCCACATATCCTTGTTAAGATTTGTTTAAGGGGATTAAAAAAATCAATTGATGAAAGAGTGGAAGACTCAATCTAGGGATCCTTCCAAAAATCAATGTTTTTACCATTGCCAATTCTCTTTCTAACCCCCAATTTCAGCACATTTTTAATTTTAACAAGGTGATTCCAAAGGACAGACCCACGAGGTAGATCAGTCTCAGAGAGGAAACTACCAGGATTTATGTTCTTCAAATAATTGGCTTGGAAAATCTCCACCCAGTCCTTTAACCCTTCTAAAAGGTTCCATATCACCTTAGAAATTAGGGCTTTGTTAAGAAAGTTTATTCTCTTTATCCCCAATCCTCCAGCACTTTTAGGAGTGCAAAATTTATCCCATCTTACTAGAGACAAATCATTTTTCTCTTTAGTTCTTGACCACATAAATATTCTCTAAATCTATTATATGTTTTCCCCAATGAAGGCTGGAATTTTAAAGAGAGACAAGTTTTAAATCATAATATTTTGTAAGGAAGCTTTTAGCAGTTTGATCTTCCTAGCTAAGCTAAGAAGTTTCCCCTTCCACCCAGCCAACTTTTTTTGAACTCAATCAACTGGTTCCAGTAAAAAAAATTGACTTTCATGAAATCAAAGGTAACCCAAGGTAGGTTGTAGGTACGACGGCTTCCTGACATTCCAATATCTTCACCACTCTTTCCTTCACAATTTGGTCAAGATTAAAGAAGTATATATTACTTTTTTCATATTTGATAAACTATCCTGAGACAACAACATAATCATTTAGAACCTATTTCCATAGGCTTGCTTCCCCCCACCAAGGCTTCACCAAATAAGAGTGTTTCATCAAAAAATTGTTGGTGGGAGTCAAGAAGGAGAGACGAAGCAACTTTAACACCTTTTAGGGATTTAGAGTCAACAATCTTTTGAATATTCCTTCCTAGACCTCAGTAACTATTATGAAAAGATAAGGTGATAGGGGATCACCTTGCCTTAGACCACGACCAAAAGAGAAATAGCCTTGGGAGATACCATTGACCAGAAAAGAGCACATTGGGGAGGTAACACAGGTAGAGATCAGCTTAAGGAATCTTCCCTCTATCCCAAATTTCCTAAGAACAACAAAGATAAATAGCCAAGAGACTCTATCCTAATCCTTAGAGATATCAATTTTGAAGGCCATCCCAAGGTTTTTACTTAGGTCCATAGAGTGGAATATTTCATGGGTAGAGATGACAGCATCAAGAATGTTTTTTCCTTGGACAAAATCTTTCTAGTTCGGGGAAACCATTTTTCTTAACACAACTTTAAGTATGAACACAAGGATTTTAGAGAAAAATTCATAGGATGTATTGTAGAGGCTAATATATTTGTAATCTTTAATAGAAGAGGAATCGACATTTTTGGGAATAAAATAAATAAAGGTGGCATTCAATTGCTTTAGGAGCCTACCCAACTTGGATAAATCTCTAGCAACATTAAAAAGGTCGAATTTGACAATATCCCAATAGGTCTGGAAAAAGGCAGGAGGGAACCCATCCAGGCTAGGGGCTTTATAATCCCCAAAAGAGAATACAGCCTATTTTAATTCTTCCATAGAAATAGCGTTAGTCATATTATTTAAGTCAAGTTCAAAAATAACTTTATGGATAACCTCAAGAAAATCATCGTGTACTTGATTAGCATTTCCTGGGGCATTCTGGTGAGAGAAGAAGAAGTTAACAACTTCCCCATCTATTTATTTTTCAGTTTAGACCATGGTACCATCATCTTTCTTGAGCTATCTAATCATGTTCTTGCTTCTCTGTTTCAAGGTAGATTGGTGGAAGAATTTTGTGTTTCATTCTCCTGTAATGAGCCATTGAACACGAGACTTTTGTTTCCAAAATATTTCCTCCTTTTTATTGACCTTAAACCATTGGGATCTGAGGTCCCTTTCCTTTAATCATATCTCATCATCCACAAGATGAGCATCCACTTTTTCCTGAACTTCCTTTAAGTTTTTTCCCAATGATTTTTTAATCTCAAAGATATTACCAAAATTCACCTTATTCCACCCTTTCACTCTCTTCTTGATTCTACTGAACTTCTACACTAGGAAAAACATAGGGGTGCCACTTATAAGTTCCTCCAACCAACTTTTAATAAGAATAGCAAAATCGAGGTGAAGGCTCCACATTATTTCAAATCTAAAAGGAAAGGGCCCTGATTGTGATCAACATTTATTTTAAGAACAAGATTATTATGATCAAATATTGACCTTGGGAGAGTAGATAGAGAGAGGAATTGGGAGATGTTCCAATTGGAAGAGATCAGTAACCTATCCAACTTGACTTGGATCAGTTGATTTCCATTCCTTCTATTTGACCAAGTGAATTCGGAGCCCTAGAAAGGAATATAAATAAGCCTAGAAAAGTTTAGGAAATTCGTCAACCCCATCATACTATCAAAAAAGTCATCCAGCCCCCTTACTTTTCTGAAGGTAGAAGGGGGGAGTTGAAATCCCCTCCCAACATCCAATGATCATCCTTTCTATTTTTAATTGCATCATTCAGATGCTCCCAAAGCTACACCCTATCCCTGCTCAAATTGGGAGAATAGATATTTATTAAACTCCATTTATCCTGAGTCACCAAATCATCTAGAGAAACCATCAAATTGTTCCAACTAGTAGAGCACAGAGTTCCTTTTAATTTTGAGAGATTGCAAAGCACGAAAATACCTCCTGAGGCACCTAAAACCTCACTTAAAAAATAATTTTGTATAGGCCAAATACTCAAAATTACCTTATCAAAGGTCTCCTTCATTTTGGTTTCTTGAAGGAGCAAAACATCCACTTTATTATCCATGATACAAGTACTAGCCAAAAATTGTTTATACGGGCTACTTAGGCCCGTGATATTCTAGGAGAGATACTTCATAGGGAAACATATAGGAAACAACAACACCAAAATTATAGAATGGAGCAGCCAAGGCTACTTCTTTTTAGACTTCAATCCTTTGATTGAATCCAAGGTTCTTCATTTTCCAGCAACTACATCCCTTATAGTATCTTTGTTTCTGGAATCTTTTTGGGATGTTCTACAAACCTTATTTCCCCCTCCAATATCTAGTTTCTTTTTTATTTTTTTATTTAATTGGGGCTTGTGACCAGTCATCCTCTTTTTTTGTATCACTAGGGTGAGGACGAAACCCCAACAAGGCCAGTGAGTCACTCAAGTTACCTACCTCCTTTTGAGATAAAATGTAAAATTCCTCCAAGGACAAATTGAGTTCAGAAGAAACTAATTCACCTTCTTCCAATTCATCACCCACCACAGAAATAGGAACCACCCCCAGGGAGGATTGCAACTTGGCCTCCATAAGGGAGGTCCCCATAGCTACTGTTGTGTTTTTTTTAACTCTAGCTAGGCTTCATAATTCTCTAAGAGGTTACCAACCTCTATATTCAAGAATTCACAAAGTTAGTGGCCAACTAACGAGATTTAGTCAAAGACTGGAATCTCCTACACTTTAGGTTATATGAAACCAAGGAGGGTGCTCCTACTTGTGTTCATATGGTGTTTCATGCCTCAAGAACACTTCAATACACAGATATATTCCTATCAGTGCTAATAGATACCACTTACCAGGGGTTTGGTAAACCACTGAATTAAAGCAACTATCTAAAGCTAGGAAAATGGATATAATGTGAGATTTGCATCTCAACAGATAAAATTTGGAATTAAGATGTTTTGAATTTGAACCCACAAGCTTAGGGTGACAGCATTGAAAGACCCTAAATGAATTAACCAATGCCTCATTCGATTGGGCAGGATTCACATGAGACATAACCCTGATATCATTAAGCTATCCTCACAATGCCTTACACCATAAGAATTTTCAACATTTAAAACAACACTCCTTATCAAATCCTCGGCATATTACCACAATTTGTCATAACACACACAAGAGAGAAATTGTCTTAAAATTCTAGATTTCTTTCGATATCAGTAATTACAAAAATCATAGTACGCTTATCCCATGTGCATACCCTACCTCGAATAATTCACTAACTAAGCCCTCCCGGATTCTACATTACCTGTATTCACTGTATAACAACTAAACCTTAGAATTCAAAAAAATCCCCCCTCATTTTAATAATGAGCCTTGAAATCTCCTTTATAGACCAAGAGAGCAACAAGCATCGGGCTCAATTGTTGATACACTTCAACCTAATTTCATTTTTTACCAAATGAAATTTCAATAACATTTCAAAAATCCCCATCATTAGATACAATCATACCATGAACCGTGGAATCAAAATGGTTGCAACCCCTATAACGAATCGCCCAAAACAAAATGCTAATGAATCACTTTGGCACCCATCCATATCAAATCCAAAAAAGCAATAGTACTAGAAGAAAATTGTATGACCCCAATGACCACACCACCATCATGCACCAGGAACAACCACACGACCCCTATACAAGCGACTACTCCATGTGCTTTCATCAGTATGAGGTGAGAGAATCACCTTACCCTTGTCAGTACTAACACCAAAACCAGAAGCAACGCACGATGCCACCACAACAATAGGAGATGCCTCGAGGACCTCTTCATTCACATCGACCAATTCAGCTAGGGCAATGAGGTAGCTACAGTAGTCTAAATCAATGTCAGAAATTTCACCACAAGAGCTAGCAAAGAGCTCAATGGGTGACTCGTATCGCCCAGATTTCACCTCGAACTCATCCCCTTCACCATACTTATCAGAATCCCTTACCTCTAGAAATCCAATTACCTCAGCCTGCGCAACCTGTCCCTTGAGCTGAGAACTGCTCCTGACGAGAGTCAGGAGGGACCCAACACCCTCAGCAACAAGTCCAGGAGAATCAAGAACAATTTTTTGTTTAATTGGTATCACCTCCCGCTACGAATTCTTCGCACTCATCCTTGTGCTTCTACGTAATGGCGAACTAGGAACAACTGACTTACCCATCTTGCTCGCGAGCTCAAAATTCTGCAAGAATAGAAATTAATCACAAATGAACACAAACTCGAAAGTGTGATGATGTCAATGAACAATTAGAAATCATTTATTGAGGAAGTCGGTGTAGAAACCACTAATGCTCCAATTGCAGTATGAGCAAGTGGGTGATTAGTGGCTAATGTTGCCACCACTGAAAATCTCCAAACTTATGGAAAACTACATACAACCCATCATGATTTCCAAGAGAAAACCAATCGCACGCATGGAAATCAAGATGATATCCATCAAAAGACTTGTGCCATTAATGAATGTAATTTGTAGAGCGCAAATAGTCATCACATGGTTGGATTGAAAATTTGAATTCAAACCGACAATGTAATAAGGAGTTAGTAATTTGAACAACTTAGATCGAGTCAAACATCATTGAAAACCCACATCACCATTTGGAAAACCAAGCGGCCAGTCACATACTTCATAGTTAGAGACACACGACCCAAAAACGGGCCCCAACCAGCCACTTTGTATCATAGATCCATGTGACATTTCATTAGCTCGCACACCTTACAGCACTTTCAAAAATATTAATTAGATCGTGTGAGGTTGGTGAGGAACGGTCATTATTTAATCCTCATCAATCCTCATCATTAAAAGGTTGTCGTTGATTTGATAGCTTTTTAGCAACGTTGATAGATCTGGATTGGCCCCACCTCACCATACACAACATCAAAAATATTAATTAGATCGTGTGAGGTTGGTGAGGAACGGTCATTATTTAATCCTCATCAATCCTCATCATTAAAAGGTTGTCGTTGATTTGATAGCTTTTTAGCAACGTTGATAGATCTGGATTGGCCCCACCTCACCATACACAACAGGTGGCAGCATGTTTCAAACCTCATACAACTTTGGTGACATCATTAAGAAACCCTGCAAGGTCTGCGAGGAAAGGTCTAGATTCGAACTTACCAATCCGATGGTCCGCAAATCTGCACATGGAACAAAGTCACTCATAATAATGGGACCCACTAGGAAAATGAGGGGCGACCTTTAGGGAATGAAATTTTAGACTAAATTCTAAACATTGGAAAAATGCCCACCCATTTTTTGAAAAAAATTTATATTAAACCCGAACGTGGAGAAAATCGACAGGTTAGGTAAAGGGGTCGGTCACAGCATGACACAAAAGGCTCTGCCAAATGACTTAAGAGACTAACAATCCACAATGATAAGTCAACACAAAAATATAATGCAAGGGTTCATTTGATGGAAAACAAGTTTTAAACAAGGGTAGCAGAACCCTAAACCCTAACATTAGACCCCTAGCATGAAGGAAGAAACAAACAAGCCCTAGAACCAAGAAAATTTTGTGACAAATTTTAAAAGTCCCATCAATGGCTCTAACTGGGGATGTATGCCCCTTGTGGGCATAGCAAGAACCTATATCTTTAGAGATTAGACCAAATAGTGAATCAGACAGGCGCCCTGAAACGTGCTCCACTATGCTACATTAGAACTTAATTTATATCCAGCTTGGTGGCCCAGAGGTCCCCAAACACGGAAAACTAGAGTTTATCCTTGTCAAAAACAAAATTCTCTATTATCTAGGGCAAACTAAATCTGTAAAAATTGCTCTTAAGTGTAAATATGCCACTCAAGCCACCATCCATTCTGTCAATCTTAAAATGAAAACTCTCATAGACAACCTGTTGTGTGTCATGCATCTCATGCTTAAAAAATTTCAAAACAAAAAATGCATATTCTGGGACATCTTCACCTTGATGGTTGCAACACAAACCTAGTAGCCAACATTTGTGTTCAAGTATACTAGAACACTTCTAGATTTCATAGAAATGGGAATCATAGGTCACAACCCCACCCAGGAAATTTGTGAATGCATTCATCTCAAGCTCCTCGCAATACACTGCCTCTTGTATCATATCATCCAACTCCATGTGATACACTTCAATAACAAGCTCCAACAACCCAACATCAACTACTATATGTGTTAATTTATAAGTGAAAATTTCAGCACAAGCTGAAAAATTTTCACCAGCAATAAAACTGGCACTTCCTTTCTTCATCACATAAGGGTTCACCTCAAGGGCTGACAACAATTCCATTTCTATATGAGGGATATCAAACAAAAATAAATTGTACTCCAATGCATACTCATCAGTACTAAATTCACTGCTATTCTCATTTTTAGGTTGCCCTATACATGGATCAAGAATCTCAACAACATCAACACAATTTGCAACATTTTTGTCATATGAATCAACAAACTCTTCATTGTCACTAATTAATAATAATGTTGACTTGAGACACATATATTTTCCATAATGCCTTGCTTGATTATTCCAAAATGGATTCCCCATCTCAGCATTATACACCACATCATCCTCTTGATTTATTACAAATACTTCCATCTTTTCTTCACACAAACAATCAAGAACAGTAATAGCATCAATACATCCATCAATGTGTTGGTTATTTTTAGTATTGTACTCAAGATTGAAGTACTGAACACACATCTCCTTTTCTTTAAATTCCTCATCACTCACACAGTAAACATGTTCCATTGATAGAAAACCTGGAGTACACTCCATATATTCATCACATGTAATTTTTCCCCTCACTTGTAAAAAAGTGTCATCATGAGCATCTATACCATCACAATCTTCAGGCAAGGAATATGTTTCCACATCATCTTTGGAGATGCAATCACAATCTTCAGAGAAGAGATTAGAGATATCAACCTCATCATGATTTTCATCACAAGAAAAATTCTCACTACATAAACCATGTTCAAAATATTCATAATGAATGCTTAGGGGTGCACTTATAGGATAATAATCACTAGTTTGTGATGAAAAATCAGCAACACATGCCTTGTAACTGTTGATCTCAACAGGGCATGGTATAACATTTTGTATCTTATTTACTTCTCCATCACTTGATATATCACAAGAGGATCATTATTTCATATTTACTTTTTCATCATCTCATGCGTCTTCATCTTCCTCATTGCTGCAAGGATTTGCACATGTGTTGATTGTGAACTGGTTATATTATGGATATTCTTCTTTTGACATATTCTCTTCACTTTTTTGCATTGTTATATGATTTTTCTCAAGAGGATAGTTGTTGTCTTCATTTTGAAGCATCACATTATGTGCATACTTACATTGTGCTCCTTCAATAAACTTTATCCAATCAATTACCTAGTTAAAACTATGAGGCTTCAACTCCTTTGGCAAGGTACTCAACTCAGGATCACAGAGATCACAAAATATATCAATGCAAATTGAATCTTCAAGTCAAAAAGTTTTGGGGACCTCCAACAAGGCATCCAAAAACCTTGAGAATAATTAATAGGGTGAGTCTCCCTTGTGTCTCTTCATTTCATACAATTCTTGTACAAAATACTTTTGATCAAGAGTGCTCAAATTTTGTTGATGTTCAACTTGAAGAGCATTATGATCTTCATACTATGATGATGGATAAATCACAACAACAAAATCATTGTCATCTTGATAACCATTTTCATTATCTGATCCTTGAATTCTATTTGCATGAGGTGTGTTTGGATAATCAATACTTGCAACTAGATATCCTTTCATCATAAAGTATTTCAAATTGTTCTCAATGTCCATGGCAGTTTGATATGCTTGAAGTAATGTTGCAGGCTCTTTATCTCTCAACAAGAAGCCCATCTTACTGTCAAATGCTCCTAAATACACAACCAAACATTCAACATCATTTAGCCTTATGTTTTCTGGGATCTCTCTTATTTCCTTTGCAAATCAAAGTTTGAAGACGGGAACCAACTCATCTTCACTTATACAGATCTTCATAAAGTTCTTTCTCACCACACTTGGATTTACCCTTTCACCAAATTATTCAAAAAAGGTTGTCATAAACTGATTACATGAAGCAATAGAACATGTTGGAAAATATGAGTACCAATCTTTGGCATCATCCTTCAAGCATTGAACAAATATTTTCATAACAATGTCCTCATGACTTACCTCATAATCCCCCATCACATCTATGAATGTTTGCAAATGTTTAGAGGCTGATTTTGAATTTTTCCTTGTGAATTTGGGCAGATACTTCCTAGCATTCTTAGGAATTTGATTTGGGAAACCTTTAATACCACTAAAAATCAATGGCATATACCTTTCAATAACAAAATCCCTTTGAGGGCTTGGTGAAGACCATTTACCCTACATACTATGATCTCCTAAAATTTTAAGTCCTAATATGAGATGTTAAACAAACTATCAATTCAATAAAAGAAATAACACAAAGAGGACACCTCAACGATTAGCCTAAGGAATGATAAACATGAAAGCAAGATGAAACAAAATAACAAGTGATTATACCTTCATATTGCTTCTTCCTTGGTTGGCCCTTTGATCTTTGAAGATTTGTTTGCTCCTTTGATTGAAAATTAAATCAAACATGCAAAGTGATATGCAAGATGAGTGGATACATGGTAATGGTGATCTCACAATACTATGGTAAATGCAAGAGAGGTTCAAATGGAGAATTTGAAAGAGTTTTGATAGCAAAATATTGATTCCCAAAATGAGAGAAATTAGGGGGTATTTATAGAACAATTTGAATTCTCTAGAGAATTCAACGGCTAAGATTGAGCCAACAAGATCAAGATGGAGAGCTATGGTGAGTTGAGGACTCACAAGCTCTCACATTTTGACATGTGGAATGTGAGATGGCCTAGGGTGGGATGATGTGTAAATGAGGTGGAAGAGAGGTACATGATGTGTATGAAGGAAAATTACCTCGTAGGTACCTTGGGGGATGAGAAGATTCCCTCAAAAAGGAACTTCTTGTCCCCAAATGAGAATGAAAGAGACATTTGAGGAATTTTAGAATTCCTCAAATATCTCCATGGGAAAAGGGAAAGTGGTTGGAAAAATAAATGTGAATTAAAAATTCACATGCTTAGGAGAGTCTATTGGATAAGAGAGGGTTTCCAAAAAATTGGGGATTTGTCACATGTGAGTGATGTGATGAGTCAAAAGTTCTAGAAGTGTTTGGCGCATATAAAGTGACAAGTCAAGTTTTCTAGAACTTGCATGGGGATAGGGTAAACCTTGGAAGGATAAAAGTGAATTAAAAATTCACATGGGGAAGAGAGAAGCCTTGGGTGAATAAATGTGAATTAAAAATTCACATGGAAAAGAGAGTCAAGGCCAAGAAAGGTAAGTGGAAAGGTTGACTGAAAAAGGTGTGCTAAATGTGGTTAATGACTTTGATTAAGGTTGTGCAAACACATGATTAGGATAATTAATGAGAGATTAGAGGCAAGTGGGAGATTATGGAGGATGTGACACTAATCTTGATTAAGTGGTGCACATCATAATCCTGGATTAATTAATTTAATCCAAATTAAAAGAGGATTATGGAGAATGTGACAAGGAGAGAGAAAAAGAGGGATTAAAAATTGGTTTTAATCCAAATAGGTCAAATGACTAAATTAAATAAATTGTCTTATTTATTTAATTTAGAGAAGAAAAGGTGTAAGTTAAAGTATTTAATTATTCAATTACATACTTTAGGAACCTTAGGCAGAAAATGAAATAATGATTAAATAAATTATTTAATCACTATTAATGAAATAGATGAATAGAGTAGATGATTTTGATCATGTGGAAGTGATCAAGTTTAGATGTCTACACATACTTTCACTTACTATTTCACAGGGAAACCTTCTTACATCCATATTCAATCAAAACAAAACATGGATGTAAATTGCATATTTTGTTTTACATAGATTGGATATTTATGCCTTAAGACCCTCTTAAAGGCATAAGTCAAAATGAACATACTCCTCAACTATTTCAGATATCACATGTTACATATCAGAAGTATGAAAAGAACTACCATTTTTCCCTTCTTAATGCTAATTCATCTAATTAGGAACCATTCATCATCCCTAGTTGTAAATAATTCTCATAAACAAAATAATGCTCCTTTTAGAATTATAAGAATACCTATAAATTAAGTAGCACTTGTTAACCTTTTGAAAATTTTGCAGATCTGACAGTTATCCTTGCATATCAACTGGTTCTTCAAATAGAGTTGCCACCTCTTTAACAGAGGACCGAATTTCAAATGAATATGAAATTCCTTTCAAGAGTAGATCACGTTCGGGGTCTTCTTCCACAACAAAGTCACACTCAAATGCTTTGAGATTGTGCTGCTACCAACTCTTTCTAGGTCCATAACCTTCAAACATATAAACTTAAAGTTTAGATTCACAAAATACTTGACTCTGGGACACTACCATTTGGTGCTGGGATTCCTTTTTTTATTAAATTTCTCATAATTTCTCCCCAATGAAGTCACCATTCAGTTGGTGACTTGGATGGGAAAATAATTCAATGATTTTCAACCCCTAGTTACAAACATGATTATGATGACCCTATAATAGCACAGTCTACACCCAAAACTTATGAGTTTGTCCCCAACAAAGTCGCCATTCTGTTGTTTTTTTTAAATTCTAGCCAGGATGTGTAATTCTCTAAGAGGTTGCCAACCTCTATATTCAAGAATTCACAAAGTTAGTGGCCAACTGATGAGATTCATTCAAAAACTGGAATCTCCTACACTTTAGGTTCTGTGAAACTAAGGAGGGTGTTCCTACTTGTGTTCATATGGTGTTTAATGCCTCAAGAACACTTCAATACACAGATATATTCCTATAAGTGCTAATAGATACCACTTACCAGGGGTTTGGCAAACTACTGAATTAAAGCAACTATTTAAAGCTAGGAAAACAAATATAATGTGAGATTTGCATCTCAACAGAGATAAAATTTGGAATTAAGATGTTCTTAATTTGAACCCACAAGCTTAGGGTGACGGCTTTGAAATACCCTAAATGAATTAATTAGTGCCTCATTTGATTGGGTAGGAGTTACACAAGACATAACCCTGATATCATTGAACTATCCTCACAATGCCTTACACCATAAGAATTTTCAACATTTAAAACAACACTCCTTATCAAATCCTCAGCATATTACCACGAACCTATAAATCCATCTCAAGCATTTGATTAACTCATTAAGTTAAAGCAAGAAAGTGAATCATACTTCAAATATACCATTGAAGATGAATGAAAAAACCCTTAATAATTTCATTCGCAATCTGTCATAACACACACAAGAGATCAATTTTCTTAAAATTTTAGATTTCTTTCGATATCAGTAATTACAAAAAGCATAGTACGTGTATCCCATGTACATACCCTACCTGGAATGATTTACTAACTAAGCCCTCTCAGATTCTGCATTACCTTTATTTACTATACACCAACTAAACCTTAGGATTCAAATAATCCCCCCTCCTTTTAACAATGAGCCTTGAAATCTCCTTTATAGACCAAGAGAGCAACAAGCATCAGGTTCAATTGTTGATACATTTCAAAATGATTTCACTTTTTACCAAATGAAATTTCAATAAGATTTCAAAAATCCCCACCATCAGATACAATCATACCACGAACCGAGGAATCAAAACAGTTACAACCACTGTAACCAATTGACCAGAACAAAACGCCACCCAATCACTTTGGCACCCATCCACATTAGATCCCAAAAAGCAACAATACCAGAACAAAATTGCATGACCCCGAAGACCACACCACCATCACACACCAGGAAAAACCACACGGCCCCTATTGAAAAGACCGCTCTACGTCCTTGCTTTAGTATGAAGTGAGAGCATCACCTTACCTTTTTCAGCACTAACTCTAGAACCAGAAGCAATGCACGGTGCCACCGCAAAAATAGGAGATGCCTCGAGGACTTCTTCATTCGCACAGACCAATTTAGTTAGGGCCACGAGGTAGCTATGGTAGTTTGAATCAGTGTCATAACTTTCACCACAAGAGCCAGCAGAGAGCTCAATGGGTGACTCGTATCACCTAGATTTCTCCTCAAACTCAGCCCCCTCGCCATACTCATCAGACTCCCTTGCCTTTGGATAGCCAATTACCTTAGCCAGTGCAACCTATCCTTTGAGCCGATAACTTCTCCTAACAAGATTCAGGAGGTACCCAACACCTCACCAACAACTCCAAGAGCATCAAGAACAATGCTTTGTTTAATTGGCGTCACCTCCCATTAGGAATTCTTCACGCTTATCCTTGCGCTTCTACGTAATGGTGAACTAGGAACAATTGACTTACCCATCTTGCTAGTGAGCTCAAAATTCTACAAGAAAAACAATAACTCACAAGTGAACAGAAACTTGAAAGTGTAATGATGCTAATGAATAATTAGCAAGCATTTATTGAAGAAGTCAGTGCATAAACCATTAATGCTCCAATTGTAGTACGAGCAAGCGGGCGATTAGTAGTTGATGTTGCCACCACTAAAAATCTCTAAAATTATGAAAAAATGTGTACAACCCATCATGATTTCCAGGAGAAAACTGCTTGCACACATGGAAATTAGGATGAGATCCATCGAAAGACTTATGTCATTAATGAATGTAATTTATAGAGCACAAATAGTCATCACATGGCTGGAATGAAAATTTGAATTCACACCGTTGATGTAATAAGGAGCTAGTACTTTGAACGACTCAGATCGAGTCAAACATAATTTAAAACCCATGTCACCATTTGGAAAACCAAGCAGCCAATCACATACTTCATAGTTAGAGACATGTGGGCTAGAAATGGACCCCAACCAGCCACTTTGTATCATAGAGCCAAGCGATGTGTCATCAGCTCGCACACCTTGTAGCACTTTCAAAAACATGAATTTGATCATGCGAGGTTGGCGAGGAACGGTCATTATTTAATCCACATCAATCCTCGTCATTAAAAAAAATTCATCGATTTGACAGATTTTTAGCAACACTAGCAGATCTGGACCGGACATAGCTCACCATACGCAACAAGTGGCATCATTTCACAGACCTCACAAAGCTTTTGTGATGTCATTAAGAAACCCTACGAGGTTTGTGATGAACGATCTAGATTCAAAGTTACTGACCTGACGGTCCACAAATCTGCACATGTAACAAAGTTACTCATAATAATGGGACCAACTAGGAAAATGAGGGGTGACCTTTAGGGAACAAAATTTTAGACTAAAATCTTAACATTGGAAAAATGCCCACCCATTTTTTGAACAAAATTTATATTAAACCTGAACGTGGAGAAAATCGATAGGTTAGGTAAAGGGGTCGATCACAACATGACATAAAAGGCTCTGCCAAATGACTTAAGAGACCAGCAACCCACAATGATAAGTCAACACAAAAATATAACACAAGGTTTCGTTTAATGGAAAACAAGTTTTAAACAAGGGTAGCAAAACACTAAACCCCAGCATTAGACCCCCAGCATGAAAGAAGAAACAAACAAGCCCTAGAACCAGGCAAAATTTGTGACAAATTTTAAAAGTCCCATCAGCTACATCCATATTTTCAATGTTCAATTCCTCCCCTATTGTAGGAATCTCATATTTTCATAAGATTGGGGCAGGGAAACTAATGACAGGGGCACTAGACATGAGGTTGAGGTTAGCCAAGTCACTAGAAATAGTAAGAGGTTCAGCTGAAACAACAGCAAAGCTGGATACTAAGGCTTCCTTCACTTTGAGGACAACAACCATAGGGATAAAAGAAACTTTAGAGGTTCAAGCAACAGAGATAGTAGCAGAGAGCTTGAGTAGCTACTCAAAGAGAGAATTCTCAGTAACAGAGGGTCCCTTGATAGGTATTTTCTCACATGTGTCAATGAGGTGACCAAGTTTCTTACAAAGATGACAAAGATTGCAAGAATTTCATATTCCAGGGGTTGAGTCCAGTTGCCAAATTTTGACTTAAGGGGGATAGAAGTTGGAAAGACCATATTTACAGCCACATTAACATAAATACGAGCATAGACCAGTCTAGACTTATCCTAAGTGATCTTTTCAATGGCCAAAAGGCTTCCAAAAGAATTAGCTATCCCTTTCAGGATACCCATCTCCCAAAACTCAGGGGGTAACCCCGACAGATGAACCCAAGTTGGATTCATGGCCCTCAGGTTGGCAGAAGGATCAAAACTTGATTTCCACTTGTAGAGGGAAAGAAATTTCTTATAACCAAAATCAAAATCCTAGGGGCTGCCCATTAAAACCTTAAGCATATCTTCATAAACAACAAAGGAGAAAAGGAAGATACCTCTTGGCATAGCATTTATAGAGACACTGCCTTTAAGATTCCAAGTTGAGGCTTCCCATTGACATACCTGTTCAATATTTGGATAATAGGCCAAAAAATTTCCAACCAATGCTAGTTTAAGGTTGTCCATAGTCTTCAACATCAAATATTTAGGGACATCAGCTTTCTAGCTAGTCATAGAGCAATAAGTAGACTCCGAGAAGCTTTTACCTAAATTTGGTGAGTCAATACCCACCAGTTTTTCCACATAGTATATTGGTTCTTCCATAGAGAAAAAAGAGTATATACTAAGAGGAGAGGATAAGACTGACTTTCCAAAAATACCCTAAGTCCTTCCCCCTGGGGAAAGGATAGAGGTATGAGAAGGATAAGTCACATGAGGAATAGTAAATTTGGTCACTACCACAGCAGACACAACACCAGACAAAGAGACATCAACCTTCAAATGGGGAGCCTTCCTAGGCCACCCTCCTGACCATCCCATGAAATAGTCAAATAAAAGCAGGGATGAGAAGATTCAAAAATAGCCAGAGCGGGAAAGCAGTTGCAAAGCAAAGCCTAGTTGTTAACTATTATAGGATCCTTCTATTATAATAATTTTATTTATAATTATAATAATAATATGTTAACATTTATATTTTATTTTTGACTATTACAATTATAATATTATCGGTGATAATTATATTTATAATTATAATGATATTTTAAATTACATTTTTTTATATTTATATTTTGATACTAATTTAGTATTCCAATACTTCATATTTTGGTGTTACTATTTTGGGGACATCATTTCCTTTGTGGATTAAAAAGAATGAGTGTATTGTGTGAGTTCTTTTCTTTTGTATACTTGTAGTTCTATCCACTCCCCTTACACTTCATGTGATCTTGGGTGAAGAGAAACACTCAAGTATACAATCTTTATTTTTTTGTTCACCCTAAGAACTTGCTACATATCCACTCCCCTTGTGCTTCGTGTGATCTTGGGTGAAGAGAAATATAATTTTTCTTATTAACAAAGGGCCTAATAATGAGATACATCATACAATGGAGAACTCATCTAAGTGAATTCCAATAAATCATGTTTACCATTGGGCTATATAAATGTTGCGAACTTGAAAAATAGTAACTTCAATCTATGGCAGGAATAACATATTGCGCATAATCCAACTCCAGACATATGGACCGAAAGGGAATGGATTAATGAATTTAGTGGCTTGGAAATTATTTATATGTCTTGGTGTTCTCAATTTGTGCCATTGAAAACCTTTGTGTAGAGGCCACCCTTATTTTCAAAAACATTCTTTGAAAATGTGCATTAGAATTTTACTTCTAAGAAGTTACTTGACAAGTCTAATTTATGATTGAGGCATAGAGATAAATATTACACTCTTATACAAAATATTGAGATGGTGATATACCTCTATTTGTTCCCTCCATAATTTTAATGTAAAATCATCCCTTTGGGGCATGAGGTAAGCCTATCAAGAAGAACATACCCACTTGAGCTAGGGTTGTTATTGGTTGTTGAGATAGTTTGACACTTTGCTTGGTTTCAAAACAACTTAAGCAAACATCATCATGTTCATAAAATTTCAAACCCTTTGGACTTAGTGTGAATACCTTTGAAAATTCCTATACTATTTTTTTTCCCTAATTATTTTATCTTTAGAGGCTTCTAAATATTTGGACTCATATCTTAATTTACACTTTCCAAAGTCAACATAGGGAATTATGCCCTTAGCTTCTTAATTTTCACATATTGGACTTTGTGTAATCAAGGTTTCTTAGACATACACATTTTTGGTTGAACTTAATTAATACATCTTGATGTGGTAATAAGCAATCTCACTAAACAAAGCTTCACTCAAAATTGAACACACCACACATTGGGCTTATTTTTCAAACCATCAAAACTCCCAATCAACAAAGTGCAACAATATTTCCAACATTGGATCCAAGTTCTATTTTCCAAACATCAAGTTCTTAATGTCTTATCAATTTAGAGGTAAAGCATGTTTCTCATCATATTGGTCTTATAAAATAAAGGCCCATTTCAAGTTAACACATTTTCGGTCAAAACATCTCATCCATCTTCACATATTTTACATCCCACTTCACAAATAACTTTAGAAAATTTTGACACATCAACATTCTAGACTTAGGTTATCAATCAAATCAATCCCCTAACTTAGTTATTTGTGTGTAAGTGGATCCTTTTTCATATATTTAGTTAATTTATTCATCATCCTTCTAAACAAGTCTATTTTAAAGGTCACAAGTATACCTTTAAATATCTACAAGTTTATTAGCACCTTTTATCCAAGACATCAAACCTTTAAGTCTAAAGTGTTGTCCAAAGTTTAGAAAGTTCATCCTCCATGTCACTCACCCATTTTTCACTATCCACTCACATCATTGGTCCAAAACAACTTAGAGGGTCCCTTTTGTCTAAATTTGAGTCAACTATAGAGTTTCAACACTATAAATCTCAACACACCTCTCCTATAGTTGACCCACAATTTATGGTTACAACAAGATCACAACACAAGAGAAACATGGAGCAAACCAAAACCACATCTACCACAACTAATACTATCCAACAATAATTTGACCCTAGGAGCCACTCTACCCCATCATAACAACCACCTAATCCACTAGACATGGAGTATGAGGTAGAATATGTCACAAACAACCCACTTAAGCTCACTGAGGAAGAAATCCTTGAATATAAACAATATCCTTCAACAATCCACATCATTACAATTGGATGAAAAATAACCCTACACAATACATGCTAGCTTTAGAAAAGGAAGGGGATAAACTCCCTTCAACATTTGACTTTGACACAATTAGGGAAAAAACCTTAGGGAATGTGGCTTCAATTCCACCCACTTTCATCACACGACCCTTAACACAATGATTGACTCAATCTATAGTTCAACCCACTTCATCACTTGTCCCACCAAGTCAAACATCAACTTCTAGTCTTGCAACTAGGATTGGAACCAACCTTGATCTCACTCCCAATTTAGGAGGCAATACACTTTTGGGTACACAAGACACCACCCTTCCACAAAACATATATTGGACACCCACATTTAGTGCCCATCCACATTCTTCCACCACCATTCCCAAAAACCCTCTACATCCAAATGTACCCCTTACATTCCATAACACAACAATATCCTCAAAATTTTGAGCACAACCATCTTCTTCCATCACCAAAAGTACCCAAAGTGTTCCCAACATTACACAAAGTAATGTGATCCAAGTACCTCAAGTAGAACAACAAGGGAAAGTAAACACCCTTAACAAGTGGTTCCAACCACCCCATTGACACATTGAAACAAGTGATTCCTCAAGCCACTCAAACCAATCCACCATCCACATCAAACCCCTTTATCACGAATCCAAATCAAGGAAACACATTTATCACAAATCCCATAAACCAAGGTAATACCTTGGCCCCAAACCAAACACAATAAGGGAAACCTCAATACATCATTCAAGGGAACCCTTCTAATCAATTGACCTAAGGTTTGAATGCGACATTTATATCGCAACAACAAATGGTACCATCATCTTTACCATTGGTCCCCCAAGCCATGCAAAATCAAACGGGGCCCCAAACTTACATTCCTCCATCCTAATCAATAATTTTACAAGGAATTATAGCGCAAAACAACCCCTAAACATTCACCACATAACAACCATCTCAAATCAACCCACAACCCACTCATACCATAATCACTCAAAATCCATCTCACATATCCCAACATCAAAACACTTCCACGTTGCAAGAACAACAAGCTCAAGCTCAAGCCTTGCAACAACAACAATTTTATCAACAAGTGTTGCAAGCACAAAAATCTCAAGCTCAATCTTTGCAACAATAGCAAACCCAACAACAAGCTTTGCAACAACAAAAATCTTATCAACAAGCATTGCAAACACAAAAAGCTCAATCATAAGCCTTACAACAACAAGCCTTGATTGCACAACAAAAAAAATCTTTCATCGCACACCAACAACAACAAATCCAACAACAGGTGTTGCTAGTACAATAATACAGCCAACAAGTTCTCTCAAAAAAAAAACAATGGGCCTTATACTACAATCCCCAACAATATGCCAACGCGCAATAAAAAAATCATCAATCCCAATTCCCAGGGAGCATATACACCCCTACCACTCTCACCCTCACCTACTTACACACCATACAACACACCCTCATACCAAAATCCCACTTGCAACTCATCTACCATCCCATAGTACACCACATATAATCCTCCACCAAATCCTCAAGATGGTGTGTCATCACAAATTAGGGTTCTCACATAGAAAATCTAGGACATTCAAATAGGGAAAGTAAAGAAACCACATACGCAACAGAAATTGTGTCCATACCCCTTCGATAGGAACATTGTGATGGTACCTTTCCCACATGGATTTGAAGTCCCAAAGTTTGACAAATATAGAGGGAAAGGAAATACAGTGGAGCATATCAAATAATTCCATGTAATATGTATGGAGATGTCTTACAATGATTCCTACTTGATGCACCTTTTCCCACGTAGTTCGACGGGCCCAATGATTGATTGATTCTCATAGTTGCCTCCAAGTATTAAAAACTTCCAAGAGATAATTGATCAGTTCATAGACCATTTCTCTTTCAATCTTGACATGGATGTGAGCTTGGAATATTTATACATCCTTAAACAAAACAAGGGTGAATCCTTCACAAATTTCCTACAAAGATGGAGGCAGAGAGCTAGCAAGAGCAAGTGGCCTATTCTTGAAGAACAATAAGTAGGAATCATCATTGTTAATTTTTATATGGACTTATCCTTTCAATTAAAGATTCGATATGTCACATCTTATGATGAGATTATCCCTAGGGCCCTCAATAACAAGACAGCCCTAATCGCACAAGGGAACACACAAGCATATAAATACAACCACCGATCTACCAATTCTATGACAAGCCGCGTGTATGGGCTAAAAACAAGAATGTAACAAATGATGGTATCGTTGACACTAAAGTAGTCATAAGTGATCCTAGACAAAACACCAATAAACCAACTAACACACACTAGAACATACAATAAACCAACACACCACCACCAAACCATTGAATCAACAATTCACTTATGCACAACAAAGAGGACCACTCAATAGGAATAACTACCCAAAATTCAAATACACATGCTTAGGGGAACCCATCGAAGCCGTCATGCAAAAGTTGGTGCAATCAAACTTAATCACTCTCTAATTACCAAAACCATCAAGAACCTCAATTTAAACCACCAGGGTATAATGAAAAGGATCTTTATTATTTTCACACTATCAAAGGACATAAAACATCAAGTTGTATGAAGATAAAGAATATTATCCAAGATCTCATCAAAAATGGGGACGTAACTATCGATCAACCAGTAGGTAACCAAGACCTAAAGACATACAAGAACCCAATGTTGGATCACAAAAAAGGAAATTACAATGGCAAGGGGAAATATTACACTAATGTACCTCATGTATATTCCAACGTGGTCATATCTTGCGATAATATCGTAACGGTCATCACTGTCAAACGACCTAGTACGAAGTGTGGATTTACCACACAACATGGAAAGGTCACAATCCAAGGAGCTTCATCAAAACCTAGGGCACAACCTACACTTCCAATGTCAAATCCTAGTGGTTACAGTCTCCTAGATGAGTTAAATAAAACTCGTACACATATCTCCATCCTAGAACTGTTGAAGAAATCTCCTACACATAAGGATATATTAGAAAAGGCCTTATCAACTTAATTTGTACCTAAGAATATGAATATTGAGCAATTCCAATATATGATAGGGAATATCACCACACCCCATCTTCTTTCCTTCTCTAAACAAAACCTCCCAACACAACCATCATAGAAGCACACTTTACACCTTGAGGTCATTGTTCACAATAATAAAGTTAAAAGAGTACCGGTGGATGGAGGTGTTGGTCTAAAAATTTGCACCCTTTAGTTAGTCATAAACTTGTGTTACTCAGAGGATTTCATTCAAGAGACAAAGGGTGTCACCATAAGAGGATACGATGATTGGGAGCGGGTATTTTAGGGTATAATCAAGCTACCTATTCAAGTAGGACCTCTCATTGTTGAAACCACATTGCCAAGTGCTTGATCTTAAGCTTCCTTACAACATCCTTCTCAATCGAACATGGATCCATTTCATGCATGTTGTAGCTTCCACATACCACCAATGTGTCAAATTTCATTTTTAAGACAAAGAAGTTACCATCCATGGTGACCCTAAGCCATTCTACTATTGTAAGAATTTAGAAGCTAAATTCTACAAAGTCCCACAAGTATCAAAAAATGATGAAGGGCCCACATCCTCCTCCCCATTCATTGACCCCTCTTCCTTGGCTTCTACCTCAAAATATGCAACACCCATTATACAAAATATACCCTACATCAAGGCAGTAATCAAGGATAACAGTTGTGGGGATTATAATCTGAAGAAGGATAAAAAATTTCTAGGAGAGTTACCTCTTTCTCCTAAATCTCATGGAAAACCCCAACCTATCAATAAGGTATCTAAAACAATAAAGGTAGCATCCACCACCTTCACCAAGTGGGGAGACTTGAACAAAGAGGAAATCAATGAAGAAGATGTATCTAAATTGCTATATTGGGACAATTGACCCATGCTTGTTCTTCCAATGGAATATGATAATAAATAATTACATCTAATGGTGGGATGGGGGTATAACAAGAATGAAAATCTAGGATAGAGTGACAATGGTTTGTAAGAACTCATCGTTCCTAAGAGAAAATCAAAGAATCTTGGCTTGGGATGTACCACTAGCAAAGTGACCCTTATTGAAAAGGGTACTTCTAATAAATGGGTTGAGGTTTCCTCTTGGTTACCAAAATCATGTGATACTAACCAAGATGACTTTCCCCTTGAAACTTTTGACTTGTTTGAGGATACCTCCATCTTTATGATAACCACAACATCCTTTACCCCAAATGACTAAACTTCTGAATTAATCCTAGTATACCCGCAACTAATCAAATGGCACCAACGAGGACCACAAATTCTAGATATGTTTGAAAATGATGAAGCAATCTCGTAATTTATGGGACTCCATGACAACTTTCCATGTGGGGATCATAAATCAGGATTTGACATAGAGCTAGATACACAGGCATACTATGAGGAGATGATTGAATCCCTCAGTTGCAAAATCAAGACATGAGGATAAAATGTAGGTCTTTAAGTGGAAACCACACTGTGGCACTTTTAGATCATAAAACAGTAAAAAGAAAGGATGCATTCAAAGGTGAAAACCTCTCTGAGATATCATAGGATGAGGGATTCCAAATCCCCCTTAGTGAAATGCATCCAAAAAAATTAGCAATACTTGCAGAGATGGCTACCCCAGTGAATGTCAGGAGGGAGGAGGCACCTAAGATAAACTTATATTTTGAATCATTGTTAGATGAAAAATAGAAAAACCTGGTAGCATTCCTTAAAGAGCGAAGGGAAAAATTTGAATGGCCCTACATGGATATTCTTGGACTCGGTCTTGAAGTGGTTGTACACAACTTAGCAGTCTATCCTGAAGAAAAACCAGTAAATCAAAAACTAAGAAAGATACACCATTAGATAGAATTATTGATTAAATTGGAATTACAGAAGCTCCTTGATGTCATATTCATCTGACCAATAGACTGTCCTGAGTGGGTTTCCAACCTAGTGCCAATCTCTAAACCCACTGGGAGCATCAGAATCTACACTAATTTCAAGGACTTAAACAAATCATAAATGAATGATGACTTTCCTCTTCCTAACATTAATCATTTTTTATCTAACTACGGGACATGAAATTTTATCACTCCTGGATGAATTTTTTGGCTATAACCAAATTATGATCACTAAGGAGGACCAACATAAAACTGCATTCACATGTCCATGGGGAACATACTACTGGAATATGATGTCGTTTGGGCTAAATAATATTGGAGCAACCTATAAGAGGGCGATGACCCTCATATTTCATGATATTATCCATAAAATAGTCGAAGACTATGTGGATGATATTTTAACCAAATCAAAGAGAAGGAAAGGGCATATAGAGGTATTAGGACCGATCTTCGACATACTTGAAGAATACGAGGTACGATTGAACCCAAAAAAGTGTGTGTTTGGGGTCACATTAGGAAAGCTTCTTGGTTACATAGTATCACAAATAGGGGTAGAGATAGATCCAAAAAAGTTAAAATAAATTATAGACATGGAGCCACCACAAACATTGAAACAGATGTGAAGTCTACAAGGAAGGTTTCAATCCATCAAGAGATTCATAGTGCAATTGTAAGACAAGATCCACCCCTTCTCTCACCTTCTTAATAAAGGAATAACATACAAGTGGGATGATAAATTCCATAATTCCTTTTAGAAAATCAAGGACTATCTATTGACACTGCCAGTCCTCATGCCACCAATATCGAACAAGTCATTGATTTTGTACATCTTGGCCACAACAACAATATTAGGTGTTCTTCTTTCCCAACACGATAAAATAGGAAAGGAAAGAGCTATATAATATATTATCAGGACCTTGGTGGGGTATGAAATGAATCTCATATATTGAAAAGGAATTTCTAGAAGTAGTCTTTGCTTCACAAAAATCTAGACATTATATATGCTTGCACATCAAATCAACCTTATTGCTAAAATTGACCCATTAAAATATATGTTGTCCAAGGAAAATATCACTGGGCGAATGGCCAAGTGGGTAATGATTTTAACAGAGTTTGATATAGAGTATGTGGAGTGGAAGGTTATCAAGGGACAGGTAATTACGGATCAACTAGTAGAAGCACCCATCTATATGGAGAATCCTTTGGTATCTAAGCTTCTTCATGAATTAGTGTTTGTCCTCGATGTATCAAATCAGTGGAAGATTTATTTTGATAGTTCCTATACCCAACATGGATCAGGGGTAGGCATTCTCTTTATCACCCCACAAGGTGATTTTATTCCAAAATCATATCGACTATCCTTTCCATGTACTAACAACATTGATGAGTATGAAGCTCTCATTATAGGATTAAGAATTGCAACACAATGGAAAATCCAAGGATTAAGGGTCTATAGAGATTCAAATTTTTTTATAAATTAGGTCAATGATGAATATCAAAACAAGGATGATAAGCTAGCACCCTACAAGAAGATGGTGGAAGACCTAAAGGAATTCTTCATTGATATAACCTTTGATTAGATCCATCATGTTAACAATCAAGTAACAGATGTCATGGAAACCATTGGATCCTTATTAGACATGATGCATAACATTCCTCAATGCAAATTCCTTGTAGAGAAGCTTTGCATACCGCCTTTCAGGACACATGACTCTAAATTTGTGTATGAAATTGTTGGTTCCAGTTCCCCACAATATCATGACATCTTTACCTATCTAAATAGAGTTATCCTTCCATCTGATATCACTTCCAACTTTATGAAAACCTTTGTCAATAAATCATCTCGATTTATTATCCTAGGACTTACCTTGTACCGTTGAAGCGTCAAGGGGACATTATTATGATGTCTCAACCAAGAGGAATCCTTAACCACATTAATGAAAGTACATGAAGGCATTTGTGATTCACACTCTAGTTGTATGACCTTATCCAAGAAGTTATTAAGGATGAGGTATTACTAGCCAACCATGGAATAGGAGGCTCATCAGTTCATGAATAAGTGTGTGTGGTGCCAATAGCATGGGGACCTTATCCATGCTCCAGCTCAAGAGCTCCAACCGATTGTCACACCTTGGATTTTGTCATAGTGGGGACTCGACCTCATAGAAAATATTACCCCCACCTCATCTAATGGTCCCATATTTATCATAACAACCATTGATTAATTCACGAAGTGGGTGGAAGCTATACCTATGACTTACATAACAAGGAAAAAAATCTCCAAGCTCATCTTGAACCACCTCATCTATCGCTATGGTGTTCCACAAGCCCTTATCTCAGATAACGGGACACCATTCAAAAATTGAGATGTAAGAGAATTATTCCAATGATTCAAAATCCAACATATATTCTCTACTCCCTATTACCCTTAGGGCAACGGTTAAGTTGAGGCATCAAACAAAATCATTCTAACATCCTTAAAAACACGGACAATGAAGTTGGATCTGACTATCATTTGCAACTAAATCTTGCCTTATGGGCATATAGAACCAGTATCCACACACCCATAGGTGCAACCCCATTTTCCCTATTCTATGGATCTGAAGACATCCTACCCATCAAGGTCAAGCTCCCCTTGCTAAGAGTGTCACTGCGCAATCTTATCACTAATGAAGAATATAGGGTGTTTTGATTGAATGAGTTAGAATTATTGGATGAGGATTGTCTTGATGCCTTAAATCATTTGCAAGCATACCAAAATTGATTGAAACAACGCTACAACAAAAAAATTAGGAGTCAATCTTTCCAGGTAGGAGATCTTGTCCTCAAGCAAAATCAAAAGAATGTTCTAGATCAAGATAGTAAAGGAAATTTTGAGCCCAACTAGTTGGGACCATTTGTCGGCATAGCAAGTTATGGATTAGGAGCTTATCAATTGTCAACGCCTGAAGGAGAACCCTTGCATGAGCCCATCAACAGTCAACATCTTTAAAAAAAATATGCCTAGGCTTGAAGGGTGTAAATCTGAAAATACAAAACAAAAAAACAAAAAAAACAAATTCCAAAAAAATAAGAAAAATAATTAAAAACAGTCAAGGAAAAAAATTATCCTCTAATGAAAACCACTTCGGTGGCACTTTGGGCAAGTACCTTGGTGAAAACCTGGCAAACAGACACCTTCCATAAATAAGCACTCTCCATCTATCAGTGGATCTTTAAACTTATCTTGTTTCACATCGCATCCATCTATCACATCCACTAATCCTATTTATTCCATCATTCATTTATGTCCATATCATAGTTGGATATTGTGTAAGTATTATATTCCCCTTTAGTTCTACCTGGTACATTCTGTCAATTTATCCTGCTTATATCGAGGTAGTCTATCACATCACATTGGGGGCAATTTTTTATGCTTGCATCGGATTGGGTTTTTTGTATATCTTAAGGTTATTTGAAATCGCTCGAAAAAATCCCAAAAACATTTGAAAACCTCATCAAAAATCAAAAAACACTTGCAAAATCAGAAAATCCAAAAAACATCAAAGTCTTGTATAGAAAAAATCCAAAAACATTCAAAAAATTGTAAAATCAAAATCCTAAACATCCAAAACACATCAAAATCCCTAGGAAGGTCAAAATATCAAAAAAAAAAAACAACCTTACCTTGTCGAACTACGAGTCCCTGAGCTTGAACATAGGCAAGGCCATCACAAATGATCCCCTGAGATACATTGGGTCAATCCTTTAGGAGTCCATCATAATAAACTGACAATCCATCAATGTTCGTATCTCATCAATAAATATTTGTTGGTCAAAGTCAGTTGAACTACGTGGTCTATGCATGTATAACATAGGTAAGGCTCGTCTTTGATATGCCCCCAAGGCCCTAGGTATGTCCCTTTTAGGTCTTGGTCAAAACTCCAAAAACACAAAAACATTGAAAATTTAAAACATTGGAAAACAATTAAAACTCCTAAATAGCCTCAAATAATTTAAAACCTAAACATTCACATAAATATTCAAAAGCACTGTAAACAGCCTCAAAACATTGCAAACTACCAAAAACATTGAAATATTCCAAAAAGTCCAAAACCACCCATCCCATTTCACTTGCACCCATAGTAAACTTCCATCCATAATAAATTGATCATCACACTCACCCTTTGATAACACACACAGAAATCAAGTACAACAATCGGCAAAAGTAGGAACCTTTAAACACAACAAAAAATTATTTAATCTTGACCGTTACCAAACATGTCAATCAAACCTTATATCAATAGCCTTTCAAAGAACCTATCAACCTTCCACCATCCACTAACATGTCCTGGGATTCATCCTTTCTACAATGGGCATTATCATTGGCAATCAATTTGGATACTTATCCTCAAAACACATTACTTAGGCAAGAGATATAAATAACATTGATTGTTTGTTCATTTTGATCTTTTCTTATGATTTATCTTGTTGACCCATTCTGAGGACCTCTCAATGATGTCTATCAAAATAATTTAGAGAGAAAGGCATGGGGTGTCAATCATTATCTTTCATTTTTTTTGCTTGTGGGATGTTCTTGTAAAATAACCTTGGTGAATACTTGCTTTGTTGTGTGTTGGGAGGTTGTTTTGAATAGATTGTTGACTATTGTGTATTCTTTGGTCCAAAATGTTTTAAACTTCTAAACTACATTCCAAAAATGTTTTTGTATGTCAAGTGTGAACAAGGATAATCCTATCTATTTGCAGAGTCAAATTCCATTGCACTAGATACAACACCATCCTGGTTATTGATACCTTGATACATTGTGTCTACGTGTTATATCAAAAATCAAGAATGATGAAATATCCCAATCCCTAAAATGAGCATATCATCTTTATCATCACCATATCTAATAAAGTCTCGAAGAATCATAGGCATGTTGAACTTCTAAAACAATGTTTAATCAATATCCATCTTATTCTTCTACTTCTTTACATCGTATCTTATTATTCTTCTATATTTACTACAATTTCTATCCAAGTATCGAATTTGTGCAATATATATCAAAATATACATGAGGCTACCCATGGCCAATGGTTGTTTATACATTATAAAATCTATCTACATCAAACATCTAAGCTTTCTAAGAAGTATCTTTCGTCCTCACTAAGCTGAACTAAATCTTTGTCGTGATCTCGATCCAAAAATTGAAATTTCCACCTGATCTCTCGAGGGGGCGGGGTACCAGCTTAATTCTTTCCGCTAGGGCAATAGTGGGGCATTCGAAAAATCATGATTTTTTAAATTTTCAATCTAGGTAGCAACATTAATCTGAAAAAGTGTTAGTCCTTTAACCAATGTAACATGTACCTCGTTTCAAAGAGGGGAAAAATGTAAACACTTAAAATTGTCCTGAATTGTATTGCATACTTGAATCTGATTACTAACACTGCTTCATCTTGAAAATCACCTCTTTTTCAACTATTTAATTGAATGGTCTTTGTTGTTTAATTAAATACATCAATTTCTCCTATTAATCAAGTGGTCACTATTATTTGGCTAATTCACTCTTTCACACTAACTTTTCATCTTGTTTTATCAGATAATATAAATTATTTAAATTAAACACCTTAAATGTCCTCTCATTTAATTGAATAATCCTAAATTATTGACTTAAATGTCATTTGCATCCCCTTTTAATTAAATAAACTAACTATTTAATGAACATTTTAATTTCAATCAACATGCACAACTAAAACTTTGTTTTAATTATCTAATTCCTATTTTCCCTCACCCTCTCACTTGCATGAGAATATTCCCTTGGAATATTCTTCCATTTGAGTTCAAAAAAGGGAATATTCTTTTGTGATAAACTTTCTAATAAATTTGAGAGCGTGTTTGTTTGAGTCATTGTGAGCCATTGATTGACTCTTTGATCCATGTGATCTTACATTCTCATTCATTGATGAGAATCCTTGATCCGTGTCTTCACCCCTGATTGCATATCAACCCTTGATTGATCAAATCAATCTTGACCCTTGATTCACCATTTTCTCCTATAAATACCTCACATTTTGGAGAGAAATGGATCCACTTCCATTTTAGCAAAGTTATGTTGCACATTTCATCACTCATCTTCATTAATCTTGCATCCATTTGGATTTTCATCCATCTTTAGCTTAGTTTCAATCCTATTAGCTTGGTTTTTATCAATGGAGTTCATTTAGATGCTCGTTTTATCAAAGGGATTGGGAAAAGGTCATCATTCCATATCAATATGACATCAATCCCCTATCAATATGACATCAATCCCCCAATGGGATAAGGTTTGAAGCAGTTAAATAGGTTTTCATTATTCATTTCTTCATTGTTTTGTTTAATGGCTTCTTCGTTTTAATGATTTTCAAGTATTTCATTGGGATTTTAGCTTAGTTAGTTAAATATGGCTTGGAATCTATCAGATCTAGTGTGTTTTGGTGCAAAAAATGAGGAAATTTTTGAAGCACATACTCAGGTTCCTACTTTTGGAGGTCATCGATACTCTCAAACTATCTATGTGAGGTGTGTAGGAAGAACACGATGCACCATTGTGTTTGTGGGTCAAAGAAAAATTGCAGCAATTCACTAGAAGACAAGCGTGCAAAAAAATTGAAACTTACCCTACCACCTATATTTATGCATGAAAATTAGGGATTTCTATAATGTTCCATTTTGAGAAAACTTTAATTTATGCTCTAGAAATATAAGTTAATGCGATTAGGGGTACAACTTATCAATTAAAGGCTTTAAGCTGAATAAATCTTGGTTTAGGTCTTGCAATCATATTAGATAATATTGGAATATAATTCATATAGTTATACAAATATAATAAATGGTTATCTATTTGAATCACGCAAATATCTAAATGTTTCAAGTAACCTAAATCACCTAATGTTTATAATTCATGTTGGGAGTTGGATCATAAGGGAAAGTGGATGGAAAGCATGATAGGCCCACCCGAAGCTATCACACCAAGCCCAAGAGTAGATATACAATCCCTCTTGGCCCTCCAGTGGCGCACTTAGACATTCCACATGGGGTGCTCTACTTAGTGGACAACTTGTATTTGCATTCCTTATCCTTGATATCTTATCCCTTCCTCTTATGGTTGAAAACTTTTTGAATTAATCCCATCAATCAATCCATGTAGAGATTGGGAAAGGCTTACTATAAGAGGCCTGTAAACATCTTTTCCTAAGCCCAAGAGCAGATATCACCCCCTTGGCTCCCAGTGGTGCACTTAGACATTCCATCAAGGAGTGGTGTACTTAGGAGGACGTCTAGTATCTACTCAACCTACTAGTATTATTTTCCCAACTTCTTCCATGGTTGTTTGATGAGGTTAATAAAGAAATAACAAGATAGATATAATTGCACACCATAATTATAATAGAACATATCACAATAACATCATGAGATGATCAAAATAACATATCTTAAATGCTATAAGGATAAATAGTAGCATACATCTTCAATATTTCAAAATAGCATCGATAAAAATAAATAACCTCAGATAAATACCATAATATATAAATTATTATTTGATTACATTAGTATTTAAATTCATGATATATTTTTCAAATGTCATTATCTCAACTTATAAAGTACCTACCTATTATTTAAAGTCATATAATTCTTGCCTCCTTACTATTGTTCGATTTTGCAAATTCCCTTCCTTTGATTCTCCTACATCATTTTTTGCTTTGAGGTTGCCTCCTTTTAAATACCCTTTGTTGCCCTTCTTAAGGACATGACTTTTGACCTTCACTTCCTTTGAGGAGTTTGACCAACCTTGGGATGCAATGCTTCATTCATAATCTCTACCTTTCGCATCATTTTAGGATAGGAATCATTGCCTTCATTGTTTCAATTCCTATTAATCTAATGGCATAGTTATGATCATTGTAATATAGTATACCTTAGGATTATCATGATCAGAAGTAATTGTTAGTATTTATAATTATATCATTGGTGATTATCATAATACGTATAGTGTTAATTGTAATATTAATAATAATTGTCTAATGTTTATTTATTTGTATTTTATTTAATATAGTTTAGGTTGAATATATATATATATATATATATATTTATTTATATTATAATGATTATAAATATTGGAATGGTTAATATTTATATTTATATATATTTTTAATATTCTATGAATATTTATTTATCTATAAAATATGATATTTATTTATTTATAAAACATAGGCATGATCAAGTATTAATGATTGTAAATATTAATTTATTTATTTGATATTTTATTCAATCTTGTTATTTGTATTTCAATATCTCATATTCAACATTACAATTTTGGGGACATGATATTTTTTGCCCTAATTTGAGGGGGAAACCAGGGTTTCGATCCTATTTTGTCCGTTTTTGAGCTATGGGGCATGTTTTGAGACGTTTATTATGTTTCCAAGATTTTTTTCGCATCTCGGAACCTCTTTCGGCACTTGAATCAATAGTAACTCTAGTAAATTTTATAAACTGATTATGACTGCATTCTGAGGGTGCTCAGCCAAGCAAGAAGGTAGCTCAAGCAAGCGATCAATTAGCTCAATCAGACAAGCAGGTAGCTTAATCTCGCAAGCAACCAACTCAAGCAAGTAGGAAACCAGGTCAACTATACAAGCAACTAGCTCAGGCATGCAAGAAACTAGCTCAAGCAAGTAGGCAAGTAGCTCAAGCACACAAGCAACCAGCTCAAGCAAGTAGGAAAGTATCTTAAGCACACAAGCAACCACCTCAAGCAAGTAGGAAAGTAGCTCAAGCACACAAGAAACTAGCTTAAGCAAGTAGGCAAGTAGCTCAAGCACACAACCAAGTAGCTCAAACACACAACCAAGTAGCTCAAGCATGCAACCAAGTAGCTCAAGCAACTTGATGGAGAACATTTTTAATATTTTCATAGTTTTTAAGCATAAAGTAGTTATCATAACACATCTTGTTGAAGATACATGAAGTAACACCTAGATACATGTGATACGTAAAGTATAAATATGAGGCATGAATGCACATAATACGTAGAGTGCAAATAATTCATGAAGTATATGCAAGGGTACATGAAGTCATAAAGCATCTAGTTTGGAAAGCATACACTTGAATACACGTAAGTCACAAAGTATACACTTGAATACATTTGAGTACACATAAGCCATAAAGTGTGCACCTAAATACACACCAGTCGCAAGGTATACACTCAAATACGCATAAGCCACTTGAATACACTCAAATACACATAAGTCACAATATATACACTCGAATACACATAAGTCACAAGGTATACACTTGAATACACTCAAATACACATAAGTCACATGGTATACACTTTAATACACTCAAATACACACAAGTCACAAGGTATACACTCGAATACATATAAGTTACAATGCATACACTCGAACACATAAATCACAAGGTATACACTTGAATGCTCTCAAATATGTACATAAGTCACAAGGTATACACTTGAATACACTCGAATACACATAAGTCACAAGGTATACACTTTAATACACTTGAATTCACATAAGTCGCAAGGTATACATTGAATACATTCAAATACACATATATAGGAAGCATAAAGCATCCACATAATACATGAGGCATACACAAGATGGCAGGAAAGATGCTCTTATACCAATTGTAATGTCCCCTTTTGAGAAAACCCTAATTTATGCTTTAGAAATATAAGTTAATGTGATTAGGGGTACAACTTATCAATTAAAGGCTTTAAGTCAGATAAATCTTGGTTTAGCATGTTAGATAATATTGGAATATAATTCATATAATTAGACATAAATAATAAATGTTTATCTATTCAAATCATGCAAATATCTAAATGTTTCAAGTAACGTAAATCACCTAATATTTATAATTCATGTTGGTAGTTGGATCATAAGGGAAAGTGTATGAAAAGCATGATAGATTTGCCTGAAGCTATCACACCAAGCCCAAGAGTGGATATACCATCCCTCTTGGCCCTCAAGTGGTGCACTTAGACATTCTGCATGGGGTGGTCTACTTGGTGGACAACTTGTATCTACATTCCCTATCCTTGCTATCTTATCCCTTCCTCTTATGGTTGAAAACTCCTTGAATCAATCCCATCAATCAATCCATGTAGATATTGGGAAAGGCTTATCGTAAGAGGCTTGTAAACATCTTTTCCTAAGCCCAACAACAGATATCACCCCCTTGGTTCCCAATGGCGTACTTAGATATTCCATCAAGGAGTGGCATTCTTAGGAGGATGTCTAGTATTTGCTCAACCTACTAGTATTCTTTTCCCAACTTCTTCCATGGTTGTTTGATGAGGATAATAAAGATAAATAACAAGATAGATATAATTGCACACCATAATTATAATAGAACATATCACAATAACATCATTAGATGTCCAAATCAAAATAACATATCAGCAATACTATAAGAATAAATAGTAACATACATCTTCATTATTCCAAAATAACATCGATAAAAATAAATAACCTCAGATAAATATCATAATATATAAATTATTATTTAATTACATTATTATTTAAATTCATGATATATTTATCAAATATCATTATCTAAACCTATAAAGTACCTACCTATTATTTAAATTCATATAATTCTTACCTCCTTACTGTTGTTCGATTTTGTAGATTCCCTTCCTATGATTCTCCTATATCTTTTTTTGCTTTGAGGCTGCCTCCTTTTAAATACCCTTTCTTGCCCCTCTTAAGGACATGACTTTCGACCTTCGCTGCCTTTGAGGAGTTTGACCAACCTTGGGATGCAACGCGTCATTCATAATTGTTGCCTTTAGCATCATTTTAGGATAGGAATTGTTGCCTTCATTGTTTCAATTCCTATTAATCTAATGAAATAGTTATGATCATTATAATATAGTATACCTTAGGATGATCATGATCAGAAGTAATTGTTAGTATTTATAATTATATCATTGGTGATTATCATAATACTTATAGTGTTAATTGTAATATTAATATTAATTGTATAATATTTATTTATTTATATTTTATTTAATATAGTTTATGTTCATTATATATTTTTTTTGTATTTATTTATATTATAATGATTATAAATATTGGAATGGTTAATATTTATATTTATGTATATTTTTAATATTCTATGAATGTTTATTTATCTGCAAAATATGATATTTATTTATTTATAAAACATAGGCATGATCAGATATTAATGATTGTAAATATTATTTTATTTTATTTGATAATTGTATTATCATTATAATATTGTTCATAATATTTAGGATTCTAATATTTAAATGATAATTATTTATATTTATATTTTATTCAATTTTGTTATTTGTATTTCAATATCTCATCTTCAATATTACAATTTCAGGGACATGACATTTTTTGTCCTAATTTGAGGGGGAAACTAGGGTTTTGATCCTATTTTGTCTGTTTCTGAGCTATGGGGCATATTTTGAGATACTTATTGCATTTTTGAGTTTGTTTTCGCATCTCGGAACCTCTTTCGGCACTTGAATCAATATGAAATCTTTATCAAGATATCAACCCAAAATTTTAAATTTCCACCTAATCTCTTGAGGGGGTAGGGTACTAGCTTAATTCCTTCCGTTGGGGCAATAATGGGGCATTCAAAAAATCAAGAATTTTTAAAATGTTTATCTGATTAGTAGCATTAATCCGAAAAGCATCAATCTTTGAACCAATATAACAAGTATCACTTCAAAGAGGGGCAAAATGTAAACACTTAAAATTGTCATGAATGATATTACACGCTTGAATCTGATTACTAACACCATTCGTCTTAAATTCATCTTCTTTTTAATTATTTAATTGAATAAGCCTACTTATTTAATTAAATGTTTCATTCTCATCTATTAATCTAATTAATTTCATTAGGTTAATTCACCCCGTTCACATTAATATTTCATCTTGTTTAATTGGATGATGCAAATTATTTAAATTAAACCCCTATTTGTCCTCTCATTTAATTGACTAATCTAAATTATTTAATTAAATCACTTAACCCCCTTTTTCATTGAATAAATTAATTATTTAATGATAATCCTAAATTCACTCAACTTGCACATTTAAAACTTTGTTTTAATTAACTAATTACTAATTTTCCCTCACCCACATCCACTTGCATGGAAATATTCTTCCATTTGAGTTCAAAAACAGAATATTATTTTTTAACGACTTTGAGAGTGTGTTTGTTTGAATCATTGTGAGTCATTGATTGACTCTTTTATCCATGTGATCTTGCATTCTCATTCATTGATGAGAATCCTTGATCCATGTCTTCACCCCTGATTGCATCTCAACCCTTAATTGATCAAATCAATCTTGACCCTTGATTCACCATTTTCTCCTATAAATACCTCACATATTATAGAGATATGGATCCACTTCCACTTTAGCAAAGTTATCTTGCACGTTTCATCACTCATCTTCATTCATCTTGCATCCATTTTGGCTTTCCATCGATCTTTAGCTTAGTTTTTATCATATTATCTTGGTTTTCATCTATGGATTTCGTTTAGATGCTCGTTTTATCAAAGGGATTGGTAAAGGGTTGTCATTACATATCAATACGACACCAATCCCCCAATGGGATAAGGTTTGAGGCAATTAAATAGGTTTTCATTATTCATTTCTTCATCATTTTGTTTAATGGCTTCTTCATTTTAATGGTTTTCAAGTATTTCATTGGGATTATTTGTTTGGAAAACAGAGTAAATTGAGTTTTTATAGAAGTACTACCAGAAGTAAAGATGTGTTATAATTAATTCATTTAGATAGTTGGGAAGCTCCTAATAGATCTATTGGGGGTTCGTCGTATTTTGTTTCATTTATAGATGATTATTCTTCTAAGGTGTGGATTTATCTTCTCAAGAAGAAGTCTAAAGTGTTTTTATTATTTTAAGAAGTTTAAAGCTCTAGTAGAGAATCAAAAGTGTAAGACTATAAAATGTTTGAGAACAGATAATGAAGGAAAATTTTGTTCAGATGATTTTAACCAATTTTGTAGTATGTCTTGGCAAGAGACACTGCGAATATCATTTGGTGTTGTCATTGATGGCAATCCTAGTCGGTGATTGGATCCGTGCATCATCATTTGATCCTACCGGCAATCAGATTGCAAACAGTTAAGGAAGAACAGGGCATCCAACAATTTTGTGTTCATCAATTCACATGAAGATTTTTTGTTAATATTTTGTGTTGCGTATCTCAGGGAAGCTTGATCGGTGTATGCTTTGTGTTATCCGTGAATCTCAGTGCCTCGTATTGATCCATGTGTGAGTTGGAAGATCCGGTTAGCTAATTCTCTGCTTTATCAGCACCGGAGCCGACTTCGTGAATGTATCATGTCGGGGATGTTTGGGAAGTAATTATTTAAGTATTTTTGTGTTCGAGCATTTTTTTTTTCGTCCTAACTAAGTTGTAGCCGACTTTGGTTGGTGCACATTAAGGTTTACTCATGATTTGAACTGACAGTTGCAGATATATATATGAAATCGTTCATATCATTTTGAAAAGTGTTTGAAGTGTGTTGATGCGAATTGGGAATTAGAGTAGAGCAGAAGAGCGATAATGCACAGTTTCACTTGTGCATAAAAGATTTGAGTTGTGAGTCTGAACATAATAGAGCAAAAGTGCAGATTCAGTCTGAAGGACAAAAGACCAATTGTTGAGCCTAACCGGAACTGTAATCAAGCATATGTAGATGTTATTCTCTCAGTTCAAATTCTCATATGGTTTTAATCTGATTTTTTTTAAGACAGTGAGTCTTCTTGAGCAGTGAGCTCTGGGTAGTGCGCCTGAATGCAAGTGCATTCCCCATATTGTAAACTTCATTTGAGTATACTCAGATCATATTGTGGGTTGGCCATCCACCGTGGTTTTTCTAGAGCAAAAGTGCAGATTCAATCTGAAGGACAAAAGACCAATTGTTGAGCCTAACCAGAACTGTAATCAAGCATATGTAGATGTTATTCTCTCAATTCAAATTCTCATATGGTTTTAATTTGATTTTTTTTAAGACAGTGAGTCTTCTTAAGCAGTGAGCTCTGGGTAGTGCGCCTGAATACAAGTGCATTCCCCATATTGTAAACTTCATTTGAGTATACTCAGATCATATTGTGGGTTGGCCATCCACCGTGGTTTTTCCCCTAACAGGGTTTCCACGTAAAAATTCTTGTGTTATGGTGTTGTGGTTGTTTATTTTATGTCCATGCATAATTCCTTGAATGAATGTTTTAAATGCCTAAAGAATAAGATCAATAAAGTTAGAAATTGCAGAACACTGATTCCCCCCTCTCCCCCTCTCAGTGTTGCTTGATTCCAATAGTATGGTATTGCAAGGATATTGATGGTTGCTAGAACACCACAACAAAATGTTGTTGAACACATGAACCGTTCAATTATGGAGCGAGCCATATGTATGCTGAGCACTGCTGGTTTAGAATAGAAATTTCGAGCAAAGGTTGTTTCTATAGCATGTTTCTTGATCAATAGATCGCCCACTACAACTCTTGATAGTAAAATTACTAAAGAAGTATAGAGACGTAAACCTCTTGATTATTCTTTTTTGTGTATTTGGTTATGATGCTTATGCTCATATTCCTAAAGAGAATAGAAATAAGTTGGACATGAAGTCCACAAAGTGTATTTTTCTTGGCTATGTAGAAGGTACAAAGGTGTACAAATTGTGGGATATTGTTGCCCACAAGGTTACAGTTACCTGAGATGTTTATTTTAATGAAAAATAAATGCAAAGAGGTAAGAGTTGCTTCATATTTGAAGGTTATAAAATCAAAACTAGAAAGTCCTTTAAAAGCTATGTATATTTTATTTGATTCAACTGATATATGAGTAACCGGTAATTTTTGAACCAATAGCAAAGATAAGCATAGAAGGGCGTTCTTTAAGTTACAAGCTAAAAACTATCTAAATATTGAGCATCACCTAGATGCAATGAGTGCTAAGTGGACCATTCATTATCATGAGAGATGGGTTTTTGTGAACCAGTGCTCATGAATCATGGGTCAATGAGTTTGACTCGAAAACTACACGGTTGAATCCTGATAGCAATACCATAATTTGACACGCTGTGAAAGAAACCTCCTACTTATCAATATCATAATTGAGCTAGCACTTATATCGTGGTTATATTTAAAATTTGGTCATCAAGGCCTCCATATGCAATAGTAAGCTAAGCATGCAATGTATTTTAACATTATTTCAGCAACCTTAACAAAAAGAGCTTTCAATGTTTCTATGATTTTTTGACAACAAATTTGGCACTTAATCAACAGGGCACGTAATTTTTTTTAAATGTTACCCCCTGGCTAAATTGAAAAATGATTATCCACCCATGACTTGAGCAATCAAATATTGCATGCATAATTCCGTATCACACAGCCAACGTAACATGTGAAGTACATTGTCTGGACCTTAAAATTCGAATAGCAGCAGGAAGAGCTGAAATTATTGTATATTACATTGTTATTTGATAAAACGAAGAATCCCCCATCCATACTTGCATTTGGAAAGATGCTGCATCATTCTGCTTCAACATTTTTTAGTAGATCCAGATATGGCCTTCAAATATATTAGGCAATTTCTATTGGCATTAAATGCCATCGAGGTGCATTTGTGACTTGACTAGGTGTACTTTGAAGTCAGCTTGCAGGTTGATTAGGTGTTTGCTTCCAAAAAAATGAATTGCTCAGAGTCTGTGTCGTATGCTTCAGAAAAGACGAACATGTTCAGAGGCTATGAAGCATGCCCCTGAAAGATGTGATTAATTACCTCTTATGGAACAAATACTCCAAAAAATTAAAATTATAGCACGGTTGTTGTTTGTAATTAGACTAAATCTAGATGCAAGAATGTATTTATACCCAGCCTCATTCAAATTTCCTTCTTCCAAATTAAAATTTTGAGTCATAATTTTGAATGGAAAGTAATGTTTTCATGCAAACAGAAAGCAGATTTAGCCAAGAAAACTGCAGTCACAAATTGACAGCTAAATTGTGTTCGTCATCCTTTGGTAAATTGCAGGATTAAAGATTTGTTTTCTTTTTTTAACATTTTCTGGTAAGGGTGTTTGTCACAACTTGCAACAAAATGCAAAATTAGATTTTTTATTTTTACTTTTTTTGGTAAGTTGTTTGTCAAGAACTTCAACAAACTGAAAGATTATAAAATTTTAACGAAGATAAACAGTATCTTGTAAGACAGTTGCAAATTAATCAGAAAGGTGCAAATCCACCATAGAAGAATAGTTAAAAAATTCTAATGGTATTTCCAAATGGAATCCCAAAAGGCATTAAACTTTTAAAGCCATAAGGTTTATGCACCTAGTAACAATAGCACACATCCTGAACATCGAAAGATGGAATTTTTACAAACTTGGAAATCATATGATTTCACCAAAATTATCATTACAAATACATAGTACTTTAATAAGTCTAGAGACTAACAAGCCACTAAATCAATACGTTATCGCTATATTGCAAATTAATAGAATGAACCAAAAACCTTTTAGTGGAGAGGAGACTCACTCAATGTCATGCTCAACAAAGTAGTGAGCACATTTAACTTAGAGGAAACAGCACTGCCTGTAGAATTTAATGATCACATTTTTAGTTCTTCCAAACCATAGATTTTTAGTACTTCCAAAGCTTTGGTTTTGTGCTCTGATTGTCATGGAATATCTTCTCCAATACCTGAAATTATGCAAGAATACATCTAGACCCAGCTTCACAAATGGAAAAAGAATCCTGATAAAATTCTTTGGTCAATAGTAAAAAATAATGGAGGCCTACTTAAAATTACAAAGACCAAAAACACAATGTATCAATCTGCAACATTTTCCAGCAGTCGCTTATCAAAGTGGTATTCCATCGAACTTTGAGGTTTCATTACATGCTAAAACTAAACCTTCAACATTTCCTGGCAAGAGGAACTTTCCCCATCTGCAACCAGTAGATACCCGCTCACGAGGAGGAACTATCATCAGAACATTCTCATGGCGCTGAACCATACCCATGACAGTCACTGTACTTCCTTCCTTGATGTACCTGAAGTGAAGCATAAAGAATCAATTTTTATGGAAGTATTCAGCTTACTTGAACCGACCCAGAATAGGGGATCAATTTTTTAAAATTATTCTCTAGTACAAAAGAAAAAGAAAAATATTACTCCATAAACTTGACTCCTATAATCACAAGACTAAATAATGAGAGAACCAAGAAATTAAACTGGAAATTGAATATAATATGGTCACAAAATATTCTCACCCCTCCTTCAGTCGCATTTCACGATCATCACTTGAAAGGTTTCTTTCACCCAGCCAACGGACAAAATCATTGGGTAGATCTTTATTCCTTGGACCAATATCAACGACTGAGCTTTCTTCAACACAGGGAGTGACCCGTGCACCGTAACCAGCCTTAACCAAAGCTCTCAAACCAGATTGAAAATCTGAGATGTAGAATTCTGCTACATGCCTCTGCAGAAGAAACATTACCATTAAGGATAATAGTGACACCGGAGAATGAAATAATCAAGCTACCCTCAGCACATGCAAGTTCCAATAAAAACACCATAAATCCAGTTACAATAGAATGTTTGCAAGATTGCAAAGCTAAGGAAGCAGCATAACAGAACTACAAACTCAGTGAAAAGTTTGATTTAAGTTAGAATCCCTGTAATCAGAATTAGTTTGTAAGACACAACCTTCATTTTTAGTTACAATTATCAGCAAATGGGATTCCCTTTGCGTACATGATATCATAAACATAAGCTTGACTAGGCAAATGAACTTTACATATATAGTTAAATGTTAAGCGCTTGCTAGGATGTGTTTTTATCTTTAACTGTTATATCTGCTTGGAGAACACATTTCAGATATTTTCCCATCTAAAGAAGATATCATACACATAAGCTTGACTAGGCAAATGAACTTTACATATATAGTTAAATGTTAAGCGCTTGCTAGGATGTGTTTTTATCTTTAACTGTTATATCTGCTTGGAGAACACATTTCAGATATTTTCCCATCTAAAGAAGATATCATACACATAAGCTTGACTAGGCAAATGAACTTTACATATATAGTTAAATGTTAAGCGCTTGCTAGGATGTGTTTTTATCTTTAACTGTTATATCTGCTTGGAGAACACATTTCAGATATTTTCCCATCTAAAGAAGATATCATACACATAAGCTTGACTAGGCAAATGAACTTTACATATATAGTTAAATGTTAAGCGCTTGCTAGGATGTGTTTTTATCTTTAACTGTTATATCTGCTTGGAGAACACATTTCAGGTATTTTCCCATCTAAAGAAGCATATGAAATTTGTCGTCATAAACTAACCTATTTAACAGTACAAAAATTGATATTTGGCTAAGTTTGTCCAGACATAAACTAATCTATGCGCATAATTTTTAAGTTTCAATAGACTGGAAACACAAGTGGGAAAGGAACTTTTTAACTCACAACCGCAAAGGAATCAAAAATTCCATCCAACTAAATGGTTTATGTCTACATATAATACCTATTCTCCAATTTTCTTCTTTATTTGAATATTAGTTTTACCTCTCCACATATATATAAATGTTTCTTGCATTCTCAATTCATTGTGTCATGACCAATAAGTTCAATCTCAAATTATCAAAACCGTGCAGTTCTTAGCCTACAGCCTGCTTCTCTTGTTCAAGATTAACATAGTGTGCCTTGACTTGTTCTGATTCTTGCAGTTCATGTAATTCATCCACTTATATTTTAGCTAAAGAAGACGGCCTTTGGATGTGCAAGCTATTTTCATTAACAATAAGGAATGCACAAAAATATGTGGCAGTATTAGTAAAACAAATGGATGATCAGACATGCATAGCCTCTGTATATGCATGAGTGATATTTTTCACAATTCGCCAGGGGCCAGGGGATCCAAGTGCACTTGAGTTAAACAAGATCCAGTTTGGATGTGCAAGATATCTTCATCAATGACACAGTATGGAAAAAAATGTGGCAATCTTAAAAATATGTTGGTCCATATATTATTCAAAATTTGCTACAGAAACCAACAGCACTCCAGCTGAAAATGAAGGATCCATATTAGGAATAGAAATAGAATGGTTCTTACATATTCTAACCTCTTGGTGTGCAACAGCTTAGATTTATTTTGAAATCAATGGGGATCAACCATAGGTTCTGCACACAATGACAATTCTGTGATCTCAAGTTTAGGCAGGAGCCTCAGGACCATAAATGCAACTGTGACATAGCAAAGTCAAATGGAAAATAAAATAAATACTGCAAAACAGGTGGCAAGAGAACAATTAGCAGCTTTGTTGAAAGGGCTATGCTGTAATTGTACATGGTACGTTAATATCCATAAGCATATTAACTTTGTGATTGAATCTCAAATACATAAGCCCACAATCTTCTATCATCACCATCCAGCTTTCTGGCCAAGTTCTTCCTGTTTCTTCAACAAACTGCAACATCTCAGATTTCGATATTCATTGAAATGTGCAAGTATTTCAAGTTTGTGATTCACTGATCTCTAGGTTTCACATTAGTTGGTTGGAAAGCCTGTGGTTCAGTTGTTTGGTTATTTTGGAAATGAACCAGATTTTTGTTGGCTGTTAACTTAGTTTAGACTGCATTTTGCATACAGTCCCAAGCACTTAACTTGCATCTGGATCAAACACCCTAAAAGGTATGATATCAACCATAGCCAATATAGCCTAAATAGGATGGCACTAGCTAGATCCTGAAAACAACTGCTCCTGGACAATGTCAGAGTTATTTGTAGTAGCAGCAAAACAATAATGTGTATCTTCACATAGGTATGGAAGTGAAGTAAATGCAGTAACCTTATTTTTTAACCTAGCCAAACACTCCTTGGCTATGCTTCATCCAATTCAGAAATGGTGCTCACTTATACACCACCATCAAGCCCACAGGGCCTATATTTTAGAATTCAAGTGTTTGTAACTTTGTATTGTATAAAGATACCATTCATTTATTTGACCACTGATTTTAGTCCTTTGGTATCCAGATGCATACACCAATATATTTTTCAACTATTGAATGTGGTCATGGTACAGAGTGATGAATCTACCCAAACTCTACCAAGTAATATAGCTCATTTCTTACTATATTGCCTCCCAAGGATATTAGAGCTTCCTTCTTGGTAGGGTAAAGATCACAGCAAAAGGCCATGTGGATAAAATGTTCTTATAAAACTGGAAGAGTTCTAGGAAAGATTTCAGGAATATAAACCAAAGAATATGACCCCTATCCCCATTCCAATCCAGCAAGAGGGCATAAACACAATACTACAAAATTTGTCACAAGCAACATTCCAAAGCTTCATGTTCGTCCAGGTCTCCAGACTACATGGCATTGGTGTTGCTTTGTGCTCTTTGTCTACTTTTGCAGTGTAAAGGTCTATTGCAACATATAATATTACATATAATAATGTCAAAAGTTTACCAGAGCATGCATGATTTTAAGAATAATTATAAGATAATTTATGGAGGCAGTTAAAGTTTACTCTATAGCTTACATGACTGATAACACTTGGTAAGTTGACTAACAACCTTATTTCACCTGTATTTGATTTTCAAGACTTACTAAGGTGGGAAAGAATTTCACCTGCAATCCTACCCCCCTCTATGATATGTGGGGTAAAAGTTTTTATATCATATTGAATATTTATTCCAACAGAAAAGTAGGGCTCAAGTCAAATTGGCCATAATTTTACCTCTAGGTACCTCAAACCCCACGTAAAGAGGCGATGCCCCACCCTGGCGGGCTTAGATTTCCATCCTCTATACTCATAAAGGCCTGTGGATGCGTAAATACAGCGATTAACTCTCTGATATGATGTCTCTAAAGGTACACTTCCACAAGTCACGACCTGCAAAACAGTAAGAAGAATCATAAAACCAAAAGATGAAATAAATTCAACTCAAATTGAAAGAAGGTCGGAAAAGCTTATTCAATGTAACTTTCATACTAATACATTCTCAGAACTGCACAAATAATTAACAGCAGAGACATTGTTCAAGATTGCTGACATAAAAGACAATGATCATAAACAAAAATAGATAGATTATTAAAACATAACAAAGAGAGAACATGGATTGAAGAAAGCAACAAGCCAAGGATAAGTAACAATCCAACAGAAAGCATCTGTCATAACATCTATTTTGGTGGAAAATTAGTGATCATCTTAATACAAAAATCCAATGATTAATGTGCCAATGCTCTCAAACGTGTCAGATATGTAATCACAATTGAGAAAGCAGACCAGTATGCTGGAGAAATAAAACAATCACCATAGAGTATAATCCAAATTGAAAAGCACATTATCACAAGTTTTGACTATAAAAATTTAATCAACTGTAGGCTTCATAAGCAGGCTAGTTTAGACTGTACAAAGTAATGTTAAAAATGAAATACTTAAATTGATGAATCTGTGAAACATAATAAGCAGACAATTAAAGATTTTAAACTTTCAGAGTCAAACATAATATCATGTATCTGGATAACACTGTAATGTTGTTAGTTTGACATTTCAAGTTTCTTTCAAGACCCCTCTTCAAGGAAATTACAAGATCAATAATAAGCAGACAGTTTGGTCTAAACCAAAGTAATGTTAAAATGGAACAATTACATAGCTGAACCAGTGAAGTATGGCTGACACAAATAAAGGATAATCATATGTACCAATAGGTTGTTGTGTATTTCTTAGACCTCATTTTCCAGGGCAAATCTCTTTCCAAATGATATGACAGTAGAGCTCTGATGTCACTTTGGAAATATCTGTCATAAGGCACCTAGAAAGAACGCATTTTTGCCTAGTACAAATACAACTCCTTCCAGTTTAATATGAGATCAAAGAAGACAAACACCATTTCTCAACATTCTTTGGAAACTCACATGATTGATAATACAGGCAAAAAGCTTGTAGAAAGATCATTTTCTATTATTTAACCTCTTTCTCCTCTCCCTTTGTTTTGTATGATTATTTATTATATTTCACATACAATGCCCTTGAGAGCAAAAGCTTCCACCTATAACATTGACTAGAAACACAAGGATGCTGCACAGGGAATTTATCCACAACATAAATAATGATGATCAAATAAAACCTTGTCAGGGCACTTTTAGGAAAGGATGGCCTTGAAAAAAATATTGAAACATGTGGAATTTCTTTTAGCATGTTACAAAATTATAGCCCTGCAAAGGATAATATGCTAGATGTGCTTGTAGAGCTTTGTGAGATGGCCCATATGAGAGGCATTACAACAGAGTAGCTCAAACTAAGTAGTTTGCCGAAGAAGTGCTGCTAGATTATGACTGCCAAAGAAGCAGAGGATCAAAGTTGTTTAATATCAACAAAAAAGCAAACAAAAAGATTGTATTATATTGAACAGCATATAAATGAACTGAAAAATAACAGAAACCCAAATCACAATATATTGGAAAATTCCATCAATCCCAATGTTTTTACAAACTTCAAAAAGTCAAACTACTCTAGGCAAATATTACCTTACTTCAACAAAATATAATGAGTGTCGGGTCAAAATTGTTTAAGTAGTCTGTCATCAATCCTTACCATGCAATCACAGCAAGAATGATGAGAAACCGTATGCCAAGTTAAGAAAGACCACAGGGAGAAATGCAGATGAGACTGTTCTGCATTTTAAGAAGTTAATATTCTGTCTTCACCAAATAAAAGATACATGTGGGAAAATAATCACAATGTGAAATGCAGAAGCAACCATCAAACTGTAACAAAGCATACACCACAAGGTAATTCCAGAAACAGGAAGTAATAAAAATGAGTTTTTGGCATTGAAACTAGACATAGGTTATCCAGGATGGAATGGTAAAAGCAGTAAAGGTAGGGTAAACCATAGTTTGTAGGGTCAGGATTCCCTTCATGTCTGACAAAACATTACTATGCAAAGATGTTATGAAACAACTTATAATGGGAATATGCAAACCTTGCAATCACTGATCTAATGCATGAGATTCCTTCTCAAAACAGTAGAAGTTAAGGTGTAAGATTCAAACAGTTGCATGTAAACTGCTACATGAGATAATCAGTATGTAATTGAAAAAAAAGCATAGAATTCAAGTACTAGCTTTTGCACCTTGAAAGGTTATTATGAGGCTGATAAGCCTTATAAAGAGGTCATATTGGTGTTATCAATGGACAGAGGAAAATAAAAGTCACAAATCACACCAACATGGCCCTTTTATAAAGCCTACTGGCATCACCCAATCACCAATAAGTGTGGTAGCTCATGCATAAAAAATTACTAAAAATAATTTAAATTTACTAAATAACAACATTGAGTTATTTTCCAATGTACTTAATTTTCCATATCCAAATGATTCTTGTCAATCTGAATGGTGAGTTTATTATACTGGGGCTGTATTAGAAGTGGCATAAAGAAAGGGATTCTTGTCTTCCATCAACTAATGGGAAACTGGCTCATAATTTAGTGTGCTGCATTTTAAATACAACCCCTAGATAGTTTGTCATAATTACCACAGTTAGTTGAGATTCATGTTATTCTTGGTCCAACATCTCTTATTTAAAAAATGATAATTTTGTGGTATTATGTTGAACTTCATGAAAATGTATTGTAAAGGGGTCGCTACTAAATGCATAATCATACCGCCCATCTAAAATGCAGGGCAAATGAAGAATGGAAAAAGGCATCAGGAACTATAGCTGTACAACACATGATTTATAGCAGTTTGAGACATTCTCAATAATATCTATTATTCGGGTTTAAAAAACAAAACAAAATATGTATCGTTCAATAATACGAATAGGATAAAGAAAGAGAGAACCATTTCAATATGCCTCATGCTGAAGTAAATGTTTGGCCTCAAGTACATGGAAAGAGTCTCTTGCCTCTTCAAATAAATGCCATCCACTTAACTATTAAGTAAAAGTTAAAGTCATCATGTTGCTAGTCATGCAACCTTGGCTCTGTCTAAGACAGTTTCAACTAATTTTTCTGTAGATCATGGGATGAAAGCTTAAATTAATGGTTCTACAAAGTACACGTTCCACTAGAAATAGATTTTTTATAGAGACAAGCTACTCTTCCAAGAATTAGTTAATCAAAATTGTTTTAGTAGTAGATCCAATCATATACCAAAATTGAAGATATATAATTTTTGAAAGTGTTATAGGTCATAAGGTAGCACTAAAAATTAATTCTAGAATAAAGTTCATTCCTACAAACCCTTTGACATTTACAAATCAAAGCTATGTCCCAATCAGACTTTCAAATGTTCTCAAATGGATTTGATTGCATCCACCGAACTTTCAAACCAGTCTGTCATGGTTGTGAGGCTTTCTGTTTGTGGTTTGAAAATAATGCTTTATTTGATTCCATTCTTTCTTTCACAGTGAAAGTGAAATTTTTACTATTTGTAAATCGAATCAAAAAATTTACGTACAAATGCCAAAGATAGAAAGATGAACTTAAAGAAAAGGATAAAGGGCACCAACTGCAGGATACAGAAAAAATAAAGGTTTTTATAAGCTAATAAAATTTACAATCAACATCTGAACCAGTGTTGTAGGCAGGCAAATGAAATTTAGCAACCTCAGACTATTAACAAGGCTTGTTTATAACAAATTGTAATAATTCGAGTAGTGAATATTGTTCTGAATGGATATCAAATCTCATTTCATTAGTTATTAACAGGCAGACATTGGCAAACACCAATCAATGAAAATTTAATTGGAAATTCACCATGAAGTGTGTCCAACTCCAACCTGAACAGAGCCAAAATTTTAAAAATGAATGAGAATCTGCCCCCATCACTTAAGTTGCAGTTTGTTAGTTAACAACATATGTGTACAGTTATAGAACAAGCAAGACAACTGCAGAAAACAGATTCCTAAAACCTCTTAACAATTATCTATCTTATTACACTCCAGGAATTTAGGCTGTGCGTGCATTTTGAGAATATACCTCAGAATAATTTGATACATTTTCATCTAAAAAAAATCATATTTAATGCGGGCATCAGATTTTAATTCAGAGCCCAAGTTCCATGCTTGTTTTCTCAATGAAGATGAAAACTGTTACCATTTAGTAGAGACAATTACTACTATTAGCGGGTAGACAATAACATATGTCTATTAAGGTAGTGTATTGATACAAAATGAACAGAGTTAATTTCCCAGCTTAAACTATTGATTGTTGGGGCTGTTGCAAGAATTAGACAAAACTTTCTGCCATAAATGAGTCAGGCCAAATCTGCAAGATAAGCAAGGCAGAATCACAAGATTTGGTAACTCTGGAAAACACACCAAATCCGTAGCCAAGAGTTGCTGCCACACACTATTATTTTATTTTTTTAACTTATAGTCTTCAATTTTTAAGTCCATTTTTTGTGGAGATGGCAACAAATCATTAGGGCAAAAGATAGAATAGACTCAAATTCAAATCATCAGGTTTTTGGCGGTGCGGAGGTGATGGAGGGGCAGCTAACAATTTATGGATATAAGTTTTTCTTGATTTTGCAGTGAGCGGCAATTTGGAAGGGGTTTTCCTCAGCCAAAGATTTAGGACTTCATTTTCAGCAATGGAAAAGCATTAATACTTATGATATAAGGCTTTCTTGGCAGTTTTTTCTAATTATCAACCCTAAAATCAATAATACAGCAATACCAAGGGGAAAACGTTGCACAAGATAAAGGAAGGAATATAGCAGGGCATCATCACATAGGAATCAAAAATAAATTTTTATTTATTGTTTACAAGTATTGAATCAAGGAAAAAAATGGTCAAAATACCATCTTGCCAAATTAACTATTCATGATGCAACACCATGCCTTGATGCCTCTCTTCACGTAATCAAGAGAATGCCAAGCTGGAGGCCAAAGAAAGGAAGAAAAAAGGAAACACTAAGGAGAGACATAAGAAGAGTTTACTCTCCTGCGATGGGGCAGTAACTGTAACAAATGTGTATCTGCACCAAAAAAGATCTCTTACAGAAAAGAGAAATGAAGAAAAACAAAAGACCTTGTGAAAAGAAGAGAAATGAAGAAAGCAAAGAGGGATTCCTTGGCAATAATAAATAAATGCAACTGATAATTCATTCAGTAACAAATCAACAAGAGTTCCTAAATGGAGATATTTTCTTCCTGTTAAATAAGAACTTAGCAGAATATTAAGTTTCATTAAGCATAAAAGTCACAAACACAGACCATACCATATAGAACAACCTTTATTAGAATTTTAGACGCATGAGAAATTTGTCAAGCATCAAGATTCTAAGAAACCCCTAATTAAACAATGATGTAATCTTAATTCCAAGTTGTGGTTCTTGAGTAACCTGCATGATACAGTGTCCACATATCAAGAACAACTATATACCGTCAATCACATGTCAAAAAATGGATAATATTATTAAGAATTAACTAGAATAACATATTCAACCTGAAACCAATAATAAATGTGCTTAAGCCAAAAATTGGCAATCTCATTGGTGATAGCACCCTGATAGAATCTGCAGATAGAGATGATATTCAAATGTAACTACAAGCTTTGGCAGTCTTGAAGACAAGAAAAGGATAACATTATGCCCTCAGCTTGAAATGGTCTTCTAAGAAACCCTAGGGTCTTCCAAGAGCCACATGCACTCTTTGTGAGGCAATACATGCTATTAGACGTTATCTAGTCTTAATCAATAAGTGACAAGTTAAGGATGTGATATTTAGGCACACAGAGAACTACTTTTCACAACTGAAAGTTGGACCCATATAATGAAAAAACAAAACTCCAATGTAGTTTGAAGTTTTGAACAAAGAGTACATTCAGCATCAATTTTCCACTACCAAAACAGGATTACTTAACGAGAAAAAGACGCCATGATGCAGTTTGCTTTCTCAAGTCATCCACCAAAAATTCAGAAAACTAATAGCATGAAATCCTGTACAAAAATAGCACTTATACATGGGTATACAATCCTAGGCGATTCCAGAGTACAATGTGCAATATATAGGCAATAATTGCAATGAATGAGATAAATAGAATTGTAAGACAAATGCAGTTTTCTTCTAAAATTTCAAAACATAAAATCTTACCCCAGTGACTTTCACATACTGTCCATCTTGTGCATTCCTCAAATCAGCATCACTATACGAGGCCATGAAATCAAGGACAGACCTCTTTCCCCAACAAATATTCCATGTCATCAGAAGAAAAACACAGCTGAAGAGCCCCGCAACAACAATTAAAAGTATTGCATTGTGAACAGTGGCCACAATGAACCCTCCTGCAATAAACCCCACTATAAACAATGGGATAAGAGTCCAGAGCAACACCTTGGGGAAACCCCTTCGGAACGAATAGTCTTCAGCATTGCTGAGATTGCTTACAGCCTGGTTGTGATTCATACTCGCAATCTTCAGCGGCATTCCAGAGGGATCTAGAGGACCAGATGTCACCTTTTTCAGTGCACCGGATGACGATAAAGGCCCAGACGTAATGAGCCCCGTGGCAGGAAGCAAATTACCGGAATTTGTCCTCACTATGGCAGGAGTGGACGACTGAGGGCCTGAAGTTTTCACATTGCCGCTGGAAGGTGCAGATTTAAGGTTTGGTCCGACGGCCATGTCACCACTTCGCGGCCCGGACTGAGACACCTGACGGCTGAGATTGGCAGACTGAGGACCGGATTTCGATCCCTGGTTAGTATTGGTAGCTGGCCGTGAAAGTCCGCCGGGGTTTATGGGCCCCGAAACCCTCGGAGCTCCGGCCGATGAAAGAGGCCCTGAGTGAGAGGAACTAGAAATCTTCTGCAGCGACCCCGATTTCTTCATCTTGTTAGGGTTTTCCACCGGTATGTCAAACATTTTTCCCAGTTCGCCCGATTTCTTGATGTCTCCTCCAGTGTAAGGTACTGCCGTAGAGCTCATCGTCGGCTGCTTGTCCTTGTATTGCTCAGGGCGTCCTGAGACATAGAGTCCATTACTGAGCTGGTGGGCTAAAACCCTACCGCTACTGTTCGACGCCATTAATATACTGCTCTCGCGCAGATCTTTATTGTAAGTGCTTCTGCTTGAGTTGCAATAAAACTGGGGTAAAATGTGAATGGAATTTGTGGGTTCTTCGGTGTTTTCTGCTGAAATTTGCAAAGACGACTGAATAAATTTCACAGATATATGTAGATTTGAAGCGACATTGTGCAGAGAAGTTGAAAGCAAGAGGCTCACGAGAAAGACGGGATTGCAAAATCTAGGGTTTATTCCATAATTTGGAGGGATCGAGAGTCGAACCTGCGACCAACCTGCAACCTGGGTGAAAGAACTCAAGAGCACTTTTGCACTGCAAAATGAAGGCGTCGTTGTCGAAAAGCGCGTGATTTGACGGTGATGGTGACAGAGCCTCGGATTCCCGAGGCAACGGCGCTCATTGGTGTGATCAGCTGTAAAATATCAAGCTTGCAGCGACTCGATCTCCTGACGTCTCTCGTCCTAAAACTCAACATATGTAAAAGCTACACAGGCGTGGGCACAGGCTGTCCATTATTTTCTCACCGTTATGGTCTCTTTCTCTTTCTTCTCCTCCTCTGCATCACACACATCCCACTCTATTGCTTGCTTGCCTGCCTACAGCCTGGTGCTCACTGGCCCAGCCGGTAATCCACTCCGTCCCCACCGGTCAACTCCGGTTGACAGTGATAAATAGATTCCGATTGCGACCGGGATTCGGTCACTGGAGCGTTTGTGCTGTTAACAATAAGAGGCGCAGGCGGAGACCCCACTTACCGTACGACACGTTGCCCATGACACGTGGGTTTTTCTTCCTGTTTTGACACCGCCACGTCTGCACGATACGGAGTGTGTTTTAAATTGTTATTTGCTGGCGTCATCCGTTTCCCCACGCCTTGCTGGAATATGTTGGCATATATGTGGAAGTTAACGTTGTTTAATCTGGGTAAATGGGCGTTATATAACGGTGAGGTCGAGGACATGCAATTTAGAATAACTCCCTCGTTTCTGTCCACCGTACTTCACGACACAAGTGTCAATTTTTTTCTGACAAATCACAGTATCTTCTCCCCGGTTTTTACGTCACGCATTCTATAACGGAGGTCCACATTCTTCACACCAAGGTACGTTTTTTTGAACGTTTTTATATCTTTTAACCATTTCTGTTTTCTTTTACATGTTTTTTCTGTAAATTTTGAATCTCACTTTATTAGGTACTATTGATTTTTATATTGTAAAGCTTCTCTGTAAATGTAATTTTTATTGAGTTGAATCTCCTTTGTTATATCGAGTATCTATCAGCTTAGAAGTATATTTTTACTCCTACTTTATTATACCACTCTTTTCCTCTCTTCTATTTTTAAGAATACACCTCGGCTGAATATATTTAATTGTAATTATATAACTAAATATATTTAAAATATTTAAACTTTATTTTAATTGATTATTTTATTTAACATATTGTACATCTAATTCATAATAATATCAGTTATTTATAGTTTCTATTATATTTAAACACTTTTTCTTTATTATCTTTTAAAATTACAACAATATTATTTATTTTGTTTATAATTTGTATTACAAAATATTTTATTTTAATTTTTTATCTTTATTAACTTTGTTATTAACAAATCTATTATTAATAAATTTATTATTTGTATTTATTATGAACACTAATAAATTCACTATCTATTTTTTTATTCTATCATTAATGTATTATTCATATTATGTCATTTATAATTTGATATTTGTATTTTTTAAATTATATATAATTGAAAAAAATTATAAATAAAATTATAGTTAAATTTTAAAAATTATAATTATAAAATTCATTTTTTCTAATAAAAATATAACACAACTTTATATTATAAATTATTTTTATTTAAATTATTTAAATATTTTTATTATTCATTTATTATACTTTTATTTTAATATTTTAATTTAAAAAAAATTAATATTATAAAATAATATGACTTCAAAAAAATTTAAAAAATTATATAAATAAAAATATTCTATTAATTCATACTTATTGCTAAACATTTATTTCATTATAATTATAGTTTATTATAAAGACTATAAATTATTTAAATAATTTTAACATGGTAAAAATTAAATAAGCTAGTATTTCAATTTCTAATGTGTAATATTATTTAATTTATAATAAAAAAATTATATGTCTAGTGATTAGCAAGAAAATTATATGTATGTATGTATGTATATTAATTTTGTTGAAAATACAATGTCTTAATGTTTAATTGAATTTATTTTATGTGTAAGTTGATAAAATTTAGACAATTCATGAGCTTGAACAATCTTCTTAATTTCAATGGTAGGATCATTGAACAATCTTCTTAATTCTAGTGGTTAGTTTCCTTGAACAATCTTCTTGGTTCCAATGGTTAAGGTTCATTCTAAATTATGATTTTCATGTGTATAAATCTTGTATAAGGTTTTAGATGTGATTGTATGTCCTAGATAGAATTGTGCATGTGACTATGTCCTTCTAATTTAAGGACAAGGCTTAGGACACTAGTTATCCATCTACGAGATTGGAAATCATCCAAAGATCACATCGAGAGCATTATCAAGTAGCAACATTCAAGAATTACATTAATCATTGCGAGATGCGATTACTAACCATTATGCTTCATGCCTTTAATGTCTCTGAATCTTGTGAAATCAACATGAGGGGTTTAACTCAAATTTAAGGAAGTTGCATACTTTAACCTTCTTATAGAAAATCCCCAAAACTAGATATTATCGTAGGTGCATAAGTTTATGAAGATTATAGTAACAGAGGACAAAATTAAAATTATACGAGCAATATCGCATCATCCCAAAAATAAGTTGTCCATGGTCACGTCCTAACATAAAACAAAGATCAAAGGCAAGTCTATAACAGAATAATCGACAATAAAGACCCAACTCCAATTCAACAAAAGAACCAAACAATCCTAACCCTCACATTTACTTTATCAATCTCAATTATTATATATCTCCTTATCCATCATTAAAATGAAAAAACATATGTTATTGATTGACATGTAAATACGTAAAGTAATTAATAAGCAAAATATCTCTATAATACTATGAAACATTACAAATTAAATTAATAAATGAATGCTTTTAATAACGTTCATGAATCTACATAATAATTTATAAGACCCAAAGATAACAATAAAATTGATTTATGATCGAACTCCTAAGATGCCACTCAGCTTATATCTACTTGAATGACATTCATTTCTTTCTTTTTCAATCTTAAATTTTCTATCACAAATCTTGATAAAAATCCACTACTTTTATTAATCTCTTCAACCAAAACAATTAGATATGTTTAATTAAAAATATGAATATAAATGATCCAAATAAGTTATATAAAAACTCTATACAAAGGACTTGTTTTTTTCTGCCGCCCTTTGGTTGTTTTTTCCAGCTGCAGCTCAATGTTTTCAGCTATTTTGTGTGTTCTTTTGACAAGTTTGCAATATATAAGAAAAGTGTGTACCTAAAAAGGAGTGTAGATTAGCTTAGAAAGAAGTGAAGATAAGCATGATTATAAAAGGTGAATGTGAGAGTGAATGAAAAATTGACGTTGACAAGATAGAATTGATAGTTGTCATTATCAATTCCCTTGTGAACATCTCCCTCCCTCCTTTGCTTTTCATTTCCCACACTATTTACTTGAATTTGTCCTCATCACCTTTTTAAGTTTCAAACGCACCACACGCATTCATTAGTTGATGGAGACTTTGATTCTCAATAACAAATGATGATGATACCCCCACACAATTCTTCATAATCTACTCTTCAACTTAAACCCTACTAATATGTACTATAATGATTTTATATTTTTTTCCTTTTTAAGATATTTGAAGTTAATGATTTTATAATTTTTTCCTTTTTAAGATATTTGAAGTTAATGATTTTATTTTTTTAATATAAGGATGGGGTGTTTATTTAATTGAAGTAGTGGAGGTATAATTTGAATCTCATTTCTTTTAAACATCATTTGGTTTTGTACTCAAAAGGCTTGATCTTTGGTAGACTCTTTGATAATTATATAACTTCATCAATAGACTAAGGATCATTTGACATAAATAATATTATTGAAAAATATTATGTGAGCATTAGATATTAAACATTATACAAATAAAAGTATGTAGCAACAAATTTACCATAAAAATGACTAATAGATATTCATAGTGTAACATAGTACTATCAAGAAACCAATTTGACACATTGTAGAAAATACCTCCTACTTATCAATTGATGAGCTAAAGGGGCTCTATAATGAATGGTTCATAAGGCACAACACTTGCTGAAGGTTTTGCAAATGGGGTTGCAAGCTAAGTGGACTTAACCTTGGGGAAAACTCTGTGGTTAAGCGCGCTTGAGCTGGAGTAGTACTGAGATGGGTGACCTCCTGAAAAGGTCCAGTGCTTCACCTCTGTGAGCATCACCTAGATGCAATGAGTGCTAAGTGGACCATTCATTATCATGAGAGATGGGTTATTGTGAACCACTACTCATGAAACATGGGTCAATGAGTGACTCATCAAACTACACGGTTGAATCATGATAGCAATATCACAAAAATAAAGGAATCAAGTGAAATTGGTAAGTAAACATAGTGCCAAGAGGAGAAGGGGGAGCAGATCAACCTACAAGGAATCATCCTTAAGGGGAAGATGCTCACCAAAGAGTAGATCATGAATTCTCAACCATCCCATGAATCCTAGACTATGAGTGGCACCAATACTCTATAGCTAAGAGAGTGAAAAAATATGTCTCAAGGCCCTTAAGAGAGGCCCCCAACAAAGGCCTGATGGATTTCAACCATGAGGTAAGATTTCAACCCTTTATAGAGAAGGGATTAACAAGAAACTCTTCATAGCCATGTGAGAAAATATGTTTCTTAGTGGCTATAGTCAATGTTCTCTAAGCAAGGCCATAGGGAAAAACTCAACTCGTGGTAATATAGTTCATTTTTATAAATAAAAAAAAAAGGCATTATTAAAATTTTCATTTAATAATCTTTTTGGGTCCTAAGTCTTTTAATCCTTAAAAGAGAGAGAGTTGGTCATTCATTTTAAAAGTCTTGTTATAAATTTTATGCAAAACATCTTTCTCCCACACCAAAAAAGTAGGAAAAGAAAAGACTTCACGCCAAACTTAGGGAGATTGCATGAAAAATAAAAGAGGAGACTCTGAGTTTGGGTGCCAACATAAGAAAAAAGAAGAAAAAATAAAGAAAGCTTCACATGGGGTAAACCCACAAAAGTGGTTTACAATTCCAGTGAGGAAGGAAAAGTTGCAAAAAATGACCCCATGCAAAAAAAATTGGTTTTTGGGGGTTCGAACGAACTTTTGGTTCGAGCAAACCCAAATGGGGTTTGATAGAACCCCCCTTCGAGCGAACCCATTTAATGTCGGGTCCCACATTTCTCGAAAAAATAAACAAAAAAAATGCTTGTGGAAAGGGGGTAATTTGAATGAACCCTAGTTCGAGTGAACCCCCATTCTCCCCCTCTGGCACCAAAAAACTCTAGAATTTTTCCCTTTGAAGCTCAAGTTGAGGATGAAAATGGAGGAGACTTCATAGACCCAACTAGATGATGGTAGTCCTCAGAATGAGCTATCCAACGAATATAATTTTAATATGTTTGGGTTTTATTATGTATTTATTTTTTTAGTTTGATTAAACATAGGTTTTTCACCGAAAATCAAGCTCTTTATTTTGCACATGTGGAAAAATAGCAGATTATCAAAATAAAATTCTGAAAAATATGTGCGGGCAAGGTATTGATGTTCTTGATCCAGTAAAAAAAAAATTGAATTTCGATACATACAAAAAAATTTATGTTGTATACGGTCCACCTATGTTTGAGTTGTAATTGGTTTGACTTCGAAACTTGATTAAGGAAAAAATATTCAATAAAACACTATGAAACCAAATGAAAGGGCTAGATATCGTAGTTACAAATCTAAATTCGAAAAAAATAGAATTTTATCCTTCATGGAAAAAAAGTTATGTTGTATACGGTGAGCATCACTCCTTAAAAATGTTGTTTACTGAAAAAAAAACTAGTTTTCAAAGGAGATGGAAAAAAAAGTGCAATTTGACTCCAAATTTTTTGAAAAAAATATATTTAGAATCTACAGACAAAATATCACAAATCACTAGTTTGCATCATCTTCAAATTCCTCATAGTTTAGCCGCTATAGGTGCTTGAAAGTGAAGATTTAGTTAGAAAATTTTATTTTAGTGTCTAGTTTGGCCAAAAATTGTAAACCAGTATTGTGGGATCACCCCGTGGAAGTGTAAGGTTTTATTTTGGAGCATGCATGAAGATTTGGAGGGGTTTGCAGATATCTCACCATGAAGACAAGAAGATGAAGCAATTGCAACTAATCATGAGCCTTTTTTAATCACACCCAACCATTGAAAGTTTGAGGATTTGGAGTTCATGATGCATGTGCATTGAATAAACCTTTATTTTTTGCATATTTGAAACTGTAGTCAGCATTCTTAATTCATACACATCAAGTCAAGTGTAGTTATCTTTTTTTATTTCTCTTTGAAAAAATAAAGAGAAGGGAGAAATCTACGCATCATAATGTACACAAAGGGTTTTCATTTTAGAAACTAGGGAATATATCATGCACTTTTAGCTTTGGAATATCAAACACAATTTATTGATATGGAGGTCAAGAGTTTTCAAAAGAATATGGATAGAAGACAGACCCAGGGTTTGATTTTCAAGGGTCACAATGAGATACCATGAAGAGACAGTCATCAAAAGGTTTCAAACCTTTTGTGACATTCATGAAACCCTAGTGATTAAGGCAGCCCAAGAACACAAAGCATTTAAAGGTTTCAAGAGAATCATTGCACCATTGAGAAAGCTTCTTGAAAAGCCTTTTCCAATATGCATGTACCATTTCAATAGATTCATATCGGTGTTTGAGTGGGGTTTAGACAAAAGGAAAAGTAGAGCATTAAAGACAAAATGAGGTTATGGGATGGCAATGCTAGTCAAGTATTAACCATTTTTAGATCTCAAAGGGGGGCAAATTGTAGATGAAGCCAAGGGTAGACAATACCTTATCTTGTGCATAGGTAAGAAACCTACATGACCTTAAGTACATAAAGGACAATGATTACAAACCCAAGGGACATGCCTAAGACCAAGATGTACAAGAAAGAATAGAGGATTTTACAATAAGAGGAGATAAGGAAGCAAATCAAGGAGAACCCACATTGAAGTTCATGTTTAAGAGACAATCAATATAGTCAATAATGGGAGACATTCTTGATGTCATTGCAATCACCATGCAAATATTTACAGTCTTGAACATCATAGAAAGGCAAACCTCAAGGATGAAAGGAACTCACTATCAAATAGAAAAAGGTCATGTTGCACAGACAGTTGTCGTTGCACCAAAAGATCAACCTATTAATGCTCGATACAACCGCCAGAGTTAATGAATCCACGAGAGGTGGTTAAGCCATGTCACGAACCCAAGCATTGTGTTGCACAACATAAGGAGACCAAGGGTGCACACCTTGCAACAATCCCCCCAATGCAAGCGAGGGGTTTGAACTCGTGACCCAGACTCTAATACCAATTGTTGCACAGATAGTTGTCGTTGCACCAAAATATCAACTTGTTAATGCTTGATAGAACTGCCAGAGTTAATGAATCCACGAGAGGTGGTTAAGCCATGTCATGAACCTGAGTATTGTGCTACACAACACAAGGAGACTAAGGGTGCACACCTTGCAACAAATAGAGGTTTGTAAGTAAATTGAGTTCATGAATAAATTAAAAAAAGGAAATCCTAAATACATATCATGCAAGAGTGTAAAGGAAAGAAGACAGTGCAGTCTAGGTAAGAAAAGCAGTCATAACATTTATGATTGTATTAAAGATAGTCATATCAACACACAGTCCTCATTCATAGAAGGTGACTTATTATGGATTGTACAATCTTACAAATATCAATGACCTTCAAGAAAGAAATGTGCAGTGTGTCAAGATTTGTTTCAATCCTTGTCAAATGTCAAGCACCAATGCCCTTTTCAAGTTTTGTGTATAACTGATGTGAGTTGTCCTTCCATTTGGTTTTTGGGTCTCATTGTATCATAATTCTTGCACATGGGGAATGTGGGAATGGTATATATATTAAAGACATAAGGACAATAGATGTGCAAGCTAAATAACCAAGGGTAGTTTCAAATGGTGGACAATGCTCATGTAAGGCAATAACTTTCACAATCATTAAGACAAATACATAGATCATGAACAAGACAAGAAGAACCTAGAGGAAACCAAGACTTCATGCAATAAGATAGTCCTTGTCCTATGCACAAATAGAGATTTGTTTCAAGTCACGCCCAAGATAGTGACATAGTCACAGTCATCACAAAGGGTTTGAAGACATTTTCAAGGAAATAGAAGCAAGGATAAAAGACAATCAAAGGCAATCCAAGGATAGTCAAATCATCAAGACAACTAAGCACAATCATCAACCAATACAAAAAATATTCAAGTCACAGACAAAGATGAAGGTAGGATAGTCATCATGCATGAAGTTTGTGCATGAGATAATGACAATAAAGCAATAAACTCCTTTATGAAAAGGGTAGAGGTCAATGTGACAATATTGAAGAGGCCTATCCAAAAGACATCACGTGGAGAAGCACAATATGCAATGTTAAAGACAATCATATACTCCTCTTTCATGAAATAGACAACCATAAAAGGGACATTGATTTATGACCTTACTGATCATGATAGTCACCTTAAATAGGAAGAGGATAGTCTTTTCAAAAAGAACAAAACAAGATGTTATTGCAATGGTTGTCTTAAGGAAGTCTTCATGGATAAAAGGGGTAGTGGTTCATCACCAACAGTCAAGTTGTCAAGAAGACATATTCCATCTAAGTAACAAGTCAAAAAACCAAGAAGAAAACCCCTATGATAGTGAGGCAACGGCCTAAGTGCAGACTTCAAGGATGACAAAGACAACATATGGAGTACTTTAAGAGTAGATTTAAGCATTCATGGGATGATGAAGAGTGATCAATGAAGGAATATTCAATCCAAGATGAGAAAATGATAACCATGAAGCAAGGTCTAAGCTAGAAAGGGTCAATGGATGATTTCAAGTCATTGAAGCCATAGTAAGAGCACATAGAGTAAAAGACCTCCATATGGTATCATGACAGTCATGAAACAATAATGGAAAGGTAGTCCTATGCAACCATCAAAGAGTGACAGTCACGTGGCATAAATGTGATTAAAATAGGAAGAAATGACAAGGAGTTATGTAAAGGGGTGGTTTCAAGTGAAGGCAGAGTCAAAACTATGTAGTGGGCAGTTGACTGTGAAAAGAATGCAAACATAATGAAGGGGTTGTCAAGTGCAAAAAGAAAAATCGCCTAAAGTAATGAAGGATAGCCATATCTATGAGCAGCATGAAAGGGACTGTCAAGTGCAATACCAATGCATCATAAATGGATGGCAGTCAAGTAGGTGACCAGCTCAAGATGACAGTAACCAAGATCAAAGAGAGCATTCCTTTCAATGGAAAACTAAGGATTTTTGGATAGTGGTATAACAATAATCCAAGGACAACCACTATCAATGGAGGGCAGTTCATAATAAAATACATGGATGTTGAAGATTACAATGGACAACCTTCATGTTTAAGAGAATCATCATATGAGCAAGAAAACCAAGACAATCACATTTAATCCAAGAAAGGACAGTATTGAAGGAGGCTTCCTAGATAAGTTCATGAATGAATGATAAATGGCAATGAGACAGTGGCATGATATCCAAGAACTCATGAAATGACAGTCACCAAGGGCAGATGGTGATGATGATGATAGTCCTCAAGAAGTTAAGGATAGTGGTGTGAGTTTCATGATTTAAGACTAAAGGACTATGCATAAAGACCTTTGATTGAGGCTTAATAATTCCATTGATAGATGAAGTCTAAGATCGTACAATTAAGGACAGTCATACCCCCATTAAGGATAGTCCATACAAAGAGTGACAATGACATGAAGCTTTGAATAAAGTTAAAGGAGTGGTTTGAAGGATGGTTTTAGAATATATATAAAGCCAATGACTTCACATTGAAGTGGTAGACTTTGAATAGATGACAGAGCCAATACAATATTAAATAATGCACCTAGGAGCAAGGCACTAGAGTCACAAGACAATCACCAAGGGAAGACCCTTAAGCGTTTGTTCAAATAGTGAGAAAATCATTATGTTCTAATATAGAAGAAAATATATACCTTAAGAAGGTTTTCATGATAGTCAAAACAGTGAGGAAGGATACAATCCATGGAGTTTCAAAGCCCTTAATGAACATGACAAATGGTATGGAAAATGCCTTATGGAACAATAGTGCAATGACAATCTTTTGAAGATATGATACAAGTCAACCATTAAAGGACAATGTTCATAAAGAAAGTTTCAATGAGAAGACCTAGTGCAAGGGTCAAGAGACAGTGATCTTGTCACAACCTTTATGACTATACTTGAAGACCTTATGATTATACTTGAATACCTTATGACTATGATTTATGACTTTACACATGACTCCAAAAGGTACAGTATGGCAAGTGCAAAATGGTTTTGTTCAAGACATCAAGAAAGGACTCCCTTGCATGTGAAACCTTGGTGAAGAAGATATTGAATTTGAACAATAAGGATATCATTGGTGTTGGTGGCTTTGCTACAGCCTACAAATTGGTAATACATGAACATACAACTTTTTCCATTAAAGGCTTAGTAGAGGTAGTGTTGGTCAAGAGTGGAATGACAATAGTCTTGAAGTTTAGGATGATTGTGAGGCAATTAACCAAGATGAGAGCATGGTAACCAAGGGTAGAGTTATGAAGATAAGGACATTCATCAAGAATCAAGCATCAAATGGTAAGGGATAGTCCTTAAAACTTAAATAAGAAGATAATAGGATAGTCCTCCATCAAAAGTACAAAGTTTCACCTTAAAAGTGAATTGAGATGACAATTCTAATTATAGACATGGAAAATATACAATTCGATCTGACACACTGGATCCTGATTTACTAACACCATTTCGTCTTGAATCATTTCCTTTGCTAGTCATTTAATTGAATAATTTGTATTCGATTAAATTCATCACTCTTCATCTCTTAATTAAATAAATCAATTTTATTTAATTAATTTGTAATCCCCCTTTTAATTAAATAAATCATTTTATTTAATTAATCCCTAAAGTCATCTCATTTAAATTAAATAAATCTATATTTGGTTTAAATCCAACATAATCCTCCTTTAATTAAATAAATCAATCTTTATTTAATTAAATCTAAAATCATTATTCTCTCAACTTCGATTTATTTAAATCCTAAAATCTAAGTCAAAATGGTCAAATCAGCTAATCACCCTCTTAATTAATCAAATCTTGATTAATGCTAATCCTAATCACTCCAATCCTCTAGATCTTGCAACTTGCACAATAAATCAATTTATTTGATTTATTAATTCATCAATTTCCATTCAAAATGGCATCTTTTGTGGAATATTCTTCCAATTCAAAAATCCCTCCAAAAGGGGATGGGTACTTCCAACAAGGTATTTAATGCCTTTTACATGTCCTTGGCCTTGAGCCAAGTGACATTAACTCCATTTCCTTCTCCCTCCAACATGTCACATTCAAATTTCAAATTTGAATCTCATAGCATTTATCACTCACATTGACCAAAATGTGCACAACCTTCAACCATTCACATCTTGACAAGTGGCACTTGGCCATTGGATGTTGAATGATCCCACATTGCTCAATTTCACTCTCTCTTCCAATTTGGAAATCTATAAATGAGAGACTCTTCCTCTCATTCTATCATCCATAACTTGAGTAAAATTACTATACTCAACTTCACCCTCAAGCATATCTAGTTTCATCCATTTCATCAAATTCTTAGCTAGGTTATGCAGATTTTTCATCATGGAGCTTGATTGAATCTTCATCAAGGTGGATCACTCATCAAATCATCAACATTGCAACCAAGGATTTGGGAAAGGGCCAATTTCGACACACCAATTGGCACCAATTCCCCCATGGGATCAAGAGTTTGCATGCTTAATTAGGATTTCACTTATCTTTCCATGTTTTGTTTCTTCATTTTTCTATTTTGAGCATTGTAAATGGATTTCATGGGGAATCCTTGTTTTATCTTGCATATGAGCTTACTAATGTGTTTGCTTCTTGTATTTGTGCAGGTATAGGATTGGGGGTTCACACTAATAAATCATAGATAATAAGGATAGTATAGAGTTTCATAAAGAACAATCAAGGTAAGATACATGTGGAAAATCACCTCTATAAACAACACCACGACAGTAAGTTATTTACTTTTTTAAAAGTCTCTCATGTACGGGGTTTTAATGAATAAAAGGCAACAATGATAGTGAGGAAACAATCCTATTAATATTTTCAAGGTGAAAGTGTAAACAGGATAGTGGTTTTGGAGTTAACTTTACATGACAAAGTGATGGATCAAGTGAAGTTGCAAAAACATGCCTCATTTAATGGTTTGAAGCTTCTCCTACACCATCATAAGGGTTTTAGTCTTCTTCAAATAAATAAATCACATGCCTATCATGCAAAGGATATTCATGAGACAATGACAAGTTGACCTCCCTAAGAATTCATTTTATAGGCACTTATAGACACTTTAGGCCTACTTAAGAAGCCCACGTGGTTACAACTAGAGTTGAGATGAGTTTGAGGCCAAAAACGTGCAATTTAGAGTAGTCTGGAGTCCTAAAACAAAGTATTATTTGTCTTGTATGCCCAACAAGTTGAATACTTCATGCAAAGTGTTTAAGGATAGTTTTTCAATCAATTTTCATGTTTTTTTGTGAGGATCAGTTCAAGTTTAGTTGGAACACACTTCAAAGAACATGCAAAGGTCAAAGAGGTCAGTAGTTGAAGTTGACTCTTCTTCACTAGACTTTGCATGTTTTGCTTCCAATTTCACATCCAATTCCACATTCATGCAAGCTCAACGTCTTCCACAAGGTTCAACTTCACTTATTTGAGGATTTCTATAAAGAAAGGAATTCAACTCTTTTGGAGTTAGTTTTTCATGCTTCTTTTTGCCTTTTGCAAAAAAGAAAAGATTGTAACTCGATTTGAGAGATAGTTTCAATATAGAGCAACAACTGTTATGTAGTTTAAAGTATTTTTTGAGATTTGTATGATAAAAAAATATATTTTTCAATAAAAAGTAGCTTTTTTCCTTATCAAAATTCATGTATGGAATGATATTATGAATGATTTGGTTTAGTTTTTGTTATTTCAGTATTGAATCCTTAAATTAGGTCTCATTTAAAATCATCTTTATGCAAGAATATAAAAAACTTATGCAAGTCATAGGCCATGTTAATAGTTTTCTTTAAAAGTTTTTAGTTGTAAAAATACATAGTTTTCCTTTAACAAAACTTGAAACATAACCTTCTTTTGAAACATTTTTGTATGAGTTTGTAAAATATTGAGTTGTGCACATAATAGAGTAGTTTTTTAAGAGGAATTGTGAGTTAGAACAAGTACAAAGTCTTTTAACCATTGGTGCATCACCTCCTAGGTTCAATTTATCTAAGTTTTAGTTATTATATCCTTTTTCCTACCAAATCAACACGCTTTTGGGATGTCCATCAAGGGAACTAGCTTTCTCTAGAGGTTCATCTTCACCATAAGCAACCCACAACTTGAAGATGATCCCATTTTTCTTAGGATAGCTAAGTGTACACTTAGTTAGGGTACTTCCTCATGACAATAGTTTTTGGCACGACATGTGGGACTCATTTGAACTATCATAGTTCAAAGCTTGTCCTATCATTTTTGGTATTTAGTGTGTATGTCAGCAATTTCTTCCTTTGGAGGGAAAATATTCACACACATGGTCACTCGAAGATTCAATCTATTGGTTTCAAAAGGACTAAGTGTTGGTATGTTCAATTTCTAAAGAAAATAAGTTGATTTGCTTTCAGTTCAAAACATTTATAATTAGATTTCTAGGTTTTGAATGCTTTACCATGTCAAAATTTCATGAAAAATATATCTTCCCACCTCCATTTCATGAAAGCATTGCTCATATACCTCCTTATCAACCATATCAAACTGGGCATGCAGCTGATTTTAACCCAAATTATTTTTCTACACGAAGAAACCAACATGTTCAATATGCTTACCACCCACTCACCCCAAGCTCATTCTTCATGGTAGCCTGCATATGCTCAAAATCAAAACATCAAGAAGACCATTTTGTTTCAAATCAACATAGTTCTCCCAATCAACCTCAAAATTTGGATAACATGAGCATCAGGGATATAATGTTGGACTTTCAAAAGCAGATGAGTGAGATCGAAGGAATTCAAGGGTATGAAGGAGATCAAGGGTATAGCTTGCAACAAGAAGAGTTGGTTTACTCAAATTACCAATACCAACAAGAGGAAGAGATACAAAGAAAGCAATATGAAGAGTCTCTTGCAAGAGAGTTTACTACTAAACAAGAACAAATGAGATTATTCCTCGCCCAAGTAGAAAGGTTTGAGGCCTAATCAATTTCTTACTTTCTAGATCAACCTACAAAAGAAGAGCTTCCCAAGGATGAAATTCTAAGTTTCAAGTAAGGTAAACCTTCTAAGCCTTCAAATCAGTCCCATGAGATTGAAATTCCAGGTTTTAGGAGTCTTCATCTATTGCAAGATCATGAACCTAATATACATCAAGACCAACTATCTTCAAAGCTTATACAATCTCAAAAAAATAAAAAAGACTTGTATTATCATCTCTCGTGTCTTAACACCATTTTCCTTTACAGGGGAGGACCCATTATTTATCGAGACAAATAGTTTAGTAAGCAAAAAAATGAGGTATTTGTGGAGAAGTGGGTAGAATTTTTGGCTATTGATATGCTTGAAAATGATGTACAAGATGAAAAATAAAATTTGCAGCAAGAGGTAGATGAGCAAGATCAACTAGGGTAGCCAGTTGAAAATCTTGAAAGAGGTAATGCAAACCATGATTTTATATTCTTATTTGATGAACTCCCTTCTTGCATTGAGCAGGGTGAAGAAAGTATACAAACTTCAAAATCATCACAAGTTTTGGAGCAGTTGAAAGAAGATGAAAAGCATGAGGAAAGGTTAGTCCACGAGGTCAAAATCATTCCTCTTCCACAAAAAAACAAAGAGGAGGTTGAAGAGGACCTATTTTGGGATGATCTTGAGGTATTTGTTTTAAAATTATATGACAAGCCAACACCTTTGGAAGGGGGAAGTCATTAGCAAAAAGAGAAAAATGTGGAAGTGATGATGTTTCCAAATGAGTCACTGTAAATGGAGCAACCCAATCAACAAGATGATGAGACAACAGTGCACAAGCAAGAAACCAACAACGAGAGATCTAAGATTATCTTGTCAAGAGGATGTCATATCGAACATCTATCTTAGAGAAAGTCCAACAAAGCATCACAAGTCATGCTTGCACCCAAGCATAAAGTCATTAATGAAGAGTAGTAGATTCATCTTACCTATATACCTTAAAACAACATGTATGGTCAATATGATGAGGTAAGTGGATTTATTTTCCTTCTACAAGATTTGTTGTAGCAGTTGATGAAATTTTTCATTTTTCCACCTCCTTTTGGCTGCTCATAAGCATGTGAAACATTACAAATTGTTGAGAAAAAGAAGCTACTTTTCAAAACCAATTAATGGATTTGTTTGAACACTACCACTACAAGTTAGTGTAGGTAGGGTAGGTTTTCTTTCAGGTTAATAAGTGTTGATGCACAATGTTTTAGTTTGTCTTTTTTCTCCAACTGCAGATGCATAGTTAGTCTATTGTTCTTGAAGAGTTGGTTATTGTCAAGGCTGGTTCTTCGATTTGTCTCACACTCTCTTGAATCTATGCCTAATGCATATGCAAGGCTACTGGTCCTATGAGTTTTAGCAAACAAAATACCCTTAGAGGTCGCAAAGAATGTATTCCATCTTTTATAAAAAAATCTTGGCATTATTAAAAATTTCATTTTAATAATCTTTTTGGGTCCTAAGTCTTTTAATCCTTAAAAGAGAGAGAGTTGATCTTTTATTTTAAAGGTCTTATTATAAGTTTTATGTAATACATATTTCTCCCACACCAAAAAATCAAGAAAAGAAAAGACTTCACACCAAACTTAGGGAGATTGCATAGAAAATAAAATAGAAGACTTTAAGTTTGGGCACCAACATAAGAGAAAAGAAGAAAAATCGAAGAAAGCTTCATGTGGAGGACATGTAGGGTTTTTTTTGGAGCTTGCATGAAGATTTGGAGGGGTTTGCAAATATCTCGCCATGAAGACAAGAAGATGAAGGAGTTGCAACTGATCATGAGCCTTTTTTAATCACGCCCAACCATTGAAAGTTGAGGATTTGGAGTTCATGATGTAGTTGCACTGAATAACCTTTATTTCTTGCATATTTGAATCTACAGTCAACATTATTAATGCATACACATAAGGTCTTGTAGTTATCTTTTGATATTTCTCTTTGAAAAATAAAGAGAAGAGAGAAATCTACACATCATAATGTACACAAAGGGTTTTCATTTTAGAAACCAAGGCATATATCATGTGCTTTTAGCATTGAAATATCAAACACAATTTAATGATACGGAGGTCAAAAGTTTTCAAAAGAATATGGATAGAAGACAAACCTAGGGTTTGAGTTTCAAGGGTCACAATGAGATACCATGAAAAGAGTCATCAAAAGGTTTCAAACCTTTTGTGGCATTCATGAAACCCTGGTGATTAAGGCAGTCCAAGAACATAAAGCATTCAAAGGTGTTAAGAGAATCATTACACCATTGAGAAAGCTTCTTGAAAAGCCTTTGCTAATATGCTTGTACCATTTCAATAGAGTTATCTCAGTGTTTGAGTAGGGTTTAGAGAAAAGGAAAAGCGGGGCATTAAAGATAGATCAAGGTTATTGAATGGTAGTGTTAGTCAAGTATTAACATTTTTTACATCTCAAAGGAGGGAATATTGTAGATGAAGCCAAGGGTAGACAATACCTTACCTTGTGCATAGGTAAGAGACCTGCATGACCTTATGTACACAAAGGATAGTGATTACAAACCTAAGGGATAGACTTGATACCAAGATATGCAAGAAAGAACATAGGATTTCACAACAAGAGGATGTAAGGTAGAAAATCAATGAGAAACTACATTGAAGTTCATGTTTGAGAGACAATCAATACAGTCAACAATGGGAGATAGTCTTGATGTCATTACAATCACCTTGCAAATATTCATAGTCTTGAACATCATAGAAAGGCAAACCTCGAGGGTGAAAGGAACTCACTATCAAACAAGAAAACAATAGAGGTTTGTAGGTAAATTGAGTTTGTGAATAAATAAAAAGAAGGAAGCCCCAAATACATATAATGCAAGAGTGTAAAGGAAAGAATACAGTGCAGTCTAGGTGAAAAAATAGTCATAACATTTGTGAATGTATTAAAGGAAGTCACATCAACATAATGTCCTAATTTATAGAAGGCGACTTATTTTGGACTATACAATCTTACAAATATCAGTGACCATATGAGCAGTTAGATATAGCAGTCCACCAATTAGTGATTTGTACTTGGCTCTGATTAGCTTAAGAGATTCATCATTCTTGCTCAGCTTGCAACCAATAACCATAGGAGTACATACAGGTTTAGAATCTTCCATTCCAAACTTATTCAACATTTCTTTGACATACTTTGATTGTGAAATGAAAATGCCTTTAAAGAAATTCATCTCCCCAAACATAGACATCTCAAACTCATTTTGCATTTCTTCTAAATACTTCTTACACATAACTTCATTGCCTCCAAAAATTATGCCATCAACATATACAACCACAATCAAAATTTGATCTTTTTCAAATTTAAAGTAAAGATTACAATATGTGGTATCTCTATTGAATCCTTTTTGTATCAAGTACCTATCAAACATTGCATACCAAGCTCTAGGAGCTTGCTTCAGTCCATGCAGTGCCTTCTTCAATCTGTAGACCATAACCAATTTGTCTGATAATTGAAATCCTTCTGGTTGTTCCATGTATACCTCTTCTTCCAACTCTCCATTCAAGAAAGCATACTTCACATCCATTTGATAAACTTTGAGATACTTATGTGCTACAAAAGCCAAAAACATTTTGATACCTTCCATTCTTGCCACCAGAGCAAATATCTCCTCAAAATCTATTCCTTCAACTTGTGAGTAACCTTTACACACAAGTCTTTCCTTGTTTCTTACCATCTCTCCATTCTTGTTTAGTTTGTTTTTGAACACCCATTTAGTTCCAATTATATTTTTATTTGCAGGTCTTGGGACAAGTTCCCAAGTATGATTATTCTCAATCTATAGTGGTTCTTCTTTCATAACTTTTATCCAATGTTCATATTTGCATGCCTCAATTACTATTTTAGGTTCAACTTCATAAAGTAAACACAGATTTACCTCTTCTTCAACAATTTTCCTTCTTGTCAATACATCTTTTCTTTTGTCTCCAACGATCCGTTCTTCTAAATGATTCTTCTGCACATACTTAGGGGTTATAGGGTTCTTTTCTGGAGCTTCTTCCTCTTCAATCTGTACTTCTCTTTCTTTTGCTTTTCTTCTTCTTTGTAAGTAGGCTCATCTGATTCATATTCAACTATCATCGGTGAATTCTGATAATCTTCATCAACTTTGACACTTGCACTATCAACAATCTTTCTCAATCTCTTGTTGTAGCATATGTAGGTTTTTCTTTTTGTAGTGTATCCAATGAAGATACCTTCATCGGACCTTGCATCAAACTTTCCCAAGTTTTCTTCATCTCTTCTGATATAACACTCACTTCCAAATACCCTGAAGTACTTGACTGTAGGAATCCTTCCATACCATAGCTCACAGGGAGTCTTTGTGTTGTTTTTCTTTTGTTTGAACTCTATTAAGTATGTAAATAGTAGTATGAATATCTTCTCTCCAGTAGTCTTTTGGTAGGTTTTCTTCTTTCATCATAGTCCTTATAGCTTCTTGAACAGTCCTATTTTTCCTTTCAACCACTGCATTTTGCTAAGTTCTAGGGGTAGACAAGTGCCTCTTTATGCCATGATCCTCACAAAACATATTAAATTCATTTGAGGTGAATTCTCCACCTCTGTCAAACCTCAAACACTTGATTTTCATATCCATTTCATTCTCAACCATAAATTTAAATGCTTCAAACTTATCTAAGGCTTGAAATTTTCTCTGAGAAAAGTAACCCATGTTATTCTAGAATATCATCAATAAAAAACATGAAATACCTATCACCTTCAAGACTTCTTACTCTTGTAGGGCCATAAATATTTGTATATATGCACCAAATATAACAATATGGTAATAGATTTTTCTTTACCTTTTAAACTTCTTCTTGTTTAATTTCCAATCTGACAATCCTTGTAGACAACATTGATAGGCTTTGTAATCTTTAGCAGATCTCTCACTGCTTAAAATGAACTGATTCTTACTAGATTATCAAAATTGATGTGACACATCCTGTTATGCCATATCCAACTTTCATTAATCTGAGTCATAAAGCAATGACCATCACCACCCTTGATCTGATAAACATTTCCATTTGTCCTTCTTCTAGCAGCAATCACAGTTTTGGACCCTTTTTTGATCTCACATCCATTATCCTAAAATGTAATATTGTATCCTTTGCTACACATTTATCCAAAACTTAAGAGGTTATTCCTTAAACCCTTGACATAGTAAATATCATCAGTATTATGCTTGCCATCAAAACTAATTGAACCTACTCCACATATCTTAGCACCTAAATCATCAACAAATCTAACAAGTCCCCCATCATACTTTTCAAGTTTAACAAACTTACTCTTGTCACTAATCATATGGTTAGAGAATCCATTGTCAATGATCCAATATTTTTTATCCTATCTAGCATGAAAAGCAAATACCAAAGAACCTTCAGTCTTGTTTGTTCTCTCTGGAGAGCTAACCTTCACACATCTCTCAAAGTTATTCATATTTTAAAGCCATGAACAAGCATTTTCCATCATCATCATCTCCATAATCAAATTCATCATCAGAAATACTTTCATCTTCTCTAACATAATAACTTTTCTTAATCATCTTACCTCTGTTCTCCTTGTTTTTGTCATTCACAACCCTATTTGGACATCTTGAAGCATAGTGACCTATCTTTCCACAACTGAAACATTTGAAAGTAAACTTACCTTTATACTTATGAGTACCATTTTTCATCCTTCTCACAAAGTTAGCTTCCATATCATCAAGATCCTCCTGATTTGATTCTTCAGTCTTCTCTGATTTTCCAGCCTTAAAAGCAATCTCAACTTTTACACCATTATTTGCACCAAATTCTTTCATTTCAAATGCAGTTAGGGATCCATACAAATGATCTCTAGTATACAAATCTAGATTTGCAAATTCCTCAATAGTAGAAAATTTATAGCTATAAGCTTTAGGAAGAGTTCTGAGAATTTTCTTTACCACTTTTGATTTTTTGACTTTTCCACCAAGACCTCTGATGGAACTGACCACTTCATCTACCCTCTGCATATAGTTTGTGGGTTCTCAAATGTGATCTTCAGATTCTATATCTTAGCTTTTTTAACCTTATCATCTCCTTCATAAATGATTTCCAACTTTGTCTAGATTTCTTTAGCAGTTTTCAAATCCATAATTTTCACTAATTCAAAATTTATAAGACTACAAAAGAGAGCATACCTTGCATTATCATTGCATTCATAGGCCTTAATTTTAGCTTCAATGCTCAGACCATTTGTAGGCATAGTATAATAATTTTGTATTGCCTTCCAGATGTCAAATCCAAGATAAACCAGATAACCTTCCATCCTTGTCTTCCAAAATGCATAGTTTGTGCCATCAAACATGGGGATCTCCTTCTTGTGCACCATCCTAGATCTAACTCAAGTGATTAAGATTTATTCCAAGGAACCTTGCTCTGATACCAATTGTTGAAGGTGCAAGACAACTGAGAGGGGGAGTGAATCAATTGTACCTTAAAACTTCAAAACCCTCATACACATTTAGATCCACATTCATTCAATAAACCCTTAAATCTGTTATGATGATTTAGCATGAAAAGCAAATAACATAAACTAAAACTGAAACAACTTAACATCATACACAAGGGAACACCAAATTTATGTGGAATATCCAAGAAGGGAAAAATCACGGTGAGGATTAGCTCACAATATAAGTAATAACAACACTGATTACACAGGCTCACTGCTAGAGGGATCATTTCCCAAAGAAAGAAATGTTCATTTCCAGAATAGAAAAGAAGATAGACAATAAATGTTACATAGGGAAAACTATCTTGACGCAACAAAGAACCCACCACAATGTTGCCAAAACCTTCACAGTCTAGTTGAAGAATTGTAGACACCTTTTTCTCAATACATCTAGTATTCTAACACATGAAAGCTCGCACTACACTTCTCAAATTCACACTCTATAACTTTTCAATTCGCATCTCTCTTATCTATCTTGCAATCCCTCAACAACTCAACTCTTATTTATACTATCTTCAACCTTGAAAAATTTCTCCAAGGTCGATTATGCACCTCAACTATGCAAATTCAAATTAAGTCAGCACCAAAATATTCTCGTAGTGGAAAGGAATGAAAGTGGACCACAAAAATCCTTAGCTAGGACTTAAATCCATCCTTACACACTACACCACGCTTCCATAAACAACTAAGCACCTTAGCAAGTAGTGTAAACACCAAGGTCGATCGATACCTGTGTAAACACCATTAATATTTTAAGTACACACTTCCTTTAATCTATTCATAACTCACAAACAAAAAATGTCACTTGAACAAACTTTAGAATATTCCACAAACATCCTAAAATCTAGCATACTCTTTTGCAACAACTTTCACCTAAAGAATGTACACACCCACTACATCCAGATAACTCTGCCATACACTGTAACTTAAGAAACATACTTCCTTAGCTCCAAACCTCAAACAAATTCAATTGAAGAAAGATACCAACACTATAAACACTCCTTCAAATCTGCAAGACCTAAAACATAATTGCAGAGAAATGCGGAGCAAAGAAATCTCTCCCAAATACCTCTACAATGCACTATTCACACATTGGTGAACACAACTTCTTTTGTATAGTGATCCAACACACCAAATTTTGAATACAATTCATCTAAACATATTTGATCAACATATCTGAAGTGCAAAAGTAGATCTTCAATCTCTAAAAGAAATACAGAGCAACAAAAGAACACAACTCTGCAACTTGGAAAACAACATTACAACACAATGTTTCTTATTTTTATCAAATTTTCTCAAAAGCACTTGGAAACCAAGCGCCAAAGACACATCCTCATCATCTTCATCACTTCCTCAACCAAAGAAAAAATCATTATCAAAGCAACACTAGAGGTTGACACCAGTAGCTTACTAATGACAACATAATGCAACTAATCAAAGCATGGATAACACAACATACTCACACAACATCTCCCTCAATAATGATCTTATATCTCATACAATTGACACCAAGGACAACACAATCTTGTTGACATCAACGAAAACACCAATCTACTCATACTTGCAACACCCTTTAGTTTCCAAATTCAAATTTTTGATATGTTTTGGGCGACCTTTTATGATCCAAATTCAAATTTCAAATGTCGACTTGTAATGTTCAATTTTTGGGAAACTAGAAAATTACCTATAAATACAAGGTCTTTTTATCAATTCAAATCCTAGAAGCAATCTAGAACAAGCAAGAGATCAATTCCTAAAGCAAATGTTATTGTCAAAGGTGTTCAAGATCAAATTTCTCAATCATTTGTTGAAACATTCAAGATCTCAAGCATCATGTCAAAGTTATCTTCATTCACACATGTTTTTTTTGGAGCTAACATTGTGATGTAGGTTTCAAGCATTCAAGCATCAAGATTAACATCCAGTTAAGCCATTTCATGCAAGATCAAGACCTTGGAGAGATGTGATAAGTTTCAGTCTTTCAAGTATCTCAATTCAAGGGTTTGGTGAGTTGCAACATAGCAAGTGTTCATTCATCATTCCTTTCATGTTTCATCATTTCATTTCAAGGTTTAATTACCAAAACAATGTTTGAACAAGCCAAACCCCCATTCACAAAAAATAAACAATTTTCCCCTCTTGTGTGTGTTTACAGATCTTAGATTGAATAAGGATTGAAGATTCATCAAAAGTGCAATTTTGCAAAGTTGTCAAAGTTGTCAACATTGTTGTCATGCCACAAACACTCACTTTCAAAATTTAATTTTGAATTTTTGACTGTGAAACCTGGAAGAATTGGGAGTGCGGATCTAGGAGAAAAGGACTATGAAAGTAAATTTTGAACCCCTGAAGCAAGACCCATTCGCCCTAGGAAAAAACTGACCTAGGAGGACACTCAATAGAGGCTTTTGGTGACAAGTGCATAAAATCATAACCCTCTCAAATATGCTAGAACTTTTTGGATTATGTCATATTAAGGTTTTAAATTAATGATTCATATATTACATTACATAATTGCATTCATTTGGTATTTTTCATTCATCTCCCAAAAGTGCATTTCTAACTGATTTACCTCATCCTTAGTCATAAGGAAAACAACAAGATCTCCATTAAGATTGACTCACCTAAGGGTCGAAAGTCAATTTTTCCCTAGGGGATCTCTTTTTCCTAATGAAATAGGGAAAGTGTAGGTGTATACCCCCATTCCACATTCCATTTAGGATTACCCACATTTTCCTCTATTTCATTTTGGTGAACTCGACATTGTACATCTAAAGTTCTGAAAGTGGAGTCCATTCAAACCCTAGATCTAGGACTTGCATTAGTTTGCATTGCATTGAATTAGTTTGCATCTCATTTAGGGTTTTATGTTTGCACTTTGCATCCTTTTAAATATGAAAATTTCAAAAAATTGCATGCATATTACATTACTTTTGCATAGTACGTTCATATTAGTGTACTTTTCATCATTCACATTCACAAAGTTTAGTCAAAATTTCATTTCAAAAAGTGTCACATTGTTCATCATTTATCACTAAATTCACTTGCATTTAGACACCTAAATCTAGAAAATCCAATCACTAAAACCACAGTTTGTAGTCTGAAATAGGAAACCCTAACATTGAACCTTAGACTCAAATTTTAAAAATTTCAAACCCTGTGCTAAGACCCATTCACCCTAGGGTGAATTAGTCCATGTATAGGTGTTTTCTCAAAATTCTAGGCAGTGATTTGTCTCTGTTTGCTTCATTCTGATCTATTGTTAAATCTAGGTTTTAGTTTCAAAAAAAAAAAAAAACTATCATTGTTTGCATTAAGTTCAATTGGTCAAATTGAGTGCATTATTTGAAATCAAAATTGGCATTAAAAACATATCATATTTAATATATTGCATTCAAAAATTAAAAAATCTTCATATCAGATCTGAAACTTTGCATAAAAATTCATCATGGACATGTGTATGGGTAATATACAAAAAACCTTAAGATCTTTGGTAGATGTTTCAAGTTGTGTGTTTGGTGAGGATCCTAATGCAATTGATACTATTAATGAACCTTCACCTCCTAATGAATGTCCCTATGAAGTGGAAATCTTAGGTCAAGATGAAGATAGCATGCAACAATTCATACAAGACTCCTCACATAACCTTGAGAACAACACATCCTTTTATCCATCCATGCAAACACCACCTATAATACCATCACTTGATATGTTCAACTTCTTACATCCTAAAATGGAAGCACAAAGCAAGCCTCAACCATCAATAATTAATGAACTTGATCACAAGTACAATAATGATACTCTTCTATCTTATGTTCATCGAGTTACTGATACACCCATTAACTTAGAAGAGAGTTATGGTCAAGGCTTTAAGATCTTAAGCAAACAAGGATGTGACATAAAAAATAAGAATGAAATTCACAAACTATTAGAGTAAATAGCATTCGAGGATACCAAGGGGTTAGGATATCATGATCTTCCCCCCCCTTCCACATCTCCCAAGGGAAAAGGTGTTCTCTTTCACAATCATATCAAGAGACCAATTAATACCTCACAAGGATGATAGTATCACCATAGATCCTCCTCCCCCACCTCCACCTCAACAAATTGCACAAAAAAGTAAGAAATATAATCCATATAAGATCAAGAAATTAACATTCTTACACACTATAATAGAGACTGAAAGAAAAATGGAACAACTCCTCCATCTAGGATTGATTTACTTACCACCTATCAAAGAAAACAAAAAAGGAAAGAGTACAAACATGAATTACTATGCATTTTATAGAGCTCTTGGGAATCTTACTGATGAGTGTCATCTTTTACAATGGTTGATCTATGAAAATGATGTTCTTGATGTAATTAACTAGAATGCATGCACTTTTATCCTTGCCATGTGATAGTTGTAGGATCATGGTATACTCACTATTGCATGTTTTATATTTATTGCATATCATGTTCTATATTACAAGGAGCACATTATCATCACCCACCTCGGCTCATCCTTGTCTTGCACTTAGTGGGGGTAAGGAGCTAGATAGCCTTGTCCTAGTTTGGCACTTGTAATTTCCCCTTTGGCTAGTTATCCACCTTCTGCATATGATGAACACGATTAGGATGTAGATGAACTGCTATAGGTTCACTCACATGTGCCATACTAATTTTGTCTTTGTCTTCATGTTCCTTGTGATTGCATGTGCATAATGTGATCCCCCGTATTATGTTGTTTGACGTGTCTTTATATGTTTGTGAGCCTACTTTGGATGACCCTTGTCACTTTGTTAGTGCAAGGATACAAAGGAAGCGAATCTATTGTGACATTCTTCTATTTGTATCTACATTTTTCTATATGTCATCAACCTTTATCTTTTGTCTTGTGTTTTCCTTTTGGGGATGATACAAGGCATCGAGACATTCAAGTCTCTTCCATGTTGACCCAAAATCTTCCCTTTGTTCTCTCTCTCTCTCTCTCTATGTGTCATTCTTCCTTTGTACTCATTGTCCATGAGTTATTTGGGGAATGATGACGGTTCCAAGTTTGATTATATCAACGCAACAATGACAAACACTAACCCAAGATCCATGGATCCCTTATGTGTTATCTTAGGATTGCATATGAGGGTAAACCTCCTTTCTATGATGTATCTATATCTCAGAAACATATGTTTACATAGGGCTTTCCAAATAAAGCTCTCATGTATTGGCATTTATTATGTTTTACTTTAAAGTAATTTCTCACAACATGGTGTTTAGCAATTTCTTTAAAGTGGGGGTATACACGTCCCCACTCATAATTTGCTTCAAAGTGTGGTCTTATTACTTCACATGATGTGTTTTCTTGGTGGTGTCATTGGGTTTGATGTCCTTCAAGAGCGTGACCTTTCTTGGCATATGGAATTCCTCTTAGTGGTGATGTTATGAATTGCATTCCCTAAGTTGTGAATCTTTTATCCTTGACTAGTCCTCTCTTGGAGACATTAAGTGCGATATTCCCTAAGGTGAGACCTTTCATGAGCTAAGAAAAACCCCTTTGAATATCCTATTGCATGTATCAAGGCCACCAAGAATAACACAATTTGCTTGCCAATGGATCCTTTTTCATGAGTGCTTAGCATAACACAACTTGCTAGCCTTGTGACCATTTATGTGGCACCTTATCAAAGTTATCGGGAGGTATAAATTTTGTATGGTTAGTAAAATGGGAGCCTGTAGACCTAGCATGACCTTCCCATCAGCCACTTTTTGGGGCTCACCTAGTGGATAGCATATTTCACTGGCCTTTGTGAGTATATTTTGTTTGCATATTGGACAATAGGTTTCCACTTGTAAACATTTTTGGACAAATAGCTAAGGCTTGATCCATATCGATTGGACAAATAATCGAGGCTTGATCCACCCTCTCTTTATCTTCTCATTAATTTTGGCATTGTATGCTTATGAATCTCATCTTGCTGCTACACATTTAACATAGGCATGTGTCTCTTTGTGCCTTTGTTGCTTTCCTGTGAGATCTTAGATCTTGGGGGCTTGATCATCCTCCTTGACCTTTGTTGTTGTATCTTTCCAACAGTTGTACAATTAGACATCTCTTGATGCTTGTTTGACTACTTTAGTGTTGAAAAATGTACTCCTTTACATTTTCACACTATGCTTGGGTCCCTTAATAAGCTAGACTTAATTAAGCCTCTAATTGGCCCAATTATGCATCTACAAGCCTAATTATTTGCAATTTCCGAAAGGGGAGTTAGTATTTAATTAATGCAATTATCATTTTTAACACCCCAAAATGAATAGGTCCTGACAATTTATGTCAAGACTCGTTCGCCCTTGGGAAAATGGGTCCCCTTTAGTTTCCAAATTCAATATTTTGATATGTTTTTGGTAGCCTTTTTATGATCTAAATTAAAATTTCAAATGTTGTCTTGTAATGTTTAATTTTTGAGAAATTAGAAAATTACCTATAAATACAAGGTCTTTTTATCAATTCAAACCCTAGAAGCAATCTAGAACAAGAAAGAGATCAATTCCTAAAGAAAATATTATTGTCAAAGGTGTTCAATAGCATATTTCTCAGTCATTTATTGTAGCATTCAAAATCTCAAGCATCATGTCAAAGTTATCTTCATTTTACATGATTTTTTTGGAGCTAACATTGTGATGTAGGTTTCAAGCATTCAAACATCAATTCAAGCATAAAGATCAACATTCAATCAAGCCATTTCATGCAAGATCAAGACCTTGGAGAGATGTGTTAATTTTCAGTCCTTCAAGGATTTGAATTCAAGAGTTTGGTGAGTTGCAACATAGGAAGTGTTCATTCATCATTCCTTTCACGTTTCATCATTTCATTTCAAGGTTTAATTACCAAAATGTGGTTTGACCAAGGCAAACCTCCATTCACCAAAAACAAACATTTTTTTCCCTCTTGTGTGTGTTTGCAGATCTTAGGTTGAAGAAGGATTGAAGATTCATCAAAAGTGCAATTTTGCAAAGTTATCAAAGTTGTCAACATTGTCGTCAAGGCATGGAAACTCACTTTCAGAATTTAATTCCAAATTTTTGACCGTGAAACCTGAAGGAATTGAGAGTGCAAATCCGAGAGTAGAGGATTGTGAAAGCAGATTTTGAACCCCTAAAGCAAGACCCATTTTCCCTAGGGTGAATATGTCTCAGGAGGACGCTCAGCAGAGGCTTTTGGTGACAGGTACTTAAAATCATAACCCTCTCAAATTTGTTGGATCTTTCTGGGTTCTAACAGATTAAGTTTTTAAATTGATGAATCATGTGTTATATTGCATAATTCATTCATTTCGTATTTTTCATTCATCTCCCAAAAGTGCATTTCAGGTTGATTTCCCATGTCCTTGGTCATAAGGAAAACAACAAGATCACCATTAAGATTGACTCACCTAAGGGTTGAAAGTCAATCTTGCCCTAGGAGACCTCTTTTTCCTAATGAAATAAGGAAGATAGGTGCATCATACCCCCATTTCCACATTCCATTTTGGTTCACCTATTTTTCTCCATTTCAATTACCCATGATTTAAGGCACCAATTCAAACAAATAGGCTGGTCATAGGTCCTAGACCATTTAAAATAAAAAAATTTAATGCATTTATAAGTTATATTTATTATTTGATGTTCTCATAACCTGAAATTTAAGTTTTACAAGGAATTTAGCCCATTACTATATCAAACTTTACATACCCTTGCCTGAATGTATGAGAATTTATCTACTATTCATGTATCTTGTGTGAATTACCGATTATTATTTTTGATATTGTTTGAAGGTAAATCTGACTAGGTTTTGTAGAGACTAAAGTGTAGAAGGATGCTGAAATCCTTGTTCATTGGCCAAATCCCTACAATTGAGCATTAGAATTGGTTATTCTTTAGAGAATTATAGACATTTGTTCGAACAACCAACATAATAAATGACATTAGATACTATTATAAACCATTTTCATTCATCGAGAAACAATTCATGGTCATGAATAATCCTTTATGCAACATGTCATTCTAAGGATAGTCCCATGGGGGGATGAATTTATGTGACACATCTCTTTGTCCATATAATATTGATCTATATCTACTCCATTTTGATGGATTTTTTGGTTAATATCTTAACATTTCTTATACTACATATTACATGTATTTTATGCTATAGTTCATTTTATTCTCTCTTTCACTTGATCTTGTCATTTGGGGGATAATGTATTTTTTATTATAATATTTATGTGTGCATGCTTTCTTATAGTGGAAATGCATGGGAGAATCTTATTAATTTTCATCCTTCATTCATATGGATCACATACATTGGTAAGCACATAATAAGTGTGTGTTCTTCACTCAATTTAACATTTATATATCATACTCTATTGCACACTCATGTTTTAGTCATAATATATTTCATTTATTTCTCTCCTCAATTTATGTGCACTCATTCATAGTCCACATAATTCAAGGGCTCATATTATCATTTATTTCATCTTTAGTTAATGCATATTTTCATAGGTTGGAAACACACATTTGTTCTAGTTATTTAGTCTCTAGAAGATTCATATCCTTTATACCATGGCTATTTTAATTATTTCTATTTCTATATGCATGCAAAATTAGTTTTGCACATACACTAAAATCATAGGAAAAATGTAGAAGAGTAAGTGCACATCTTGATTCTTTTCCCCTTTTGTTTTACACTACTTTACACACATGTTTGTGTTCTTAATGTTCCCTTTCTACAATTAAGCAATATGTACACATTTTTAAGTTCTTAAGTGGCCTTGATCCTAAAAGGCCTTTAGTCATGTGTTTAAGGCATGCACTCAAATAAGTCATGTTTAGGTCATTTTAACACCAAACAATCTTTGAATCAAAGTAAGACAACACATTAACAATTTGGCAGGTCTAGCATGACAACCTCTCTATCTATATCAACATTGACATCCAACTCCATAATCACTTTTACTTATATTGTTGACTCAATCTTGGGACTTGACTAAGGTACAAAGAAGTCTTAGACTTCAAACCTTACATAGAAAGCCTTGTGATGTTCTATACCATGACTGTATTTTTCCTTATCCCAAATATTAGTAGGTTAACAAGTGTTGTAGGGTTCATATGGAAAATTTTGCTCGATACATGATTATAAAAATTGGGACAAGATCATGTTTTTGACAATATCACTCCCATGATCTTGTCTTAGACTCTCATCTTCTTAGAGGTTAATCATCTCAACCTTTTGATCAATAATTCAATTTATAGGTATTTGGATCAATGTGCCATTAATCAAACTTCACATTTCAAGGCACACAACTCTAAATCATCTTATTTCAATTCAATATGCTTAATTTTAATCTAAATTAATTTAGTTAGTAAATTTATTAGACTCAACTCCTTTATATATAAAATATCATTTACATTTAATTATCTTTATTTACTTAACACACTTTAAATCTTTTCGAAAGGTCACCGATCTTATGACCATCAAATTGTAACCCTCATTTTAACTCTTGTTTGCCTAGTCTAATGTAATGAACACAATATGCAAAAGCAAGATTCCTCTCAAATCTACCCACTTCTTAAAAATAATACTTATTACTTACACATTTTAATTTGATGTTTTGCATAATCATTATTTAACCAACAAAAAAACTAATAATGATCAACACCAATACCATTTCATTCCATTATTAACAACAATTCTCAATACTATCAACTTTAAAATTCCACTTAAAAGCATTACAATATTAAATATATTAATCTTTAAATCTACAAAAATATCTTACAAAATGCACCCAACTATTGAATTATTTCCCCTCCTACACTATGCATACCAACCATTATCAATTGGTAATGATTGGAGGAGAAGCTTCTTTGAAGCTTCCTTCACATTATTTAATCCACACGAGTCCTTTCAACTATAATGTTTTTTTAAGATGAGAAGACATTATTCATTGAGCATATGTTGAATGTGGAATGAAACCTTGGACTTTTGTAAGTAAAGAAGAATTATCTAATGTAGTGCATGTGATCCCCATATAATATTTTTATAATATACTATTTTTTATATATTTATATATTTATATTTGCTACCACGTTGACATTCCTAGCTCCTCAAGTACGCTTGTAATGGGGGTACCTAGTGGCTCAAATTTCACGTCATGCTAACCAAATTAAAGCCTATCATGAGCTCAACTTAGATTTAAAATTTGGTCCCTACCATGGAAGTAGGTGGGACTCTAATGTACATTCCTTTACCCTTTTTTAATATGAGATTTGTAGGATTGTTTATTTGGGGTTAGGTTTGCGTTGGATTAAGTAAAATAGAAGAATAGTTGTAAGAACAATTATAGCAAATATATGGTCAGTATATTTAGTTTAGATTAAAATAGTGTAAGAAATAATAATGATTTATATGTCAGTGTATTGTTGTTGATGAGATTTGCGGGTTTTATAATTTGTAAAATGTTTGGGACATATCAATTTTAAGGCGTTTGTTCTTGTAAATAAATAAATTATTTTATTTTATAATGAAAAGATTATATATTAAAATTATAATGAAAAGATGCCACCTCTGATGTGGTGTGGGGAGTCCACTTAATCTTTTGTATAAAATTAGTTGTTTCTATGTTTTTTTTCACTTTCTGTTTTGTAAGGCTTCTATTTTGACCTCCATGCTTAGAGTATCTGGTCTATGGGGCATTTTGTTTTGGCCCCTAGGTCAACTCTACTTTGTAAGCTTCTATGTACTATCCATGTAATTTTAGAACTTTTATATTATTAATAATATTTGAAGCTTGAAGCCTTTTATCTAAAAAAAATATGAGTTAAAATGTATATTTAATTTTTTTAAATATGTGTGGCATGGAATTACACTCTAAAGTTAAATTTGTAATGTTGAGAAATAATAGAAACACGCGACTACAAAAGAGAAAGTAATGACATAATAATGAGATCATGACCCCATGAGGGAAACAAACATCAATTCACCAAATCAATGAAAATACAAACAAACCGTTATAATTAATTAATGAGGGAAACTGTAGTGTTAAGGTAGAGGGGATGTTTTTCCCATCAGAGTTATCCAACTCCACTTGACAAGTTCTTCTCATCATCCATGGGTTTTCAATCAATAAGAATACTATTTTCTCCTTCTTTGGGATCATCTTGTAGCCAATTCTATACAATCCTCAATGAAGATATATCAAGAAACAAACAAGAGAATTTTTGTGATTTGGAGGGGCCAACCTACACCACTGGTAGTACATAAGAGAGTGATACAAAGGTAGTGACCATCCACCCTATTGGCCAAATAACAAAGGTGGTGGTAGTGTTGAAAAATAGGGTAGGCAACAAAAATAATAATTAATAATTGGTTTTTTAAAATTGTTTAAAACATGTGATAAACCATAAAATATATTAATGGAACAATAAATAAATAAGCACAGATAAGCAAACCATTGAACACTAGATATATGTTCTGACTCATTTGTTCTTTTGATGTTTTTACCAACCCTTTTGTACTAGTTGGTTATGTTTGTACCAATTGTTGAAGTAAATCATGTTCATCCTTTGGTTGTTGTGTATGTAATGGAGATGGTGGTGGTGTAGTAGCTTTTAACTCTTCCCTTGATGTTCGTTTACTCTTTATGACATTATTGTAAGCTTGTTGGGTTGTTGCAACAAATTTTCCATATAACTTATGTCAACTCTATATTATATACTTAATATTTTTAAACAATGAATCTACCCTATGCTCTCAACTCTTAATAGTGTGACCTCTCTACTTAATTTTTTGTTGTTGAAGAAAGATCTAAATGTTTAGTCACTTCTTTTACTACTATTATTTTTAGTGATAGTCCTAATTTGAATGAGTTTTCTCTTTGTGTTGCAACTTGCTTTCATATAATTGATCTTAGTTCCTCTAGAAATCCTTCCATAATTAACTTTATTAAGTAAATATTGGTGGTAATTAATTCAACTATTTCGTACAAAATAATCTCTTTATTATTTGGGGTTGTGGTGGAATAAGTTTGAGTTACCTCCAATTTCTTATCTAATATATGTATAGGGTTTTGAGCCATTTATTTCTATCTAGAATAGGTTTTTGGATTTTTTTCTTTTGATATTTTTTTATCTTCTTCCTCATTCAATTTGTTCTTCCTTTAGATTTTCCTATTCTATTTTTGAATTTTAATCATATTGTATCAATTTTTTTCATGCTTTTTATTTTTATCCCTTTTGATTTCTTGTGTAGCCTACTTGTTTCTTCATCTTTCTCATAGATAATTTGTAACAAGGCCTTTTTGGTTTCTTCTATATGAATCTTTGTTTGTGGGGGATTCCCTCCATGTGAATTGTTTCCTTCTCAACATATTTACTCTTTTTCCATTTCTGTGGTTACTTTTCTATAACTATTTTTTCTTTTTGTGATGGAGTGCTTCCACTAGTAGAACCTAGTTTCTCCAATCTCTACTTTGGTGGATATATGACTTGTTGTTTTGTAGCATTTTTAGTGACTGAAGATAGAGGTTCTTGATTTATTTTTATTTCCTTTTCAAAATTCTCTTTGTTTCTTATCACTTTTCTCCTTAGCATCTTTCCTTGTCTTCTTATTAACACATTCTCACTACATCTTGAACCTTTCTACAATGGGATATTTATGTTAGAGAGATGAAGTAGATTGATACATTCTAATAATTTTCTTAGAGTCCTCATATGATATTAGTAGTGCCAAAAGGTGTGAGGTTTCATTAATTCCACATAAATATAGTCCTCACATCTTCTTCTCAAATTTATTAAATAATAACTCATATCCATACCAACAAGTAGTTATGTTACAAAAACCCACCATATTTCTTATTATTTTCTCTTCTATTGATGTGCCAAATATCCACATACATGAATTCATTATTACCAATTCCCTTGGGAAATATAGGGCTAAACAAATGATCAATGGGTGGTATCTAAATTTGTGGTAGATCTTGTTTGTTTTATCTAGATTGTACATTAATTACTCCCTTTGGGTTATGTAGAGATCATACTTCTTGACATTGGTGAGCATTTCATATGTCACGTGAATACAAGTTATTGGGAAAAATACCTTCCTTCCAACATTGATTTTTTTAAGAATGCATTTTATGGCGTATCTTACTCTAGGGTTCAAAATTTTGCTAATAGTAAGGAACCTCCCATCAAATGTGGCACCTATTAATGCAATAATAGATTTTTTTATCGATATTTTGGTTTTTTTTCTTGTTTGTTCCATAATATTTTTATCTGATGAATATATTCTTTAATGATGAGGAAAGACTTGTCTAAGTATGAGAATTATCTTAGTATGTGGCTCAAACTTTGTGTTCATCAATTTTTTTATTCTCCCAAATATCCAATTTTAACCACCTTATGGTGTCATAAATCTACCATCTACTTCATTCCTTAAGTTTTTTCTTTCTTGTGCATAACTACTACAATCTACATGTGGTAATTTTTCTTGAATACATTTCTAAATATCTTCTACATAAACAACCCAATAGGAATGTTCAAGAAAGTTCATTATATTTCATTCTCCATCATATTCCATGGGAATGGCCTATACACCACTCTCTTAATGTCTTTAGCATCAATCAATTGAGGAGAAAATTTACTTTCCATAGCTCAAGTATTTACTTATTCTTTTCTTTCACTCTATTGAAAATTTCTACTTCTTACTCCTCATGTAACAACTTATGTGTTTGTGAGTTGTTTTGTGTGTTTTTTCCTACACAACTTTTATAAATTTTTTATCCTTTCTATTGATGTCATTACAAGTGCATCATTAATTGTTGAGCAATTGAATAATTATTTCTCTTTCTATGTGGTAACTTATTTCCTAAGCTAAGTGTTTTTATTATACATTACAATACATACTATACTAATATGAAATATTGAAAATGGGAGGTAACAAAAATAAAGATCATATTCTAATACAAAGATATTAATCTCTGCAAAATATTAATACTACAAAATTGAATTTCCAATATGCTTATATGAGGAGAAAAATACAAATACATATATATAGTATTTGTCAAAATTGAAGATTTGGAATACCAAGTTAAGCAAGAAATAGAAAAAGAAGAAAAATTGGCTATTATTTTCTAACTTCCTAATCACTAGGAAACTAACCTTTCAATTTTACCTTTAACCTTTTCTATAGGATAAAAATAATTAAATAACTAAATAAAAATTAAAACCTATGTTATAAAATATACCCTATGAATCCTCATCGTTCCTCCCAACAATAGCCTAAATTGAGAAAACGAAGACCTTGATCCTAAAAGGTGTTGAGGTTTGTACAACACCTACAATCTCAATAGATCTCTTAGCTAGATTAACAACCATGCTATTATGGTTTAGAGTTAGTGAAATACCTTATGTCTCTCAACAATAAAAATAGACAAGAAATATAGAAAAACACTCTATTGGACTCAAGATTGACAAAATAATAAAATTGAGAGATTTATTAGAGATAAAACAAGAGAAATTTACATAGATGTTTTATATTGTACGAGGCTCAATATAGAAAAAATTTAGGATAATTTTTTTTATGGTTTGAAAGACATTAAATTAATAATATTTGTTGATATTTATGATAATTAAAAAAAGAGTTTGGAAATGCTAGATTAAAAAAAATAGCAAAATAATTTATAGGCTTATTATCCATGATCTAAACATTTTTAGAGAAAAATGTTAACCAATTCACAAGTTACAAAATTAATAACCTCTTAGGAAAACTTAAGATAATTTTTATTTTGGAACATTTAAGATAACTCAACAAAAAAAGGAAATTATCCTTAATAATTATCTGCCATGTTTTGGAGAAAAATCATGTAAAAAAACAAAACCATATTTTTTGGGCTCAAAATAACTAATGAAATCATCAACTTTCCTTTGTATTTAATCATTTCTACAACAATATTAAAAATATGATAACTTTAGTGGGAGGATGGGCGAGCGTCCCTCCAAGTTGGTGGAGGGAGGTGGCATTTGATGCCACATTGGATGAGTGAAGGGGCTTGGAGAGACGTGTTGTCATTCATGATGGGAGGTTAAGGTGGGATCTGTCTTTTTGCAAGGCATACAACCGTAACTAGAGGACAACAATGGCTCCTTCTCCTATGCTTAGAAATGAGTGCATATTTTGGTGTAGGATTTTCTCTCCTCATCGAGGACACCTTGCATTGGACAGGGTACTATTTGTGGTTGGCGACGACGGTCTTGAGATCAACATTCATTATTTATTGAAAGCCTACATCATTTGTGGTGAACGACTTTATTTGCAGGTGGGTGAAGTGCAAGCGAGTGACATTCTCTCATCCCTGCCGGGTAAAACCAACACTAGTTTGCTCATGGCAAAGGGATCAAAATTCATTATTGAAGTCTCGGTGGCGGGCCTTGCTCGTTTTGGGGTCGATACTCCAATTTCATTGAGGTCATCGACGAGGCAAATGCCATTCAGGGAGATAACTGATCAAAGACTAAATCGAATTCTGTTAAACAATGATCTGTTGGTGGCGGTGATCGTGAAGATGGTTCTGGGCTTTGGCCATTTGGAGCGTCGAGAGTATGGGAGGGATAATTTACACACTTCCTCTCGCTTTGTGGAATCTCTTCTGGATAGCAAAGTCCCGAAGGCAGAAACAAAAAATTTGCTAGTTACAATGTTTAGAGAGGACTTGGTGGAAGGTGTGGATGAGGCATTGAGTGGAGTATTTGAAGGTAGGGGTTGCCTGAGACCTTGTGACTTGGAGCGGTTTCAAACGAAGGAGACAGTGAAGGTCTTTCCATTCCTCATGGATTTGCATGGGCTAGGTTTGATGTGGCACTAGATGATAGTGGTGGTAGCGGTTGAATTTCTGAAGAAATTCTTTGGGTTGATGGTGGTTGGCGGAGTGGAGTGGAAATCTGAATTTGAAGATTTTGCTAAATTAAACAAGTTCATGTAAGTTGGGTTTTGGGTAGAATTTTTGCTCGTTAGGGGATGGGGTCAATTTTTTTTTATTAGCTCTGTTGAAAGCCCTGGTAGCGTTATTGCCATTAAAATGGCCTTTTGTAGTGTTTTTTTTCTAGCTAGTTAATCAGTTGATATGGTAGTCAGTTTAGTTTGGATGCTGGTTTACTGTAAATGGATATGGTGGTCGGGGTAGATCTAGTTTTTTGGAACAATCTTTTCATGCATGGCAGATGTTTGTAAATGCACTATTATTAATAAAATATAAACTAATCTTGCATATAAAAAAAAAAATGATAACTTTATCCATATTTAATAAAATTTAAAACCATAAAATATTTTAGAAATCTTAAATCAAGGTGCTCATAACTCAAAAAAAAATTACAATATATTTCCTAGGCAAAGAGCAATTTATGAAACAACAAGTTTTGAAAAAAAATTAGGAGATTTTTTTCTAAAAAAATAATGAAGGTTTTATAAGAAACCTCAAAGTTATATTTGATGAAAAATTCCTCTTTGTGTGAGTGAAGAGAGCTTGAAAAACTAGTTGGTATTAGTGAGAACTTCAAAATTGAAATCAAATGGATTAGAAAAATAAATCCAAACCTATGGATGATGAGAAAATGCTTTGGTACCAAGTAATATGGAATCAAACAAATAAGTAGTAAAAATAGAGATAAGATTATAGAATAAAAACATTAATATTTACAAAATAATATTATCACAAACTTGAATTTTCAATATGTCTATGTGAAGAGAAAAATAAAAACATATAGATATAATATATACCAAAATTAAAGATTTGAAATACAATCTAAATCTTAACATGAAGTAGAAAATAGAAAAGAAATAACAATTAACTATTATATTCTAACTTCCTAACCACTAAAAAAGTAACATTTGACTTTTACCTTTTACATAAGATAAAAACTAATAAACAATTAAAAGAATAATCCTATACTATAACCTATACCCTATAAATCCTCATCATATACACTAACTTTTGGTTTGTTTCTTTAGTCTAATTTCAAATAATTTTTTAGTAATGCCCCAAATGCTCAACCTTTTGCACTTTCCTCCTTACATGTATTGATTTTCACTTATAAATGTTGCAACCTATTCAATTGCTTTCACCTCCACTTGAAATTGCATGGATCTTCTCTTTTCAGGCGCCCCATACCACTCATAAATCTACCCTAATATTTTATTTCTAGTCTCCACTTTTGAGCATTACCCCTTTGCATTCTTTTTATTTATTGTATTCTTCTAATTTTCAAGCCCCACCCCTTTCATCTTCTATTTTCTCCAATTTTATTTTAAGTGTGTTCTCTCCTTGGCGTAGCCTTTATACTTTTTATTAATTTAAATATGTAATTTCTTTATTTATTTTTTAAATCCTTCATAATTGGGTAACCTTCCAAATTGAACACCCCTTCCAATTCCTACTACCATGTATCAATTTAACTTCTTATAATGAAAATAAAATGCCTTTGCTTCTACTTTTCTTGGCAATATAAACTTTAAATATTTTAAAACATTCCAGTTACAATTCCAACAAGGTGTTGTCAAGGTGGGAATAAATAAATTTAAATATCACTTCTAACCAATTGAGTTCCTGCCCAAAATTAATTTATAAATATTTAAAATTGATTCACCATTTAATTGCCAAAATGAATGAACATGAAAAAGATAGATGACATAATTTGTCAAATGGAATTGATCAAAATATCGATATGATCACCACCAAAACCATAAAACCAAAATTCAATCTCAAATAAAAAATGAAAACCACACTGAAATAAAATTTGAAGATGTGAATAGCTGAACTCCTGAGATGCTCCTGCATCAGACACACCAGGCATAAATTTTGTAAGCATAGGCTCACAAAGGTGGAGTTGAGTAGTTGAACTGCTTTTCTAGATTGCAACCAACTTGCAGTGAACTACATCATTGGGATAAGTGCACAAGATCAATTCTTTTTCCTCCTCTTCTAGCACCATGCTAGAACAACTGTCATCTTCCTCCCATAACTCCATTCACCACTCTTCTCTCCTCTCATGGATTCACATCCATAATGTGCCATCCTCTACCAGATTATTTCTCCTTTCCTCTCCTTTGTGGGATCCAACCCACCAAAAACTGACCACCTCCACCAAGTTCTACCTGCAACATCCTCTACAATTTCTACACACAAACATGTAGCATCTACACATAACTCTGCAACTACATCCTCTACTTTCATCTTTACAAACAAATTAAAATCTACATAAATTTACCTCTTTTTATTTTGTTGTCCCAACATCTTTTTCTTCATCCTTCATTGCAACATTCATCTTTTCCATCCATTCTTCTTCTATCGCCAACATCATCAACATCCTCAATCGTTGTTGCACATAATTCTTCATCTTCCTCATCCTTTCCTTTCACTCCTTCCTCATGGCATGCCTTCACTGTGAACACATCTCTCATAACCTCTCCATGCCGCATAGCTTTGAATCTATTCATCCTTGGATTTATCTCCATGATCATCAATGAGATCTTCCTCTTTTGATACTTGCTCTAGCCTTCCCATACCATGGGCTTCTTCCTCAAGAGTATACCCATCTCGTTCACTGTCACAATCCGTCACTGCCACATCACACATTTTTAAAAATAATTTCTTCATGATTTATAGCTCTCAATTACTCAGGACTTCACACACCTGCAACGATTCTTTCAAGGTATTTACAATCACAATTCCTCTACTTGCAAGTCTTGTCATAGGCTACCTCACATTCAATGGTCTACCTATACACTCAAAACCTCTGGCTTTGATACCATTTGAAAAATACAAAATCAAACTCCAAAATCCAATTCCAATTAATAGAAATCAATAATCATGTCTTGCAGCCAACAAAAACTTAATTCGATAATTTCATTTGACAATTGAAATAAGTTCGAGACTTCATAGTGATGCAGGGGCATCGTATTAGTTTTGACTGTAATTTTTTGTTTTCTTCTTTTGTTGTTTTTTGTTCCCTCTTTTTGACATGTGGCGACCCAATGTGGCAACGAAGTTCCTTTGTTCAGTTATATCGAGCCTTCAATTGGTTGTTGGGAGAGGAACATTGGTTGGATCAAGCAAGAAAGACTATAGGCAGTGAATAACCATTTTTGGGGGAAAAGGGTGTTTGGTCTAAGAAAAGGGAAAATGATTAGATTTGAGGAGGACAAATTGTTTGGAGAACAGAGGTATCAAAAGTTTTGTTGGAGAAGTATTGATTTGCTCATGCCAAGTGATTAAAATCAAAAATCGATTCTTGAGGAGACTGGGACGATTTTCTTAAAAGAAAAAAGGATTCACTTTTGTTCTTTCATTTTCTTTGCTATGTTGATTTCCCTCATACATATTGGAATATGCAAAGAACTTACATGTGTCTTTGTCGACTTTTCTTGATTCAACCAAATTTCTCCACTCTATGTGTAATCATTTTCTATTTCATTCTAAAAAGCTTGAATTAAAAACAAATTGATCATGTTCCTGTCGCCTTATAATGGAGGGTTGTCTTTGAATAGTTTGTAGCTTAAGGCTGATCATTGAATGCTTGAGTAAGAAATGTTTTGCCAACTTCCTATCACCCCATATTGTTTTTGCTCAAGTAATTTACACTATCGACTTGAGGGAAGGTTTGTTTGAACAAAATTATCATTGTTTTATTCGATCTCAAAATATTGCTAACTGACTGATTGTTAACTAAGGTCATCAGTTTGGTATCAAAGCGTGAAGATTTAGGGCTATTGAGGAGTGGGAAGAATTCTGCTGAGAGCATTGAGAAGTAGAAGAGATCAAGGAAGAGGCATAAGAGGACATGATGATGGAGTCCGTGAATTGTTGTAGAACTTGACTACACAAATGGATTCCATGGAGAGGGAACAATGAAGAGGAACACTGGTGGATGATGCCAGTGAAGTAGAAGAGGAAGACTGACCACAAGTAGATGATGAAGAAGAGCAAGAAGAACTCAAAGGTTTTGAAGAAAGATTGTTGAGGACAGTTTTGAATTTTGGATCCAAACCAAAGATTGAGGTTCCTACATATTTTGGAAGCTTCATTGGAGAAGAACTTATAGATTGAATTAATGACCTGGATAAGTATTTTGAGTATGAAGGAGTTGCAGAAGAAAGAAGAGTGAATTCCACTTGCACAAGGCTCAAGGGCCATGCTACTATCTGGTGGGACTATGTCCAATCTAAGAGATGAAAGCAAAACAAGGAAAAGACAACCTCGTGGGATAGGATAGTTGCCAAGTTGAAGACAAATTTTCTTCCAGCAGATTATCAAACTAATCTTTTCAGAAGATTGCAGAATCAAAAGCAAAGGGATATGTTGATAAAAGACTACACATACAAGTTTTATAAGTTGGTGATTCAATCAGGTCATAACAAAGAGGATACGAAAAAGGTTGCTAGATACCTGAATGGTTTGAGATACGGTTTGCAAGATGAGCTAACTTTAGTGTCACCAAGAACTTTGGAGGAAGCCTACCAGTTTGCCATTAAGGAAGAGGAGAAGTTGATGAGGAAGAAGAATCAACAAGGATGACGTAGAGGATGAGGCTATGTAGAAAAAGGACAGCAGCACCATCAAGATGGAGAGGCAGGTAGTTCAAAAGGGCAAGTTAAGTCAAAAAAAGGAGGTTATCAAGAAAGAGGAGAAAGGTTGTTTGGAAGTGATGGGTATCAAGGAAGAGGAAGAGGTTTTGCAGGGAAATGTTTTGAGTGCAATCAATATGCAAGTCACAAGAGTTGGCAGTGTCCAAAATCTTCTCAAGGAGGTTACATAAGGCCTAAAAGGAGGAATCAGGTGGTACAAGTAGATTAGGAGAGTGCAAGATCATTTTCTCCAAGGAAGGAGGAACTGGAAATAGGAGAATCTCTATTGTTCAAAAGAGTGTTGTTGAAACCGCCAAAGGAGAGTGATGAATCTGTACAAAGGAAGGCTCTATTCAAAATGAATTGCAAAGCTAAAGGTAAGTGTTGCAAACTTATTATAGACAGTGGTAGTATCGATAATATTGTTGTTGTTGAAATGGTGGAAAATTTAGGACTTAAGAGAACTAAACATCCTACACCATATAAGGTTTCTTGGTTGCAAAAAGGTCATCAATTTTTGGTAGATGAGCAAGATTTGGATGAATTTTGAATAGGCAGTTATAAGGATAGTGTTATGTGTGATATCATGCTGATGGATGTGTGTCACGTGCTACTTGGAAGACCTTGGAATTTTGATCAAAATGTCATACATGATGGGAGACATAACACCTACACTTTTGAGAAGGATGGTCTCAAACATACCTTGTTGCCTTTGCAAGAACCAATAGAGGACAACCATAGCAGCAACAATAAGGTGATGTTGGTAAGAAGTAAATATTTTTTAAATGATAGAGAATCACGAGAAATTTCAGAAGTAACCAAGAAGGTGAAACTTCATTTTCCTCAAGGTTGAACGGGTGGAAACAATGCTGATTTGTAGATAGGACAACCAACAACATATGTTGACACAGGTGACTATGAAGTTGGGGTAGCCATTGTTGTTTTGAAGGATGAAGAGATACATGGAAGTTTGGAACAACATTGTCAAGATGAATACATGGGAATGAATCTACATGGACAAAGGGTGGAGATAGTCAAAGAGCATGTGGAAGATGATTTGGATCTTCAAATTGAGATAATTGAGCAAGAATGGCTTGTGCTGACATGAGGTGTGATAAATAGTACATACACTAATGGTGAGGTAACATTTCAGCTTTCAAACTCCTTGAATATAGTTGAAGATGATACAATGAATGATATGGAAAGGTATGTGGAAGCCAAACAATATAGTGGAATTGATTATTGTTGGAGGGAAATGCAAAATGAATAGGAAAGGTGCAACAAAGAGAAGCTATCTAAAGAGTGGATGAAATATGTTGACGATGACGTGATGAGGTGTGGAAACAATAGTTTTAATTGGGGAATAATCAATCAAGAGAAGTTCATTCTTCTGATAGTCCGGAATTAGATGAAGCTAACCAATGAGAAGCGAATGAAGGGAGTCTTTGGGAAGCAAAGTTTAGTGTATGGGGGACATGGATTTCCAAATGACAATGCAACCACAAATTTCATCTCATGATGTAATGAAGTACTTATTCCAGCCATATGCTGGAAGAAAAGGAGGAAGTAATGATACATGTTGTGTTTCTCAGCATAAGGGGATATGATGCAAGTGCTTAAAACTTGAAAGGGTAGTCCTACTACCCAACCCCCTTTGTCAGCTACGCTTACAAACAACTCCCTCGGGGAGCCTGATGCAAGGGCATCGTATTAGTTTTGATTGCAATTTTTTTTTCTTCTTTTGTTGTTTTTTGTTCCCTCTTTTTGACATGTGGTGACCTAATGTGACAACGAAGTTCCTTTGTTCAGTTATACCGAGCCTTCAATTATTTGCTTGGAGAGGAATGGTGGTTGGATCAAGCAAGAAATACTATAGGCAATGAATAACCATTTTTGGGGGAAAAGGGCGTTCGATCTGAGAAAAGGGAAAACGATTGGATTTGAGGAGGCCAAATTGGTTGGAGGAGAACAAAGGGATCAAAAGTTTTATTGGAGAAGTATTGATCCAGTCATGTCAAGTGATTAAAAATAGAAATCAGTTCTTGAGGATAATGGGATGGGTTTTCTTAAAAGAAAAAATGATCCACTTTTGTTCTTTCATTTTCTTTGCCATGTCAATTGCCATCTTACAAATTGGAATAAGCAAAGAACTTACATGTGTCTCTGTTGACTTGTTTTGAGTTGGCCAAATTTATCCACTCTATGTATAATCATTTTCTGTTTTATTTTGAAAACTTGAATTAAGAACAAAGTGATCATGTTTTTGTTGCCTTATAATGGAGGTTTGTCTTTGATTTTTTGTAGCTTAAGGTTGATTGTTGAATTCTTGAGTAAGATTTTTTTTGCCAACTTCCTATCGCCCCATATTTCTTTTGGTCAAGTAATTTACATTATCGACCTGAGGGAAGGTTTGTTTGAACGACATTATCATTATTTTATTCGATCTTAGAATATTGTTGACTGACTAAGTGTTAACTAAGGTCATCACATAGTAAAAGAACTATTCTCAATCTGATAAATTTTTAGGCAAATAATTAACATTAAAACAATATTCGATTCCAAATTCAATGTAAATTTATTTCTCATTCATGGCAAATAATCTTGTACAATATATAGGATTCAATACAAATATCAAGTTCCAATATGATTTTCTCAATGTTCTTGCTCTACATCTATGGTAATTTTTTATATAAATTTAGAACTTACATATTCCCTTCATTCTGCTCCTTCATATTCCCTTGCACTTACATACTGCTCTTCATTCTCCACAAACCATTATCAACTTATTAATTTGGAACTCCTTCATTTCTCCTTTGTTGTGCACCTCTCTTTTGTATCTGCAAATGATCCTATTTTTTATTTATTTCAAAAAAATTATTTTCTCTTACCAATTTTATTCAATGTTTAGCATCAACTCATTATACATTTACATACTGCTCAACTCCTTCATATTCCCTTGCAAATTTTCCTCAATTTATATTTCTTCTTCAATTTCTAGCCTCTTCCATATGCTCGACCCATCATGCCTCTCTCACTTCTTCATATTGCAGCTCCCTCTTATCTTTAATTACAAGTGTCATTTCTAGACCCTCCACACTTTCCTCCTCCTTACATTCATTGCTTTTCACTTATAAAAGTTGTAGCCTATTTAGTTGCTTTCACCTCCACTTGAAATTGTGTGGGTCTTCTCTTTTCAAGTGCCACCCATACCACTCACAAATCTACACTTTAATATTTTATTTCCAATCTCCACTTTTGAGTGCTGCCCCTTTGTATTCTTTTTATTTTATTTTTCATTCTTCTTCTACTTTTCAAGCCCAACCTCTTTCATCTTCTATTTTCTCCAATTTTATTTTAAATGTGTTCTCTCCTCGGTGTGGCCTTTGTACTTCCTGTTAATTTAAATCTATAGTTTCTTTATTTATTTTTTAAATCCTTGATGATTGGGAAGCCTTCCAAACTAATCATGTTGGAAGTGGATTCACTCTGAGAGGGGAGGGGGGAGGGGGGGGGGTTGAATTAGAGTGGAGTAATTTTAACTTTTAACCTTGCAAGCATACTTAAACTTTTGCTCAGTTAACCCAAAGAGATAGATTTGATTAAGCAAGTGAGCATTAACATTTCAGGTCAGATTGACATGAGACTTGACTAACATTTGCAACTCATATCAAATGATATTGTTCAAATAAAAATTTATGAGCAATCTTGTTGTGCTTTATCAACGGAACTATAAATCTTCATAATATGCTACTTTGACTTGCTTATGATAGACTCTTGAGCATTCATATATTGAGCACATAATGCAAAAGTTAATTCACCTTATGAAAGACATTTTTCACCAAATTTTCCCAATCTAAATTTGCATGACAAACATGAGCAGATTGACTTTTAAAATTTTAAACAGCCTTAAAGTATCAGAGCATTGACCAACTGAATGAGCACAATAACATAAATGAATATAAGAAAGAGTATGCAAGATAAACATAAATCACACAAAAAGGAGACATAGAAATTGCCAAGTGGAAAACCCTCCCGGGGTAGAAAAACCACTCCTAAACTGCCTTACTGGCTTAATTTCAAAACCACTATTTACAATGCCTTAGGCTACTTTCTGAGCACCAACTCAAGGAGCACTATCCCCTCATTTAGAGACACCAATCTCAGAGGAGCACCAACCCCTCATTTAGAGACACCAATCTCAAGGAGCACCAACCCCTTTACTGTTTTAGTAATCATACAATAATACAGAGGATCTCTCTGTTTCTCTTTTATCTATCAAGTGCCTCTTGACAGACAATAACTAAACTTCTCAAAGTTCCAAAATGAACCTTCAGAATTTTAGGCATTGTCAAGCCTTAAGTTAGCTTGATTATCAACTCATATTTCAGATTTTCAATCTCAGAGCTCAACTTTTTCAATACAGTCACTATGATGTATTATCACAAGTTTTCCCTTTTGTTTCATATATTTCTCATTGTTCTTCTCTACTCTGTCAATTCATTCTATCTTTTATGTTTTTCTCCTCTTTTCATAGATCTCCACTTAAAGACCGTTAACCATGGTTTTTCTCTTTTTTGTTTTTCCTTTTTATTAGAGCCCTAATCTCTCCGTTTTCATCTGATTATAGATTTCATCATTACATTCAAGGAAGGTTACAACAGTTTCTCATTTTTCTATTTCAGAGAATAAGAACAAAAATGATCATCAGATTACCAAACTTCAATCGACCAACAATGCCATGTGTTTTAGTGTCCATGTTTGAAAGATCAATATGAAGAAGTTCTTCTGATAGGAATATCCAAGCATTTTTTTATTTAAATATAGAAGGCAGACTGAAACCTATCCTCTCAAGCAGCCTACACAAATAGAAGTGAAAACAAGAACCATTAAAACATATATGAAATTCATGAACAAAACCCTCGAAAAGCCAACTGCAACAGTAGTGCAACCAACAACTCCAATGCAATGTAACTGTAACTTCAGAATGATGCATCCAATAATAACCGTTATGAAGGAATCCATGTAAGAGACTAAACATATTCGAAGTCATCATGATTTCCCCAAACAGATACCACTGTTTCATAAAATTGATAAGATAAATCTATTGTAAAGTGCAGTTAAAAATTATATGCAATCTTTTTGGTTCTGACCAGTGAAAAAGATTTAACCAATTTTCCACCTTCCATTTAGAAGTAATGGTTCTGCAAACCAATTGAAAAACTGAATACCTGAGAGTATCAAAATAGATGTTGCATGTAGCAATTTTACCAGACTGCAAAGTGGCTTAGCAACCCGAGCTTCATTTCTATTTCGAGTATTCACCCGATACCAAGAACCTGACGAGAGAAATGACCATGGTGATGGTCTTTCAAGCTTCTCCATTTGCTGTCCAAGAGTTTACAGAAAAAGCCAGTCGAATTCACAGTGAAACGATCGAGAGAGAGATTCCATGGAGGCAGCAAGATTAGGGTTTCAAACCCTCAAACAACGAAGCATAAATATTTGCCCAAATTTCCACAAGAAATCCTTTGCATAATATGATAGCCATTTGGAGTCCGAGAGGACAAACATTAATCAATCGAAACCGCATAAAACACTTTGAAATCCATGGGTAGATCAATGACATGCATGTTGAAAGGAGTAAATTTGACATCTATCCCCTTACCGCGCAACCGCGGCCACCCTTCGGACTAACCGCGGTACAACAGTAGCTAACTCTTAACTGTTATTGCTTCCTTTACCACCCAACCACGGTCTTGTTTCAGACTACTTGCGGTACAGCGGTAGCTCCAAGTTAACCGCTAGCTGTTTCCACCGCATTACCACGGTTACACTTCTGACAGTCCGCGATATAGCGGTAACTGTCTTACTTGCCGCCAATGGTTACCACCGCACTACCGCGGTTACCTTCCTGACTGCCTATGGTGTAGTCGTAGCAGTCTTGCTTGCCGCTAGCTGCTTCCACCGCACTACCGTGGTTACCAGCTCAACTGTCAGTGGTAACACGGTAAGCTATATATCGGTTGTCGGCTTTCAAGCCATGTTTATTAATCATGTTGTGACCCGATAGAAATATAAAGTGCACTGCAATATAAAGTGCCAAATAATATCCAATAATAAATATCAGGGTCAAATTTCCACCTTAGAATGTCATGGAAACTCAAGGACTTGTGTTGAGTAAAATAGGCTGATATACATGTTGATTTTTGTATGCCTTCCACCCATGCCATAAACACAATGCCATATGCAAAGACAATTATCAATTTGTTTACCTTTGACCAAAATCAAATTTCCACCTCATTGATATCCAGTGTTGTATAATATGTCCAATGGTATCCAAATATTTGTGAAGAGTTAAAGACTGATTTCATGTAAAGTTCACAAAGCCATAAACACTATAATGATCAACTTGTAGAACACTGATTCATGCTAAGGTCATATAATTAAGTGCATCATTGAAGTACTAATTGATAAACCAAAAACATGTCACCGGATCAATAGAACAAAGAACCTGTGACCAAAAAACCTTAACCAAGATCAAATATCAACTGTGCCAATCAAATTCCATAAAAAGACCAAACTGAGAAATTCTTCCAAGGCACCAACCCAGGGCAGTTTTGACATCAAGGAAAAATGCCACAGAAGAAGTCAACAAATCCACCTTCCAATTCATGTTGTCATGTATCAATTTAACTTCTTATAATGAAAATAAAATGCATCTGCTTCTACTTTTCCTGGAAATATAAACTTTAAATATTTTTAAAAATTCTAGCTACAATTCCAACCAGGTGTTGTCAAGGTGGGAATAAATTAATTTAAATATCACTTCTAGCCAATTGAGTTCCTATCCAAAATTAATTCGTAAACATTTAGAATTGATTCACTGTTTAATTTCCAAAATGAATGAACTAGAAAAAGAGAGATGAAACATTTTGCCGAATGGAATTGATAAAAATATCAATACGATCACCACTAAAACCAAAAAACCAAAAGTTAATCTCAAAAAAAAAAAAAAAAACCACACTGAAATAAAATTTGAAGATGTGAATAGCCGAACTCCTGGGATGCTCATGCACCACTTCTATTTCTTGAACTCTTGTGTTTCATTATTAATCACAAATAACCACTTCTCACTTAATTTCCTTAACTCCACTAATAATATTTTAAGGGATTTTTCTTCATTGAATCTTATAGTGATTATGGTTCAAAGGCTAGGCACCATATGCTATAGCAATAATGTCGCATTTATTAAATAGAATAGTTAAAATGGGCAAATTTTATTAATCACTTATATGTTATGTAGTAGGCCTAAAGTCCTATAGATTTTTTGTATCCAAATTTTATGTATCCTCATTTCAAACCTTGGTTAATTATTTTCCTAATATTTTATTGAAGGATTGACTTACTGTCACAACCCTAATTGTGACCTGACCCTAAATTTCCTATAGATGTTTAGCTGAAAATGAAACTCGACCCTAAATTTTGTATTGTCATGTTGATATGGATGATCAATTGAATGTGAAACCTAATTGTCATAACAATTGGCCCTAAAATTTTATACTGTTGTCTTGTCTATTGTTTAATCCAAATATAAAAATAGTTATTTTAGTTAGTTATAAAAAATAAATCATTCTAATGATAGATCGAATGAGGTTAATTATGGTGTTATGAATGAGTTTCTATAATCTCATGTATGATTGAATTTTATTATGTAATGGGATAATATTATTCTTGATGTTTGGAATGTTACAGGGCAGTTATGTGCTCTCGCTGAAGAGAGAGAGTCTCATTAGGAAGGGGAGTCTAGCCATTTGGGGGAAATTTGCATGAGTGTATCACACATGAGCACATAAAGCAATTTCTAGGTCATGCATTGCATTGGGAAGGGTAAATAAGGTGTGTTGCTTTTGAGACCAAAATTCAATTTAAAATTAAATTAAATATTTTATCTTTATATTCATTTCATAATAAGTAATTTATAATTAAACAAATAAACAATAAATTATTGATAAAATCAAATAAATATTTTATTTTATATAAAAGAAGTAATATTTTGAGTATTGCTTTCAATGAAAATATATAATACAAAACAAAAGAAAAAAAACCAAACAAAAATATTAAGCTTGAGGTGGGACCCACAAGATGAGAGGAAATTGTGTTAAAAAAATAATAATATAAGGCATACATTAAAAGTACATAGCCTCATACTTGTCTTTCCTAAGGCAAAAAGAAAACAAAAAGGAGATGACAACACATAAGTGGCAACCATCTGTCAACAAGGGTAAAGAGGTTTTAAATCAAACAAAGTAACACCTAGCACTTAAAAAGACGCCCCATTTCCCACATAGCAAAGAAGGAGGTGTATGTGGTAATAAATTAAGGAAGAAGAAGACCATTAAAAAAAATTGGAAGGAAAAGAAGAGAAGAGAAGGAAGAGGGGGCCACATACAGTAAGGAGAGGCGAAGATCCCAACAATCTTAATGTCCCAGGTATGAAATTACTATTAGATCTTTCTGACTAAGCATTGACTCTTGTGAAAGCAAGGTCAACATGTATAAGAATTAATGAAAGTGGAGAATTGGCTGGAATCTTCTACACCTTCATACTAAGCATTTCTCTTCCCAATTTTATGCAATTTTATACATACTAGATGACAGTGATTTTTAGATTGCTCATGCCTTATGGTCTAAATCATGTTAGTGGGTAATTACTTTTGATTATTGGGAACAATTTATGGCTGCTCAAAAATGTAGGCATGGAAAAGAAGTAAAATTCAGATTGCCTAAGGGAGTAAGGAATGCGACTATCCTCTTATCAGGTAAAACTGGGTTGAACCCCAAACCAAGTATAGTGGGAAGCTATTATATATTAAAGGAAACTATTGATTAGACATAATTTACTAGTGATCAGATGTTTACTTGATGAAAAATAATGGCAAAAGTACTTCCTCATGACTGTTGTAGTACTATACAACAACCATGATAAGGTGATTCATCAACTTCATTATGTTTGTTCACATGTCTAGTGATTTCATGCTGCAAATTAAGCATATGATTGGTAAAATTATGCTATGGGTTAATTAAATCAATTTGCTGCTTACTACCCTTGCTAACACTAAATTCTGTAGATAAGGCTAAGATTTAAATTCTATATTGTATGCTAGTAATTCCAACCTAAGGGTTCGGCTGGATAAGATTCTATTTTGCTTTAGCCACAAAAAAAGGTTGCATTCCTAGCACTTTGTCCTAAAACTTGTGCATTCCTCAACAGTTAGAATGTGGCCTCTATAGCAGCCAACGTATGGAAGGTTTTCTAAATTTTATTTGAAGAATTTTATAGTTATTATGTGACTCTATCAATAATTATAGTTTGGTGGAGAAAGTCCATTACTTTATCTTGTGTAATGATGATTTTCCATGCTTGTGGATTCTATGAACAAGTACATAAATATGAATTCATTTCATTAATTCCTAGTGTGGAACTATAACAAATATTAAGAATTTTTTTTAAAACAAACCGAGTCCCTTGTTGGAGAGACCCTTGATTTATGATTGGTTAGGAACCTTAACCGTAGTCTCAAGTTATGAACTCCAATTAACTCCATTTAAGTTTCCAGGGAAAGAGGGATAACAAGGATTGAGGGGTCCAAATAAAATCTAAATATTAGAGAATCAGATTCCCTCAATGTTCATAATTTAGAAGAGGCCCTTTCATGCTACTCATCGAGTCCCAAACTTTATTTGTGATTAATTGAATAGTTGTTACATATGGCCAAACCCTTTAATTCAAATAAAAGAGTGTTGTTTGAATTAAAATGAGTCACCTCAATTTTAAAGGACATATGCCTAAACATTTTTGGTCGGGACATTAATAGGTTGCATATGTTAGTTATTCCATAGCTACATAGATTTCACACTTGTTGGCCATGGATTGCTAGACTCTTCGTGATGGGTCGAGCTCCCTTTGTAGGGTAGCACAGGGAAGCTTATGGCTTCATGATAGGGCAGAAATCGTCTTGGTAATGCTCTCCCTCTCTCTATCTCTTTCACTTCAAGATAAAGCAACAAATAATATAGATTTGATAATGCAAGTGATGATATGTTGTTTGATTTGTGATCTTTTAGATGAGTAATTGACTCTCACTCGAATACTTGTATTTCCATCTTCAATTAGATATCTTTGATTTGTTTGGAAGGGCATGGCTACTATAGATAATATGGTTGCTTATGTTATCAACCTGCTTCCAAAGGATTAAGGAGAAGGGACGAGGGAGGTTTATCTTAATTTTTTTTTTCAAATCTGGAATCTAACTCCACTTTATTATTAGTTAAATGATTCTTATCTTAGTTTATAAACTCTCTGATATCATGCCCTAATACTATGAATGTGGTAGTTGCTAGGATGGAATGATCATATGCAAACCTAGTAGTTCATGTTACCTTATTATGAATACAATCATCATTCTTATGGATGCAACCGTGGAAGCTTTTGTATAGTCATGATTATGCAATTGTGCTATAATTTTCATTGGCACGTGAAACATTATATTTGGTACTCATTGCATGCTAGGTTATGTTGTTACATATGGTATCAAAGCTCTAGGTTCAACACTAGGGCCTAGAGTCTATTACGTTAAAGTTGCATTTCTTTTGAGAATTTGGAAACATACTAGAATTATGGAGATACCTAGATGAGTTTGAGTCTTGTTATTCTTAGATGGTTCAGTATGGGAACCGAATAAGGGGAATATGAGCAATGAATATAATCTTGTAATCTAGAATGAAATCGATTTGTATGATTATTACTTGACTGTGTATGAAAGGCAATAGCCTATGATGTGAAAGTTTATTAAAATGACTCTAAATTCATGTTTATTGAATATTAATTGACTGGAATTATACCTAAACAACACATACTTTGAGATTGATGTATTTCATGATTATGGATTTATCATAAGCTTGATATAGGTAGGAAATTATTGTTATCATACTTTGATTCTTTAATGTTAAGTTCTATATACGCTAAGTTCACTATCATGGTTACTATTTGATTAAACCTTCTTCTATGAGTGAGTTTACACTTATGCTATGTGAAATGATGCTCAAAATTGACAACAGTCAAGAAGCATGCTATGCTAGTAATGGATGTCCTTGGTTTCTTAGCCGTTTGATGGACTGCAAGGAAGAGAGCTTCTAAGTTAGGATTAGTTGACCCTTACTTCAATATGAGTTTAATGAACTTGAATTGAATGTAGGTATGGGAAGGTCAAAATCAGGGGAAAAGAAGGGAAACACCAAAAGGGCTACTTAGAAGAATTTTTTTAAAGAGAACCCATCATTAGAGGTCCACCCTGAGATTCCCAACGATGAGACTTTGGCACACGCCCTTACTCAACTCAAGTTAGAGAGAAGCAAGAAAACTTAAGTATCTAAAAATAATGTTAAACCTAAGAAACCTTCAGAAATTCGAGATTGGCCTTTGCGGTGTAGACCCAATGTACCCATATTGACTAAAGAGGGAAAAGAGTGCCTGTGTGCACATCCTACCTCTTCTAAGAAGGTTGTAATAGACTCTAAGGAGGACCCAGAAGAGTGTCCTCTATTTGATGATGAATAGCCACCTAGTTTGTAGTCAAGATCTTTGTAATCCAATATTATTATAAGTAAAGAAACTCTTTCTTGCGTTCAAATTGTGAACTTGGATGACTTACTCTAGTTATGAATGCACATGAATAGATTTTCAAGATTGCATGACATAATAAATTATAATTATGTGCTTGAATGGTAATGCAGATTATCAAAGATAGTTAACATTTTCAAAGCACGAAGTAATATGAACTTATGTATAAAAAAATGTGTTTTTACACTAACATTCCTAAGTATTTGCATAAACAACCTAGGGTTGTGTGTATTGACTTGTTGGAGCCCTTTCTAGTGATGGCATCAAGTAATATGGGATGCTTGATTGTTGCCATAGAAGTCTTATGTGATTTTGAATTAGGTAGTGGGTTGATGCATACAATAGATTGCATTCAATTCTACTTTATTTAGCATTCCTTATGTGAACTTGTGATGTCTTATGCAGATTTCCACATTGGATACTTATGATGTATAATTGAGGTAGCCTTGTTATAATGTGAAGTATACATGAGCTTGTCACCATTGTATTGTGATATGCATATGAGCCAATCACGCTTGTACTTGTGATGTGCATATTAATTAGTTATTATGTATATATGTTATATATGAATTGGTCACCTTATGTAGATATGATGAATAATGGAGCTACTCACTTTGTGTATATGCGACATATATGTTGGGCTAGTTACTATGCATATGTGTAAGCCAATCCCTATGGGAATTGGGAAATAATGAAATGATACGACCCTTATGTAATTGTGTATGTTTGCACACTACTGATTGGTATACTTAAGATGCCTCTAGGGATGTTATCATTGCAACATCTTTACCAAAGAAAGTGTCATGTGCATTAGATGAGGCCATTTGTTGATAGTTTTGGTACTCCTACTTGTGATGTCCATGATATTTTCATGGTGATGTTGTGGATTAGTGTGTTCAAGATTTCATTACTCTAGATTATTGACAAGTTCAGTTTGATACACCTATTAAAGGGTTATAATGTTGATTTTATTATTTATGGAATGCCTGGAATGATATCATAATTGATAGTGAACTAGGAGAAACTACGATTTGGTTATGAACAATAAATTTCATGAAACTATTCAAATATGTTTAGGTACAATAAAGTATGTATTATAAGATGAACATAATTATTATTCTTATAAAACGAGGCTTGTGTTGGAAAGGTGCTAAGTGGCTTCCAAGTTATCCTGAGGGTATAAATGAAGAATAAAATGCTTTGGCCAAAGCTTGAGTCACTTCATGAGTAAAGTGAAATTTGCATAAATGTTGTGCTAGAAAGCATTAAATAAGTTGCAAGTGTCAGTTACTTCATGATAGCATAGATTTCACATAGGTTGTGATGAGATGGACATATCATTCAGGTTCCATGCGAGTAGGCATAGTGACAAGATGAACATATTGTCTAGATCACATGATTGATAAGATAAATAACTTTAATTATTGACTCTCCAGGTCACATGTGAGAATTCATGCATGATAGATGAACACATTTATAGTGTCACATATGAGAAGGCATGTTTAAAATGAATTTATACTTTTGTGCAATATTGCATGAAATTTGAATGAGATAGTGAGGTTCTGACCCTATGCAGAATAAATACTTAATACCATAAGCAATTGTAAATAAAAAGGGACATGGGTTGAGATGATAAACCAATTGTATACCAACTCACCATGTATAAAGAGATAATGAAAATATAATTGCAAAATTTGAATTTATGTAGAATATGTATTTTATGGATGATGTATGATCAAGTTGTGATCTATCTTAATGATACTTTCAATTGTATGATTTTGTAAATGAGATATTTGAAATTTTAATATAATTTATTTGCATATAATCATGTTGATTATTGAAATGATTCACTATTTGTGAGTTTCATAAGATATTAATCTTTTATGATAAGTTGACTCCAGTGCAAGAGTTAAATTGGTGATTAGATCTAAAGACTACGTTAGGTGTATTTTTGAGCAATTCGAGGAAACTTAATCAAGATACAAAGGTATGATAAGCAAAGGTACAAATCATATCTTTTATTTTATCTTCCTTCTTTCCTCCTTAAAAGATGTAGAATAGAGTTGATTTTTGAGTATTTGACATTGCAATGATCACCTTTGTATCATATGGTCATTGGGACATGACTATCCTTAGGGGGAAAGGATGTCACAACCCTAATTGTGACCCGACCCTAAATTTCCTATAGATGTTTAGCTGAAAATGAAACCTGGCCCTAAATTTTGTATTGTCATGTTGATATGGATGATCAACAAAATGTGAAACCTAACTGTCATAATGGTTGGCCCTAAAATTTTATACTATTGTCTTGTCTATTATTTAATCTGGATATAGAAATAGTTGTTTAAGTTAGTTATCAAAAACTAATTGTTCTAATGATACATCGAATGAGGTTAATTATGGTGTTATGAATGAGTTTCTATAATCTCATAGATAGCCGTATGATTGAATTTTATTATGTAATGGGCTAATGTTATTCTTGATGTTTGGAGTGTTACAAGGCAGTTACACACTCTCTCCGAAGAGAGAGAGAGTATCATCAAGAAGGGGAGTCTAGCCATCCAGGGATAATTTGCATGAGTGTAGCACACATGAGCACATAGTGCAATTTCTAGGTCACGCATTGCGTTGGGAAGGGTAAATAAGGTGTATTGATTTTGAGACCAAAATTCAATTTAAAATCAAAATCACTATTTTATCTTTATATTCATTTTATAATAAGTAATTTATAATTAAAAAAAATTATTGATAAAATCAAATAAATATTTTATTTTATATAAAAGAAGTAATATTTTGAGTATTCCTTTCAATGATAATATATAATAAATAAAAATAAAAATATCAAGCTTGAGGTGGGACCTACAAGCTGAGAGAAAATTGTGTTAAGAAAAACAATATAAGGCATACCTTAAAAGGTGCGTAGCCTCAGACTTGTCTTTCCTAAGGAAAAAAGAAAACAAGAAGGATATGATAACACATAAGTGGCAGCCAACTGTCAACAAGGGTAAAGAGGTTTTAAATCAAACAAAGTAACACCTAGCACTTAAAAATGTGCCCCATTTCCCACATAGCAAAGAAGGAGGTGTATGTGGTAATAAATTAAGGAAGAAGAAGACCATTAAAAAAAAGTTGGGAGGAAAAGAAGAGAAGAGAAGGAAGAGGGGGGCTGCATACAGTAAGGAGAGGTGAAGATCCCAACAATCTTAATCTCCCAGGTATGAAATTACTGTTAGATCTTTCTGACTAAGCATCGACTCTTGTGAAAGCAGGGTTAGCATGTATAAGAATTAATGAAAGTGGAGAATTGGTTGGAATCTTCTATGCCTTCATACTGAGCATTTCTCTTCCCAATTTTATGCAATTTCATACATACTAGATGGCAGTGATGTTTAGATTGCTCATGCCTTATGGTCTAAATCCTGTTAGTGGGTAATTACTTTTGATTATTAGGAACAATTTATGGCTGCTCAAAAATGTAGGCATGGAAAAGAAATAAAATCCAGATTGCCTAAGGGAGTAAGGAATGTGACTATCCTCTTATTAGGTAAAATTGGGTTGAACCCCAAACCAAGTATAGTGGGAAGCTATTATGTATTACACGAAACTATTGGTTGGGCACAATTTATTGGTGATCAGATATTTATTTGATGCAAAAATGGTGAAAGTACTTCCTCATGACTATTGTAGTACTATACAACATCTATGATAAGGTGCTTCATCAACCTCATATTATTTTTCACATGTTCAGTGATTTCATGTTGCAAATTAAGCATTGACCAATAAAATTATGCTATGGGTTAATTAAACCTATTTGCTGTTTGCTACCCTTGCTAACACTAAATTCTGTAGATAAGGCTGAGATTTAAATTCTTCATTGTATGCTAGTAACTCTAGCCTAAGGGTTCTGTTGGATAAGATTCTATTTTGCTTTAGCCACAAAAAAATGGTGCATTCCTAACACTTTGTCCTAAAACTTGTGCATTCCTCAGAAGTCAGAATGTGGCCTCTATAACAGCCAACGTATGGAAGGTTTTCTAAATTTTATTTGAAGAATTTTATAGTCATTATGTGACTCTATCAATAATTATAGTTTGGTGGAGCAAGTCCATTACTTTATCTTATGTAATGATGATTTTCCATGCTCGTGGATTCTGTGAACAAGTAAGTACCTAAATATGAATTCATTTCATTAATTCCTAGTGTGGAACTGTAGCAAATATTAAAGAAAAAAAAAAACCAATTGAGTCCCTTGTTGGAGAGACCCTTGATTTTTGATTGGTTAGGAACCTTAATTGTAGTCTCAAGTTATGAACTCCAATTAACTCCATTTGAGTTTCTAGGGAAAGAGGGATAGCAAGGATTGAGGGGTCCAAATAAAATATGAATATTGGAGAATTAGATTCTCTCAATATTCATAACTTAGAAGAGGCTCCTTCATGCTATTCACTCAGTCCCATAATTTATTTGTGATTAATTGAATAGTTGTTACATATGGCCAAAGCCTTTAATTCAAATAAAATAGGGTTGTTTGAATTAAAATGAGTCACCTCAAGAGTAAAGGACATATGCCTAGATATTTTTTCTTGGGGCATTAATAGGTTGCATATGTTAGTTATTCCATAGCTGCATGGATTTCACACTTATTGGTCGTGGATTGCTAGAATCTTTGTGATGGATCGGGCTCCCTTTGTGGGGTTGCACAGGGAAGCTTATGGCTTCGTGACATGGAATTTTTTCCCCCAGCGATGCTCCCTCTCTCTCTCTTTCACTTCAAGATAAAATAACAAATAGTATAGATTTGATAATGCAAGTGATGATATGTTGTTTAATTTGTGACCTTTTAGATGAGTAATTGACTCTCACTTGGATACTTGTATTTCCATCTTCAATTAGATATCTTTGGTTTGTTTGGAATGGAATGGCTACTATAGGTAATGTGGTTGCTTATGTTATCAACTTGCTTCCAAAAGATTAAGGAGAAGGGACGAGGGAGGTTTGTCTTAATTGTTTTTTTTCAAATCTGGAATCTAACTCTATTTTATTATTGGTTAAATGATTCTTATCTCAGTTTATAAAATCTCTGATACATTCCCTAATACTATGAATGTGGTAGTTGCTAGGATGGAATGATCATATGCAAACCTAGTAGTTCATGTTACCTTATTATGAATACAATCATAATTCTTATGGATGCAACTATGGAAGCTTTTGTTTAGTCATAATTGTGCAATTGTGCTATAATTTTCATTGGTAGGTGAAACATTATATTTAGTACTCGTTGCATGTTAGGTTATGTTGTTACACTTACCCCATTTTCTTGGTAGTGATAGGCTATGGTCTTTCTTTGACTTATCATATAAATTTTCAAGAGTTCTTTAATAGCACCATTAAGGGATCACTAGTAATGTTTAGAGGGAATCCAAATCATGTGATAATTTTTCCATAAATAAACCTAGTTGTTACTTTGTGGTGTAGTCCTTTGTTAATTTCTTCTACTCATCTAGTTAAATATTCAATACTAGTAACAATAAATAATGAATTAGTTTTATGGGAAGGGGAACTAATGGGTCCTATAAAGTCTATTACCCATTTTCAAATGGTTCCATGGCCAATACCAACTATAGTGGATTTTCATCTCTTATACTTGGTATGCCTGTTCTTTGACAAATATAATAATTGCAATAGTATTTTTTGCATCTTTGAATAAGTTTGGCCATCAAAGTATAGGGCCAATAAATTTTTTCTTATGATTTTATTTCCTAAGTTGTGTCCTATAAAAATGATTTGATGTGCTTCTTTCAATATTTATGTTCTTTCACAATCCAAATACTACTTTGTGTAAAACTTAATCTTTCTCTAAAATGTATAGTTCCCCACTCAAGGTAGTATATGGGAAAGATTTTGCAATTAGTCTCCATTTTTCTTCTTAGTTTTATTTTTTTGGAAAGGTATTGGTAGACAGTAATTGAGAAATATGTTATAGTTCATTAGGAATCACACTTATCCTAAATAGATGTGCACTAGGAAAATCATCCTCAATTTGGCCTCCTTCTTCACCATTCTCAATTTTTGAAAGATGGTTTGGCCCATTAATTTATTTTCTAGACTTGACCATAACATTGAAATCAAGTTCTTAAAAACGCATTAAGTATTTAAGTATTTGTCCATGAATTAAAAGTCTATTTATGAGTTATTTTAGTAGTTCATGGTTTGTTTAAAAAATGAATAATATTGCTAACATGTAATTTCTAAACTAATACAAATCAAAACCATGGACAAGGTTTATCATTCTACCATTGTATAGTTCTTTTTTACTACCACAAGTTTCCTACATACAACAATAATTGGATGATCCTTCTTGCCTCTAGGTTGTGCTCATATTGTGCCTATTGTAGTTCTAGATGTATCGATGTGGACATAAAATGGTTGTGTCTAATCTAGAAGTATTATTATTAAGGATTCTACTATTCTATTCTTAATTATATCAAATGAATTATAGCATTGATGCATATATTCAAGTTTCTCATATTTATTTTCTTGAAAAGGTCTTCAATCGTATTAAAGATAATTACAAATATGGTGTATCCAAGAGTATTTTATTTTTTTAGGGGTGGTAGACTTAAAATTATAGCTATCTTAAGAGGATATACCACTATTCCTTCCCTATATATAATATTCCCTAATAATGTGTAGAATGGGGTTGTAGATATGTATTTAAAAAATAAGCATAATTATAAGACTGCAACATCTTTCAAACATTATTCTTAGGGCCAAAATATGATGTTTTAACATCTAATATATTTTTCAATACATGAGATATACTTTAAGAAAATCATGTACAAATCTATGAATGCATTCACCATGATCCTACTAAGCACCATGGGTACATTCTTTAGATCAAATTGCATGATTGTATGCATGTATGATCCCCATTTATCAAAAATATATTTCTTGGTTGATATTCTTCTATTATATTTTCCTACTGGTAATTATAAAACCCATCTCTAAACAAGTAAGCCTCTCTATTGACAATGCCTTCCAAGACTTCTTTTGTAAATGACATTAGGAAAGGATCAACCATGCAATCTTTATTGAGTTCTCTAAAATATACACATATCATTATATCCCCTTGTTATTTTGAACTACTTTAGGGGCTATCTAATTGACATTCTCTATTGGCTTAATGACACCACCAACTAACATTCTATCCATCTCAATTTTAACTTTTACTTTAAAATTTGAGTTAATTTTTTAAAGTTTTTGTTTATGTAGTTTAGTGTTATCCTTTAAGTGGATTTTCATTACTCCAAATTACCCTTTTATTTATACAATTATATTAAATTAATCAAGAATAGGTATTTTTACTCCTTTGATATTTATACAAATTTTTCTACTTATTCTCTCAAATAGTCTACAATATTGGCTAGTTTTGATTCACCATTCCTAGCTATATTTTTCTCTTTAATATATATATATATATATATATATATTGTTATATATATTGTTATCCTCGAATCTAGCAAGCTTGATTCATGAGATAACCCCCTACGAAACTTGTCCATTTCATAGTTTTGTGTACTCCAAGCATGCAAAATGAGGCAAATTTTGATTTCCCTCGATGCGTAGTCCTACAACTCAAATCGTTCATTTGAGTGTCTCTTAATATTCATCTTTTGAAAATCTTCGAAACGGATATTGTCGTCAATTCCCACTCTTGTGGAGTTAGTCAAATTTTCACTCATGTTGGAGCGCTGATTTTTAGCTCTCCTACATGAGCCTTGAGTTGGAAAAATTGGTCCAAGTGTTGGAGTGGTGATTTTCACCGCTCCTACACCTTGTATGTACAAGCGGTGATTTTTACCACTATAGCATATCATTCTCTTCTGTCGTGTTTTTCACATGAACGAGCGGTGATTTTCACCGCTATTGCATCTCCAATGTTTTAAAAATGTTGGAGCGATGATTTTCACCGCTCCACCATTTTCCTTCCTTTTCGTACACGTCATTAATGAACTACTAGTTAACTAAGTGATCATTTTAAAAGCTTATTAAAGTCTTTTTAAGGCTATTTTCTTCTTAATTCATTTGCTTCTTCCTCATGCCGATCACTCTCCAAGCTCCAAACAAAGTTGCAGAAGGATTTTTGTGGGCCTGCAAGCTAGGGTTTTCGTCGCTTTCATTGGGTATGTTTTTGTGTCTTTATTCTTCGTTGATCTCTAATAATGTTTTCAATACTTTGACTGAATCTTCGTTTTCTGTTAAAAATGTGCCCTAGTCTTAGTTTGGCGCATCTTTCTCTGTGTTTCCATCTCTCATCACTTTCGTCTCTGGTGTTTGGGGTTTTCCTATACCCCGATTTCTTTTCAAACCCTCTATTTTTTCTCCTTATAAGTCTTTGTTCATTTTAAATGTTTTACGCGTATTTTTCACCGCTTGTATGATATGTTAGCCATCATCCTTATGCCAAAGTGTGAAATTTCACTACCTCCACATTATGATTTCTAACTCCAAATGTAGGAGCGGTGATTTTCACCACTCCCACAATAATGATTTTCAACCAACTACTTCGTGTTGGAGTGGTGAAAATCATCGTTCCTACACAAAGTGCCCTTCGATAACATTCAAATGTGAAAGCAGTTAAAAATCCCGCCCCCGTATCTTCATTCAATAATTTCGCCAACTCCTAATGTAGGAGCAGTGAAAATCACCGCTCTTACATGTGACTCCAATTGCGAAGCCATGCTCGAGCGATGATTTTCAACGCTCGAGCATGAGTTTGATCTTTCCCCAAGAATGCACAAAATTTTAGCGATCCAACACAAGTTCTATCAAAGTGTTAAGGCATGTAGGAGTGCTTATTTTTCAGCGCTACTACATGCAAATAAACTTCTCAAGATGTAGGAGCGCTGATTTTCAGTGCTCCTACACAAAAGGCAGTTTTCCACTATAACACTCAGAAATCATTTCGTTTGCACTTTGAACCTCGTTCCATTGCTATTGCTTCAATTTTTGTGCCTCATAGCTCATTTTCACTCACTCCAAAATTGCCTACTTTCTTCACGCATTCCAACTCGCTCATAACACATTTTCTCCTAACATCTCTTAATCCATTGTTCTTGCAATTCCTGTAAAGTTCTTACTAGGTGATATTTGAAGGTAACATTCCTTGATCTTTGGCACTCTCAGATGACATCAAAAAAGCCTCCATCACCCTCTAAAAAGGAAGGAAGATGAAGTATAAATACCAAGGTGTCTTCTCGCCTACTGTTGTGCTCTCAAAAGTGGATGAAATCAAAGATACAAAAATTGGTCATCAAGATATAGAAGATTTTGTAAAAAGGACTGAGAAGAAGCCACTAGAAGAAAGTTTGAGATCTATCGTTCATAGCAACTTGCAATTAGTATCTACATTTCCAACTGCTGCTCATAACACATAGTTTGTTCTCCAAGTTGAATCACATTACATCAGAGATGAAAAAGTATAAGAGACTCTGCTGGACAATTCATGATGAGGTTGGATCCAAAATTATTTGATATTGTTTTTAAGGTCCCACATATGGAAAAATATATTGAAATATCAATTCAGCAAGCACAAGAGGTCTATGACAAGGATCAAAATAAGGCTAAAACATTGATTAACACTCAATGGTTAAAAAATCCAAGGCCCACAACCTCTAGATGGCCCAAAGGACTTCCTCAAAGTGATTTCAAGGAAGATGTGCGAGATATGATTACTCTTCTAAGTAGAGTGAAAGGCTTGCCCATACCATTCCATTTTTAAGATTGGATGTATGAGTATATCTGCATCATTAGGAGGAAAGTACACATAGAACAAGGAACTTAGATAAGTGATGAGATTCATGAACAGTTGATCAATGTGCCAATTACATTGAAATTCTATATGACTTCCTACTTGGTATATGCTGCTACAATCATGAGGAAATATCCAGGGTTGTCAATAAAAGGTAATAGAAATGTTTTTCCTGTGTACAAATTTTATTCTCAGCTAAACTTGAGGAATATTCTTAAACATTTTAGGAGAGTCAAAAATGCTTTTTTTGTACCTCTACTGTTCAATTTTGATCCAACCCTTGAAAAGAAAAGAGTATCTGATGAAGCCTACAGGGTTGTAAGTAAGTTTGGATGCATCTTCCTACAATTTCCTACCTTCACATATTTGATAGTAGGTTGCTATACTGGGTGTCCATACATGTTTCCCATATATCCTTTAGACAAGTGGTGCTAATGGAGTTGCGTAGATAGTCGATCTCAGTTCACAAAGAACGCATGAGAATTCACAAGCCAGGTTTCAAGTTTCCACTCACTATTGGGAGATACACTATTCACAGTGTTCAAAAGGAAAATTCAGTAGCTACAAAAATGCAAATTATGACAGTAAGAACATATAAGTACATATTTGACTTTGACTATAGAAATATGAATAGGAAACTTAAAAAAGATCATCAACATGTATACTGCTTTGAAGATATATGGGCAAACTACAGGGATGAAGAAGACATCTGACGAATGGGTTTTTGCAGATTGACAGTAGAGAAGATCATAGATCTTGGTATGGTTGATATTTTTGAGGACTTCAAAGATCATGGTGACATCATTATTTCTACTTATGAAGAGAAATAAATTACTCACAAGCCTTTACCTCTTGTGCAATGGTCTAAAAAGGAAAGTGTTTCTATTAGAGAAAGACTTGCTCCTATTTTGCATAACACAACATAATGGTTAAAAAGGCATGGATTCTAAATGAAATCCTTCAAGACAAAATCAAAAGGAGAAACACGAGAAAGAGAAACTAGCCAACGATAGGAGCTCCGCACTAAATAAAAGCATGTAGTTACTTCCTCTTATTCTCTCTTTTGATTTTCCTAAATTTTCTCTTCTCTCCCATCTATAAATAAGAGAGGATTCTATTGTAATGGCAATCTTTTATCTTTTGCAACAAAGTGCTTCCCATTTGTGAAGCGAACATTGAAACTTTGAGTTCAATTTTGTGAATCTAATTTTGATCAATAAAGAAGTATAGTTGCATACCAAACTTTGTTTTGGGAACAATAATCTTATGGTTTGATCGAATGGTAGTGATTAGTGATTAATATTGAAAGGGCTTTGAGTAAATTTGTGTAAACTTTGAGTTACACCTATTACTTGAATTTGTGATATCGATTGAATACTATTGGTGAATTTTGTATAATACTTTGTGCTTATATTCATTCATGATGTTCATGGAATTATTGTGAAGTATATAAAATAATTTGTGCTTCTCATACAACACTAGTTCTTTATCTTGAAGGATTCGTTATTGGAAGCTACAAAATGACTTTGTGCCTTCGTGAGCTTTTCTTATTTATCATTTATCATTATCATGCTAGTATTCCTAGTCTTTTCTTTGACAAGATAGGAATATTAGAATTATTGCTTAGTTTTAGTTTGAAATTGTATTGCATCAAAAACTTAAAACTGTGAAACATTGTAAAACATATTCTCTAAAAAAAGAGAGAATTATGAATATGACACACCCCCATATCATTAGTATAGTGTACATTATTGTAAATACTTAATTAGTTTTCCTTAGTTTTAATAAGCGGTAAGAAGGGTGCCTCCCCTTTTTGAGAGGAGAGATTGTATCTCACACAACTGTGGTTGAGATCAATGTTTTGTGATCCGTTAAAAGGGATTACATAATTTTCACCCAACAGTTTTTTGATGACTCTGTTAGGGAATGACACCCACAATCGAAGCCTCATGCTTTTGATTGAAGTAAATAAGCACCCCAATTTCTTATTGTTATATTGTGTATTGCTATTATTAATATCTCTCTTGTTTCAAGTCTACATCCTAGCTGATAGATGCTATACACGAGGTTTGAGGGCGCACAGAGTGGTTGATCCATTTTCCAATTGTTGCAAGGACATAACATTCCTCCTTCTCCTTTGTGAGCAAGGTCTTCGTTGCATAAACCGCAAGTTATCCTCCATGAGGACTAAGATCTCCTCTTCCAAGTGAATTTTTAGTTCTCCATAGAGTCCTAGTCCAAGTACCTATTGTGCAATGTGCAATGGCTGCACCACTTGCAGGACCTTGGGGAAATGCATTTAGTCCCCTTAGTTTGGCCATACCTCTACATGAAATTACACATGTCTCAAGAAAGCATATTCTAAAGTTTCAAGGCGATGGAAAACATCATGTTGATGAGCACATTGCTACCTTTTACATTGTTTGTGGTGTTCTTGGCATGGAACATGAAGATGTTGTTGTGAGACTGTTAATTGAATCTCTACAAGGAGTTGCCGCTTAATGGTTTTATACTCTTCCAGCTACCTCAGTCACTAATTAGAACACTCTTTGCACCAATTTTGAAGAAAGGTTCAAACCCGCCAAAGATGGACATGCATTGTTGGCACATCTTACAACCATGCAAAAAGAGGCCCATGAACCCATGAGCGAGTTCATGGCTAAGTTTAATAAGCTAGTGATAAGGATCCCAACGGTGGTGAGACCAATGGATCGTAACTTGAAGTGTTTCTCCATCAATACGCAACTCCCCAAAGTAAATTTTTTCTTGCGTAGGGAAGTTCTCACCAACGTTGAAGCAACTCAATAATTGGCTACAAGTCTCAAAGATGACATGATCCTTGCTAGAGAAATAAGAATGAATTCCAACAACAAGAAAGTGCAAGTGTCAGGATCTTCAACTTCTAATGCTAATTCTAATTTTTCTGACCCTATGGTTCAAAGGTTGGCGAACGAAATCCTAGCTTTGAAAAAACAAGTTTCCAACAATAATACTTACAAGGATGTTCTAAGAAGGACTTTCCCTAGCTATGTTGTAAATAGAAATGAAAATAATCTTCTAGCGCCACAAGGAATACTTGCACTTGAAGCCCCACCCACTAATACTATCATGGGATATTATGAAGCTGAACAAGATGAATATGCATAGCCGAATTACCCCATGGAAGAAAGTGTTGATCTTTTTTAAGATGAAGAAATGGGATCAGCTGGCGACTCCAAAATTGTTTATTTGCAAATGGAAAATGAATCTGATGATGAGGACTTAGTGACAGATGCAAATTTTGTTTTTACATGGCAACAACAAAATAAGATTGATTAAGCTCAAGTTTCTACTCCACCAACAAAGGATAAGCCATCATTTACCATTGCAAAAAGAGGGTCTCCTTTGCCTTGGCAACTAAAAAATACAACAAATAAATAAGTAAGTGTCCCTTGTCCTCCTCCATCAGTTCCTATTGTTCCAAAATCCAATCTCCAGGTCCCTAAGACTAGTGTACTTTTTGTTAAGCCTATTGGTGAAGTTACCACATCCACTTTGCAAATTTCCTTTCAGGCTTTTGACATCATTGATCATGCTAAGAAAAAAAAAAGTCCAAATGTTTGAAGCTGAATACCTTAAAGCAAATCCTAACCAGTTTGACAGGCTTGTCAAGTTCATAATGGATAAAGGAATTACTCCAAGTAAGGATTCACCTCCTGATATTCCTGCAGCCCCAAAGCCTAAGACACCATATAATAACCTTGTTTCTACTCCTCCAGCTGTATCTGGATGTATTGATCTGTTCTTTATTTCTTTACTTGTAAATGGCTTTAAGTTAAGTAATTATGTCATAGATTTTGGTGCATCAGACAATGTGATGCCATCCAAGGTAGCTACTTCCTTGGGTTTGAATCTAACAAAAACCATTAGCCATTATTTTTCCATGGAGAACAAGCAAGTACCTCTAAATGGATAGATCAAAGAAGTGCAATATGTATTTTTTGCATATCCTAAAAAGAAGATCAAGATGATGGTTGTAGTAGTTGATCTACCAGCATCCTATGGAATTCTCCTTGGACGTAATTTTTGTAAAGATGTTGGAGGTGAGATGAACATGGACATGTATGAAGCAAGGATACCTGTGAAAGGCGTAATGTAGAAATTGATTCTTGAAAGGGAGTCAAAATTCTCAGTAACATAGTCTGATGATCCAAGAGATCAAATTCTATTTGAGTCTTCAGGTGTTGGAACATATTATTTGCAAACAGAAGAAGTTGTTGAATCTTCAACAAGACATGAGTTGGAGAGTGTTGATTCTTTTTCAACAACAGGTGAGTCATCATCAGATAATTTGTCTATCTCAGATCATAAAGCTTCATCAGATGATGAAGATATAAATTTTGATACTGTCAGTCTTGGTGATACAAATGGTGTTTGGCTATTTCAATTTGATGGCAATTGTTCTTCCATCGATTCTGGAGCTAGAATTGTCTTTATATCTCCCAAAGGAACTTTTTTCCCTTTCTTTCAAATTACAGTTTGATAATACTAATAACATTGCTGAATATGAAGCTTTATTATTAGGGATGCAAGTTGCACATAAGAAAGATATCAAGAATCTTCATGCATAAGGTGATGTCGAGTTGATAGTTTTTCAGGTAAGGAATTTGTATCAAACAAAGAATGACAGGTTAAGACATTATCACAATCTTGTTTGGGATTGCATTGAAGAACTCAATACTTTTGATATTTCTACAGTTCCAAGGGAATGCAATGACATAGCTAATTCTCTAGCAGTTTCAGCCATGCTCCTGATACCACACAAATATTTTCATGGTTCTACCTATACCATTGAGTTGGTCTTCCGCCTAAGTGTTCTTGACAATTCAAATAATTGAATTTTTTTTAACGATGATAATCAAATTGTTGCTTTTTTGGAAAAGGCAGAAAATTTTGATGATTTATATTTTGAAGGAAGTGATTCTCCACATCGAGAATCTATTTCTGATCTTGATCTAGTTATAGGCGAAGAGTTCCTACAACTCAAAGGGAATAAAAATTCTAAGGGGTTGGTATCCCTTGAGAAACTCTTCGACAAGCATGATCACTATGTTAGGAAACAACTCTCAGATTTTGATTCATCTAAAGAAGTTAAGAAGATCAACTTAGGCATTGAAGCAGATCCTAAGATGGTAAACATTGGTAAGTGTTGCACAAGCGAGGAAAGAAAGAAATTTGCTAAGTTGTTACGAGAATATATGGATGTCTTGGCATATTCATATGAAGATCTAAAATCTTTCCAACCAAAGGAGGTGCAACATGAAATTCCATTGGAGCATTGCCTTATAAACAAAAGCAAAGGCAGTATAATCCAAAGATTTTAGGAATGATCCTGACAGAGGTTCAGAAGATGCTGAATGCTCGAATTATATTCCCTATCCATCATTCAACATTGATAGCGAATATTGTTCCCATTCGTAAAAAGAATGGTGAGATTTGTATTTGTGTAGATTTTCAAAATCTAAACCAACTCTCACTCAAGGATAACTATTCTCTTCCAGTAATGGATCAAGTTCTTCAAACTATGACCGGATCTGAGATGCTTTCTATGCTAGATGGTTTCTCTGGTTACAACCAGATAGAGGTTGGTCCAAATGATCAGCACAAGACAACTTTTACAACACCATGGGGTACCTTTGCATATCATAGGATGCCTTTTGGTCTCATAAATGCTAGCACCACATTCCAACATGCTATGGACTTGTATTTTCATGATGTGTTAGGTAAGTTTATTTTAGTATATCTTGATGATCTTACAATTTTTTTCTATGAAAATTCATGATTTTTTTTTATCATCTAAGGCAAATCTTGGAGAGATGCCGACATCATGGTATTTCCTTGAATACTAAGAAGTCAACTTTTGGGGTTACAAAAGGTAAGCTTCTTGGTCACGTGGTGTCCACAAAAGGTATCAAGATTGACTCAGAAAGAGTCAAAAGCATTAAATCTCTTACTTTTCCATCAAGCAAGAAAGTTGTTCATTCTTTCTTTGGAAAGGTGAATTTTCTACAGAGATTCCTTCCAGATTTTGCAAAAAAGACTCATCATATTGTTAATATGATGAAAGGTACTACCACTTTTCATTGGACAACAGAAGGAAAAGTTGTGTTCGATGATATAAAAGAGGCTATTGCTCATGCACCAATGTTAGTCTACCCAGACTACACAAAGGAATTCATCATGTATAGTTATGCTTCTGAGCATACACTTTCAACAATTCTGGTACAAGAGAATAGTGAGGGTTTTGAATCCCTGATTGCATTCATGAGCTATCCTCTAAAAAATCATGAACTAAAATATTCCCAAATGGAAAAAAACATGCTTTTGTTGTGGTCAAAGCTATAAAACATGTATGGTTTTACATCCTTAATAGCCATGTTAAAGTCTTGGTTCCAGATTCAACCATTAAGTCTATCTTGACACAACAAGAGTTTGGGACAAAAAGAGGCAATTGGATTGGCAATATTCAAGAATATGACATGGACATCAAGCCTACCAAGTTGATACGTGGGTGAGATTTGTGTCAACTTATTGCTGAAAATAATCCTTATGGAGAAATTTTAGAGACTGAAGAGGTAAATCTAAATGAACTACCAATGGTGTTATTCCTCAGTACTACTGATGAATGGTATTCCAATATTGCCCATTTTATCACTTATGGTGAATGTCCCAATCACTTGACTTCAAAGGAGAAAAGAACCATCAAATTAAAGAACAATTTTTTTCTTATGGGACAATGATTTGTACAAGCGTGCTTTGGATGGCACTTTTTTGCATTGTGTAGATGAAGAACAACAAGAAAAATTGTTGAAGTCATATCATGACTTAGCATGTGGAGGACACTTTTCAGCACCAGTTACCACTCATAATATTTTGAGAGAAAAGTATTACTGGCCTACACTCGTTCAGGATACGTACTCTTGGGTGCTAAAATGCAAGCTATGTCAACAATTCGTAGGCAAATCAATGTTGGCAGCTTTTCCTTTAAAACCGATTGTCATTGAAGAGCACTTTTAGTAGTGGGCAATCATTTTCATTGGCACGGTAAATCCACCTTTAAGTGCGGGACACACCTATGTCTTAACTGCAACCGACTACTTCACCAAGTGGGTGGAGGCAATTCTGGTTAAGCATGCTACTTCTGAAGTTGTGTGCTGTTTCTTGAAGGAAAATATCATTTCCAGGTTCAGGGTTCCAAACAAAATTGTTGCTTATAATACTTCTGCCTTCTCATCAAGTGAGATAACTGAGTTCTATTTCGAGCATCACATAACATTATCTCATTCATTCGACTATTACCCGCAAGGTAATGGTCAGGCAAAATCTAGCAATAAAAACTTGGTGACTATCATTCGCAAGCTTGTAGATGGGAATCAACGTTTATGGCATAAAGCTTTGTATGATGCTTTGTGGGCAAATAGGATAACTCCAAAGTGTGCAATTGGCATGTCTCCTTTCCAACTCTTGTATGGGTTGAATGCTAAAATTCCAATTATATTAGAACTTCCCGCTCTCAAATTGGCTAAGGCCATTGAAGATGAGACTTTTGACAGTTCAACTGATAAGCGGATAATGTACCTCTCTGAATTGGAGGAAAAGCGATTTCAGGTGGCCAACCGTATCATGGAGCACCAAGAACAAGTTAAAAGGATTTTTGACAAGAAAGAAAAGTCTCGTGAATTTCAAGTTGGTGATCTCGTTCTCTTGTGGGACAAGCGAAGAGAGCCAAAAGGTATGCATGGAAAGTTTGATTCACTATAGACAAGGCCATTGAAGATTCATCAGTTACATGGTGAAAACAACTTTCTCTTGGCATATGAGGACGAAACATCATTTTCTCTTCCTCACAGTGGGCAACACGTAAAGCTCTTTACACAATAAAGGTGTTCAATGTAAATTTTTTTATAGTCCTTGCATCTTTTTATTTTTGTCGCCCGACTCTATGTTCAATGGATGGATAAAGGCACTTGGAATCTGGAGTTGTTCTCCCTTCAATCATTTCTAAGAATTACTAAAGGAAGCTCCCTAATTGGAGCCAACTATTATCCTCGAATCTAGTAGCGCTCGATTACAGGATAACCCCCTACGAAACATTTTTTCGTTTCGTAGTTTCGTGTACTCCAAGCATGCAAAATGAGGCAAATTTTGATTGCCCACGATGCATAGTCCTACAACTCAACTTGTCCGTTTGAGTGTCTCTTAATGTTCATCTTTTAAAAATCTTTGAAACAAATATTGTCATCAATTTCCACTCTTTGGGAGTTAGTCAATTTTTCACTCATGTTGGAGCACTGATTTTCAATGCTCCTACATGAGCCTTGAGTTGGAAAAATTGCTCCAAGTGTTGGAGCGGTGATTTTCACTGCTCCTACACCTTGCATGTACAAGCAGTTATTTTTACCGCTATAGCTATCGCTCTCTTCTGTCGTGTTTTTTGCATGCACGAGCAGTGATTTTCACCGCTAGTGCATCTCCAACATTTCAAAAATGTTGGAGCGGTGATTTTCACTGCTCCACCATTTTCTCTCCTTTTTGTACACATCATTAATGAACCACTAGTTCACTAAGTGATCGTTTTAAAAGCTTATTAAAGTCTTTTTAGGCTATTTTATTCTTAATTCGTTCGCTTCCTCCTCGTGTTGATCACTCTCCAAGCTCCAAAAAAAGTTGCAGATGGATTTTTGTCAATCTCCAAGCTAGGGTTTCTATCACTTTCATCGGGTATGTTTTTGTGTCTTTCTTCTTTGTCGATCTCTGATAAGGTTTTCAATACTTTTATTGAATCTTCATTTTCTATTAAAAATATGCCCTAGTCTTATTTTGGCACGTCTTTCTCTATGTTTCCATCTCTCATCACTTTTGTCTCTAGCATTTGGGGTTTTTCTATGCCCCGATTTCTTTTCAAACCCTCCATTTTTTCTCCTTATAAGTCTTCGTTCATTTTAAATATTTTACATGTATTTTTCACTGCTTGTATGATATGTTAAACATTTTCCTTATTCCAAAGCATAAAATTTCACCGCCTCCGCATTTTGATTTCTAACTCCAAATGCAGGAGCGGTGATTTTCACCGCTCCTGCAATAATGATTTTCAACCAACTAATTCGTGTTGTAGCGATGAAAATCACCACTCCTACACAGAGTGCCCTTTGCCAACATTCAAATATGAAAGTGGTTAAAAAACCCACCCCCACATCTTGATTCAAGATTTTCACCAACTCCAAATGTAGGAGTAGTGATTTTTTTTAAAAATTGAGGTGTTTTCTTAGCTTAATACTTTGTAAAACTTCAATATTGCTAATCTAAATATGCTTTTCCTTTGTTACAGATTATTTGTGGGTGATTATCTAATTAATCCATTTTACTATTTGTAGAATGTAGACAGAAGTTGATAGAAGTAGACAGGATATTGGAAAGATTACACAAGCATATACCGTGGAGAAACCCTTTCAAGAAAAAACTCCACCAAGAATTAATCTATTATTCAATCTCTGAAGTAGATTACAATAGCTCCAATTCTTGCTTGAGAATGCCTCTTTTTCCTTCACCAAAAATTCTTCACAACCTGCAATAAAACTGATAATAACTCTCTTCAACTTGCTTGAGATAAATAGGCTTTGATCAACTTTGTAAACTCCAATTGAGTTACAATTACAATGCTCAAGCCCTATCCCTAAAAGGTATGCCTATCTCTTGCAAGTAAAGTTATGCCATGAAGAACAATGTCAAATCATCATCTTCATGCATTTGGGCATCCTAAACTGAAGTGCCAACTCAACCTTTATTCTGTAAATATCTTCAAGGCTTCATCCTCAAAGTAGGTTCCCAAAAGAGGGCCCACTTAACTCAGCCTTATGAAATATCTCAACATGCAAAGGATTTAACTCCAAGAAGCCAACTTGGGTGCCCAAGTTGGGTTCAAGTCATTTCTTGTTAACTAAAACATTTCTCAGCACCATTCATGCAAGAATGGTCATCCCCTATTAACTGAAGGTAGTCCCTATTATCTATCATGAAACTCAATCATTATCCATGCATTCTAAGTTAACTGAAGTCAACTAGCATTCAACTAAAACTAACTGAAGATAATTGAACCATAACTGAATTGAACTGAACTGAATTGAACTGAACTGAACTGAACTGAATTGAACTGAACTAAATTGAATTGAATTGAACTAAACTGAACTAAACTAAACTGAATTGAATTGAACTGAACTGAACTGAACTGAATTGAACTGAACTGAACCGAACTAAACTGAACTGAACTGAACTGAACTGAACTGAACTGAACTGATCTGAACTGAATTGAACTAAACTAAACTTCATGCATGCAAACATCAAACCCTAAATCCTAGGATCTTTACATGCATTTAGAAGTGTTATCTCTTACTCTGAATAGTTAATTGAACTCAAGGTGAGTTTCACCTACCATGTGGGCACCCATGTGATCCTATTTTGTAGGAGCTCACTCCAAGGCATCCCCACATGCTCCTAACAGTTAGAAATAACTACAAATGTCAAATTAAATGTTTATTTCATTCCAAATTAATCTCTTCCTGATCCTAGTGTTGTGCAACACATTCCAAGGACTTAGGAGATACATGAAATATGTTTAAAATGCAATTAAATGGCATCCTATTACCAATAAAAATCACCGCTCCTACACTTGACTCCAATTGAGAAGCCATGCTTGAGCGGTGATTTTTAGTGCTTGAGCATGAGTTTGATCTTTCCCCAAGAATGAATAAGCGCTAAATTTTATCGCTCCAACGCAAGTTCTATCAAAGTCTTAAGGCATGTAGGAGCACTTATTTTCAATGCTACTACATGAAAATGAACTTCTCAAGATGTAGGAGCGTTGATTTTTAGCGCTCCTACACAAAAAATAGTTTTCCACTATAACACTCAGAAATCATTCCATTTGTGCTTTGAACCTTGTTCCATTGATAATGCTTTGATTTATGTGCCTCATAGCTCATTTTTACTCACTCCAAAATTTCCTACATTCTTCACACATTCCAACTCGCTCATAACACATTTTCTCCTAACATCTCCTAATCCATTATTCTTGTAGTTCCTTTCAAGTTCTTACCAAGTGATCTTTGAAGGTAACATTCCTTGATCTTTGGCACTCTTAGATGACATCATAAAAGCCTCCATCACCCTCTAAAAAGGAAGGCAAGATGAAGTACCAATACCAAGGTGTCTTCTCACCTACTGTTGTGCTCTCAAAAGTGGAAGAAATCAAAGATACAAAAATTGGTCATTAGGATATAGAAGATGTTGTAAAAAGGACTAAGAAGAAGCTACTAGAGGAAAGTTTCAGATCAATCATCCATAACAACTTGCACTTAGTATCTACATTTCCAACTACTACTCATAACACATAGTTTGTTCTCCAAGTTACATCATATTACATCAAAGGCGACAAAAGTGTAAGAGAATTTGTTGGACAAGTCATGATGAGGTTGGATCCTGAATGCTTTGATATTGTTTTCAAGGTCCCACATATGGAAAAATATACTGAAATATCAATTCATCAAGCACAAGAGGTCTATGACAAGGCTCCAAATAAGGCTAAAACATTGATTAACACTCAATGGTTAAAAAATCATAGGCCCACAACCTCTAGATGGCCCAAAGGACTTCCTTGAAGTGATCTCAAGGAGGATGTGCGAGACATGATTACTCTTCTAAGTAGAGTGAAAGGCTTTCCCGTATCATTCCATTTTCAAGATTGGATGTATGAGTATATCCACATCATTAGGAGGAAAGTACACATAGATTTGGGAACTCAAATAAGTGATGAGATTCATGAACAATTGATCAATGTGCCAATTACCTTGAAATTGTATATGACTTCCTACTTGGTATATGTTGCTACAATCATGAGGCAATATCCAGGGTTGTCAATAAAAGGTAATAGAAATGTTGTGCCTGTGTACAAATTTTATTCTCAGCTAAACTTGAGGAATGGTCTTAAACATTTCAAGAGAGTCACAAATGCTTTCTTTGCACCTCTACTATTCATTTTTGATCCAACCCTTGGAAAGAAAAGAGTATCTGATGAAGCCTACAGGGTTGTAAGTAAGTTTGGATGTGTCTTCCTACAGTTTCCTACCTTCACATATTTGAGAGTAGGTTGCTATACTAGGCGTCCATACATGTTGCCCAGATATCCTTCAGACAAGTGGGTGCTAATGGAGTTGTGTAGACAACTAATCTCAGTTCACAAAGAACATATGAGAATTCACAAGCCGGGTTTCAAGTTTTCACTCACTATTGGGAGATACATTATTCAAAGTGTTCAAAAGGAAAAGTCAGTAGCTGTAGAAATGCAAATTATGACAATAAGAACATATAAGTACAGATTTGACTTTGACTATAGAAATGTAAATAGGAAACTTAAAAAAGATCATCAACATGTATACTGCTTTGAAGATATATGGGCAGACTGCAAGGATGAAGAAGACATCCGACAAATGGATTTTTGCAGACTGATAGTAGAGCAGATTAGAGATCTTAATATAGCTAATATTCCCAAGGACTTCAAAGATCCTGGTGACATCATTGATTATGCTTATGAAGAGAAATAAATTGCTCGCAAGCCTTTACCTCTTATGCAATGGTCTAAAAAGGAAAGTGTTTCTATTAGAGAAAGACTTGCTCCTATTTTGCATAACACAATAGAATGGTTAAAAATGTATGGTTTCCAAATAAAATCCTTCAAGACAGAATCAGAAGGAGAAACTAGCCAATGACAGGAGCTCCACACTAAATAGAAGCATGCAATTACTTCGTCTTCTTCTCACAGAGGTCCAAAGATCAAATTTAATTTTGGTAAAAGTTCCACACAAACAAAAGAAGATAAAGAGGAGGAACAAAGACATGATGATGAACAACAAATATCTCCTCACGAGAACATAGTTGATAATCTTCCCCAAACATCATCACCCATTACTTCCAATGTTCCCTCCGCTCCTCCGAATCCTACTACTCAACCTCGTCTTCCTACCTCGCCTCCTACATCAACTTTGCATAAAATAAAGTTTTTCGTCCCTCCTTCAACATCATCAATTCTTTCTACCCATCCTATAGGTTCTACCTTGCAAACTATTAATGTTTCTTCAGGTTCTCCGTCATCCCTACCGAGCCTATCTTCTATGTCATATGAAATTTATTCTCAAGGATATTTCAATAGATTCATGAATGAGTATTTACATGATCCACTTGGTTTGTAGTCTACTGTGGCTATCATGACAAATACTACCCCAATTATTACAATAGCATCCATTTCTACAAAAGCACCTGCTACATAGGATTTGATAGTAAGTCAAGAAGAAAATACCTCATTCCTCCCCCTTGGCTAATCTCACAAGTGTCAAATCCCAAGAAATAAATGATTTCCCTAGATGAGCTTGACCTTGAAGAGATAGTCCCTCGAAAAGCCAAGGGGAAGAAAAAGGCTAAAATTCATTCAAGACTTCATATAGATAAATCAGGTCACAAGTATGTAGATATTGGTTTACCCCCAAAGGAACAAGGTGATGTGAACATGGAAGACTATACTCTAACAAGAGTTAAGCTTGGTAAGGTAACAAATGCAAGTGCAAAATAAGATGCACAAGTAGTCTTGAATGGATTGTCAGGTAGATTCGATAAAATGGAGCAGGCCAGAAATATGTACAAGGATAAAGCTTAGAGATATGCATCAGTTTTGAGAAAGATTGTTGGCTCCTCAGAGAATGTACAACTGATGGCCATGGAAAACTTTGAGGAACCAGTAGTAAAAAAAATGGAGAATATTTTTTCCAAAGGTAAAGTGTTTTATGATTTCATTGATGAAATAATAGAGCAGGGTTCATAGCTCATAGTTGTTGCAGATGAAAAGAATTCTCAAGTAACCAAGTTGAAACTAGAGCCTGAAAAAGAAGAAAACACACTTTCTAAAGAGCAGAAAGAAATGGAAAGATGTCTCTCATTTTGGTCACAAATGAGAGAGACAAAGCTGAGTAAATTAGTGGAAATTGGGGTAATTCCTGGCAAAGAAAAGTATGTGGAAATAGGAGAATCTCTCAAGAACTAGATACAAGTGATCAAACCTCTCATCAAGGTCATCCAATAGGTGCAAGAAGATGTCGAAGGACATCGTGTCATCATGATGAATGCAATTGAGGAGTTACTAGGTAAACTCCTTAATGATGATAATAATTTCCTCCTGGTTAGTGAGACTGCTCAAATGTTCAAAGAAGCTATCATGGAGCAGGTTGAAGATGAAGGCTTTTCAAATACTTCAATGAACTCCATATGTGATGTACAACTTTCTCTCGACAATCTCAAGATAGATCTAGATAGATGCAATAAAATTTTCTCATCTGCTAGAAGATCAATCACAAGAGTTCATACCATTGTTGATTATACAGTTGGTCTGAATGAGAAATTCATGCAAGATACAATGAATAAATATGAAGACTTTTGCGCCCAATGCAAGGAACTATAAATAATTCTTGTGTCTCTTGTGTTAGATAGTTTTTGCATCTTTCCATGCTTATGTAAATAGTCTTCGACATTTTACATGTCATTTCAAAAAATGTAATCACATGTAAAAAAATATGTTCTATAATTATGGACAATATTTTTGAATAAGTCAACTAGCTAGGTAGGGTTTTCCTAGATTTACTCCTAGATTCGCTATTCTGATTTTCCTAAATTTTCTCTCCTCTCCCATCTATAAATAAGAGAGGATTCCATTGTAATGACGATCTTTTATCTTTTGCAATGAAGTGCTTCCCATTTGTGAAGCGAACATTGAAACTTTGAGTTCAATTTTGTGAATCTAATTTTGATCAACAAAGAAGTGAAGTTGCATATCAAACTTTTTTTTGGGAACAATCATCTTATGGTTTGATCGAATTGGTAGTGATTAGTAATTAAGATTGAAAGGGATTTGATTAAGTTTGTGTAAACTTTGAGTTACACCTATTACTTGAATTTGTGATATTGATTGAATACTATTGGTGAATTATTTATAAGACTTTGTGCTTATGTTCATTCATGATGTTCATGGAATTATTGTGAAGTATATAGAATACTTTGTGCTTCTCATACAACGTTGGTTATGTATCTTGAAGGATTTGTTATTGGAAGCTATAGAACGACTTTGTGCCTTCGTGAGCTTTTATTATTTATCATTTATCATTATCATGTTGGTATTCCTAGTCTTTGCTTTGAAGAGAGGAATATTGGAATTACTGCTTAGTTTTAGTTTTAAATTGTATTGCATCAAGAACTTAAAACTGTGAAAAATTGTAAAGCATATTCTCTGAAAAAAGAGAGAATTATGAATGTGACACACCCCCATATCATTAGTATAGTGTACATGATTGTAAATACTCAATTAGTTTTCCTTAGTTTCAATAAGCAGTAAGAAGAGCACCTCCCATTTCTGAGAGGAGAGATTGTATCTCACACAACTATGGTTGAAATCAAGGTTTTGTGATCCATTAAAAGGGATTACATAATTTTCACCCAACATGTGTATATATATTTATTTTTTAAACAACAGGAATCAGGTAGCCACTATACACTGTAGTGTGCTTCGTAAAAAAATTTCACTTGTGACCTCTTTCCTACAACAAGATGCTTTAGCCAATCGAACTAGGCCCTTCCCCTATTTGCATGCATATATTTTTGGGGTCTTCCTCATCTCCTTGAGAATATTGATCTCCTTTCTATGTTAAATAGCAAATTCTTTGTGGTACTAGTGTTTTTTATTGTATCCATCCTTTAAGTTTATTCATATTGTACTCATTTTTAGGCACTCTATTTATTTCATGTTCCAAATTTCATTTTTGTTTCTTTCTTTAGTAATGTCATCACATCTTTAATAATTTTTATTACATTGACTATCTCTGGATATGAATCCTAGAATTGGAAAGTTATACAAAAAATTTCCTTGGTTGTATTCTAGTATCTTCTTTCTCCTCTTAAAGTTCTTGGTGGATATACCATGCTCTTACTATAGGAGTTAAATTTTGGTAAAAAAATGTATTTTGAACCTTTAATTATCTTTTCTATCTCATCTTATAAGTATTTACATATCTCTATATGGTCTTTTGGGTTTTCTTTTCCATTAAATTCAATTATTCAATTATTTGATTAAAAGTATTAAATATTTTCATGTGGGTATTGTCAGATACTTAGGGATATGATATCATAATGTATTTAGATGGATGGAGATATCAACATGTGTTACACATCTCTTAAGTTAGTTGTATTAGGCCATGTGGACAAATTGTATAATTAATTATATTAAGTGATGAGTAGGCCTCCGTTGGGATTACCCCCATTATGTTATTATGAGGAGGTCTATATAAAGGAGGTAATTATCACTATAACGACATGTTTTGGGCATGGTATTATGTTTGGGATCTCTTGGAGATATAACATGGAGTGAATCATTTCATAATGAGTATTACACAATGTTATGTTACGTCAAAGGTTTATTATTTTTTCATTTATTGGATATTAGGTCATTATGGAAAACAAACATCTCTTATGTTATTTGAGATCTATCTTCTATATTGAATTATTATAATTTTCATATGTGTGTATATTATCAAGTGGTATCAAAGCTACAATTTAGATACATGTGAGGAAAAAACTATATTGATTAAAGATTCACCTATATTCTTCAAATAAATATGATTTTTGGAATTATTTTATTGAATTTTGAGTATTTGAAGAAGTTACAATATAAAAATTAGGTTTATATAATCAACATTAAGTCATTTATTGTAATTTTATGATTCTTCATAAATTCTCTTTATAGAACACAATCAGGGATTATTTTTATATTTTTTACGTTTATGGGAAGTGCACCGAAATTTACTAAGGGTCTAGTAATTATATTTTTATTTTTTGTGCTTAAAAATTACAAATGATTAAAAAAATGTTGGGTACATGGTAGAAATTTTGAAACCATAGTTTCAATTGGAATTCCTTATTTTGGTGGAAGTAGACATTCATTAGAATATTGGAGTAATTATAAAAGTGATAATGGAAAAGTTACATTGGCACATTGATTTTGTGTTATGCTTAAAAGGTGAATCTAGTAAATGGTATGTATTATTTTCTATGGATATTTATTCTTTAGATGAACTAGAACAAGTATTTTTTAGATAGATAGACTCAAGAAGAAGAAGAAGAAAATGAAGAAGAAAGAAAAGGAGAATAAGAATAATGATGAGAAAAGAAATTGAAGAACAATAAGAAAAATAAGAAAAAGAAAGAGAGTAAGAAGAATTAGGAGGGAAATAAAATGATGGGAAGATAAGGAGATATGTACATCAAATTAGTTCCAAGGAAGGAATATTCAATCCTTCAATTCCATGGATGTATTCAAAAGAAAAAAAATGTTTCAATAAGATCTATTAATTATAACTTCATCAACATGGAATAAATCCAAGAAACTATAGGTAAAAATAAGGTACATCAAAAATAGTTAAATAGAAAGTAATGATATTCAAATTTTTGAAAACTAAAAAAGTCCTCTATGAATAATATAGTTTTCATTCAAAATTTTATGCTTTGAATATTGATGTATTGGATATTTTTCTTGGTTATTATTTGTTAGAATATTTGGGAACAATAAACATTAATGTGAAAATAAGTTCATGAAGCTTTGGTGTAGGATAAAAAAATTACATTACAAAATATTATATGTAATGAATTCCAAAGGAAATTAAAGGAAGATCAAGGTCAAGGTCAAGAATACACATAACATTGCACCAATGAATAGTAACACAAACAAGAGGAAGAGGATCAATATGTAAAGAAAAAAGAGGAGGTAAGTGATTCTCCTCATGAGCCAAAAATAAACTAATACAAAAATGGTAAATAATTAGAGAAGGTATTAGTGATAGTAAAGGATGCAATATATGGGTGTCCACATTATTGTGAGGAAATAATCATGAAGGAATGATGATATAGGGAATAAAAAATCCCATCATGATAGATATACACATGATCAAAGGAATAACTACAATAATAGAGCACCATAAAAGTGATGATTATTCATGGAAAAAGGAAGACATATTATGATGATGAATTGAATTATATGTATGCAAAAATAACTAGATCAAGTATGGGATCTAGGTACCATCAAGCTAATACCACTTCCAATATTAATTATGGATGGTTGGATGATTGGTCAAGGTGTCATATTTGTAATGATTTGTAACATTCATACTATTTTACTTTGTCTCATGTTTTGGGGATGAAACATGTTAAGGAGGGATGCATGTTATGTACTTAAGGATAATATTGCAATGCATTTATGTGAATGGAGATGCCAACATGTGGCACACATCCTTTAAGTTATTTATATTAGGCCATACAAACAACTTATGTAATTAATTCAATTAGGTGATGAGTAGACCTTAATTGGTGTTAACCCTCCATTATATTATTAGGAAGAGGTCTATCTAAAAGAGGAAATTATAATTGTAAGGATATATTATTAGTATGATATTATTTTTAGGTTCTCTTGGAGATATAGCATGGAGTGACTTCTTCCATAAGGAGTATTATATAGTGTTAACCCTTCATCAAAGGTTTATTCTATTTCTACATATATTGGATATTAGGGCACCATGGCATTTAAACATCTCTTGTTATGTGAGGTATATATTCTACATTTAATTATATTAAAATTATATATGGATATTATTATGTATATTTAGTGTATGGATAAATCACCATTATGCAATTCTTAACACCAATGTCTCATATAGCATTTTCATTATGAATTCTTCATTTATATATGTTGTTCAAAGACAATCAAACAAATTCCCTATTCATAAATAATGTGATAATTTGGCATATGATATTTCTCTCTATACGTGGTTTAGTGTGAGACCCCATTTGTATTGACTCTTGCACAATGGGTTCATAATTTTTTCTTATATTAGATATTATTTCAAGAGTATTGTGGATGATAGTTTTATTTCTCTAGACATGATTTATGTTCTTATGCTTATATGGGTTGTCTTGGTTGTCATTGGATGTCAAGATTATGTGATGAAACCTAGTTAAGTAATACTGGTTACAATTATCTCAGATGATTTACCCTATGCAAATATGTAATCATCTATTTGGTATGATTTACTATGTTAATGATTTATTTGTGATGGATTATAAAATGACTATCATTTCTATGGGATTCTATGATTTATTATTGAAAATGATAATTATATTAAAAATTTAAGGTTGATATATGTTAGGAATAATTATATATTATTTGGCTATCATTATCTCTTATAGAATACTGACACTTCTAGTGGAGTGAGCAGGTAAATGGCCAATGTATGTCGGGGGTCACATAGCCAATCTTTCTATGATTTTCTTTATGATTATTGATCTTAATTCATATGGAAGAATTATGATTGTGTGTTTAAGTGTTGTGAAAATTATGATTATATGTGTGTGGTTTAATGTGTTTTATGATATTATTTAAATGTGAAAAAATGTTATTTCTTTGGTTTTTGTAAATTGTTATGATATTTTATTTTGAAAATTTATATGTTTTTATGAGTATAAATTAAGCTTTCATAACATAAAATTGACCCTAGATACTAGATATAGGGGTAAGGGATTAGTTAGACCTTAAAAATATTTTTTATTATATTTGTAAGGAACTTTAATTTACCCTCTTTCAAAAGTGACAAAAATGGAAGTTGGTTGGAATGGTTATATAAGGAATATTCTCCTCATTTCATTTTATCTTTCTTTCTTCTGGGAAAAGAGGGGGCTTTTGGCATTTTATTGCTTTTGGGAGTTTTTTTTTTTTTGAAGATTTTAGATTTTGGAGAGGAATTTTGGGAAGAGAATCAGTAAGAAAGGATTGAACAGAGAAGGCTTCAGGTTTTATTCTTCAAAATTTTAACTCTTTGAAAAATAATTTTAAGGTAGGGTTTGAGCCCTCTTTTCAATATTTTAGCATTTTTATGTATGTGAAATATTTTAAGGGTTTTTGCATATTTTTATATGTGATTTTGTTCAACGAGAAATTTGTAAAGTTTTTGGAATTGTGATGTGTATTGTGTAAATGAAAAATTGAGATATTTTATAATTTTTTGTATTTTGTGTTGTGTGGAGTTGACCACCCTTGAGAGGGTTTGGTCCTCCTTGTAATTGGGGTTTGAGTGGGCGAGGCTCCTAAATGGGGTGTAAGTTTGGGATAAGAGTATCCCCATTTTTTTATTATTGGATAAGAATATCCAATATGTGATTTTGTGGGAGGAATAAGGGGTTTTTGGATGAATGACATTTTGTGTGCAAATGTGATCAAGAATAAGTTTTGTGGGTTTCAAATGTGAATCAATTTGTGAGATATTTTTTTCCCTCATTGTAGTTGAATCCTCACTCCCCTTGTTAAGGATTCCAAGAGGCATCCTTTTTGTTGTAATTTTTTGATGGTTTACTATTGTAATGTGAAATCAACTTGTTAATGTGCAATGCGAATGATATGTTTGGTTGAGAGGATTCTATATGTTTTATATGGATTGCATTATGTAATTAGTGAACTTGAATTTGGCTATGTGACTCCTTTTGCTCAGGGGTGGGTTATATTTACAACCCTATAGTTTGGTGGAGAGCACATTGACCCAAGTATTTTTTTCCTTGTTGTTTTTATTTTCATGTATATGTGGTTGTTGAGACTATTATGGATAACTATATTATAGGTTGCAAGTGAAGATACCTAGTACCATTATGAAAATGGTGAAATGTTAAAAGATTTTTGAAATAAATGTAACTAGAGTTTCAATGTAATAGATGGATATGGTTTATGTTGGATTATATTATAAAAAAAGAAAGAAATAAAAGCATTTTGTAGAGTATTCATTATTTCCCTTTATGTGTGTTTAATCTATTCATTATTGTCATTTATGTTATCATTATTGTAGATTTTTAAATTGAATACAGTTGTAACTATATGCGAAAGTTTTGGAAATAATTTTAAATGTATGGCTCATTAATTAATTTTCTATTTGAATCATCTTAACCCACTTGATTAATAAAAAAATATGGTTATAACATTGTTGCCCCTATGTCAAGCAATAAATATTTATAAAATAGTCTTATAGATTTGATTATAAAATATGATAAACATGATATTGAAATATAATATTTAATGGGTTTTTAAATTATGTATCTAAAAAACAATATATTAAAAAAATGTACTAACCCATATCACAAATTGTAAGTTATAAACAAAACATTGACATACTTTTTCATAGTAATAATCTATCATAAAACAATATTACATTTTTTATCACACAATATGATAAAAACAAATTTAGGAGATAAAATTTAAAGGGTTTTTCTATTATAGATATTTTTATTGCATATATAAAAATTGGATCAACCCAGTAAACCAATTAGAAGTTGTAATTAAAAAATTATTGTCCTCTTTTTAAAAATTAAAAATGATTTGACAAACGAATTTGGAAGTAGAACCAAGAATTTTATGAAATAATACTAAGCTAAGGGAGATGTGATATGTTTATTTCAACTCCTTCCTCTTGTGAAACCTGTAACAAAAATAAATGAGGAAATGGGAAGAATAAGCCCCTTTGTTCTGTCTTGCTTAAAAGTTAGGGTGTTTCTAGGTTACCATTAAATGTAAATTTGGCTCATTACATATTTATTTATATAAATTTTAACCTACAATAAAAAAAATTTATTGATGAATATAAACAATTTTGTACCTGAAAATATGGTAGGAAAGTTTATAAAAACTATAATCTAAAAACCCTTATGAGAAAATTATTAAACTCAACAACAATTACGTATCCTTATAGTCTTGTTATTGAATTATTATGTATCCTTATGTTATAGCTAGAAATTTTTACTTTCATTATCTAGGGTTATTATCAAATGTTTCATATAGTTCCTTTTATGTGTCTCATGAAGTTTTCCATTAGACCTAGTAGATTACCCTTTTGATTTAGGGTTTATGTTACAGTTTTCTCCTTTGGTTGTTTTTGTTTTCCTTTCTATGGTTTGTGCACCATCCACATGATGATGTTGTTGGCAACACAAGGGAAGACAACTGAGAGGGGGGGGTGGGGGGGGGTGAATTAGTTGTCTCAAAATTTCAGACTTATTAATCTTATTAACCTCAATTCTTAGATCTGATTATTAACAGTGAAAGCATGAATCAATAACACATCAGAAACACACATAACACCAAGATTTTTTGCGTGGAAACCCTATTAGGGGAAAAACCACAGTGGAGGCTAATCCACAAGTTATACCCTGTTAAAATTATAAGAATAATATATGGGGAATGCACATGCATTCAAGTCCATTGCCTAGAGCTCACTGCTCAAAGGAATACTCATTGTCTTACATAAAATATTCAAATTAAAACCATCTGAAGAAATTGAACTGAGAGAATAGCATCTGCAAATGCCTGAGTACAATTTTGGTTAAGCATATGAACACTTCTTCACTATCTTCACTCTTCTTCACACTCTGCTCTACCTTCGAATGATCTGAAACTTATTTGCACATAGCACTCAAACACTTCACATTACACATTCACCTCTTACATACACATCTCAAATGAAGAAACAATCACTTATATATATTCACGACTAAGAAGTAATCACCCGTATGTCAGCTTCAACAATATATGAAAATATTTGCAAACTGTCGACCCAAAATAATAAATATTATCAATGTGCATCAACCAAAGTTGGTCACAACATAGTAGGGACCTAAAAAAATATCCTCAAACATGAAACACCTTCAAATATTCTTCCTCGAAGATCCACAATACGCTTCAAACACCTTGTTGGCCATGAACACACAAGAGAAATCTTGGATCGCGAGCACAATGATCAATGAGGATGAGCAACATAGATAGAACATGATCTAGAAACATCCATGAACATCACATGAACATACACAACAAATCATATTACCAGAATCATATTGTCTTCTTCCATGAACACCATTTGCAGTAACAAAATAGCTGTTAGAACACAAAAACTTATAACTTCCTCAGATCTTCATGCGCACCTTTGAAACTTACGGAGTAGAAACTAGATAGGCTTGAAAACAAACCCTTTAATCCGCAACATCTAGTTTACAACATACTAAATTTTCCTCCATTATGATCTTCACTACTTCACAGATAACCTGTAACATATATATTTCAATTTTCTCAATATCCTCGACATATACAACCTTAAAGACATTTATGCTAATAGTGTTGAAATCAATGACAACCAAATATCAATAACTCAACTAGAACATCCAACAATCTCCCCCTTTGGCATTGATGGCAACACATGATGTGAAAAATACACCATCAATGCAACTAACTCTTCTTCTAACAATCTCCCCTTTACACATTGCTCTTCTCACACTGATCTTCTCCCCTTTTCTTTTAGCTCTTCCATAGTTTTTAAAATTACTCTTCTCCCCCTTTGATATCAATGGAAAAGGTACACAAGCTCTGAACCACATATTTGAATCATCTAACTACTCCCCCTAAGTAGCAACCACGACAACATCAATCCAGATCAAGATATAACTATGATTGCACAGACTGATGCAAATATTATGCATCTTAGTTCTGATTAGGAGGGGTAATCACCCCTAACTTCTCTTTGAGATACTCAAAACTATCTTTAGGAAAAGGCTTAGTAAAGATTTCTACAATCTGTTCCTTAATAGGCACGTACTCCAGTTTGTCTTCCTTATCACTCACTTTATCTCTCAAAAAGTGGTACTTGATAGATATATGCTTTGTCTTTGAATGCAACACCAGATTCTTAGAAATGTTAATAGCACTTGAGTTATCACAGAATATGGTAGTAGGTTCATCACACACAACTCTGATATCTTTCAACATTTGCTTCATCCACAATACTTGAGTACAATTATTAGTAGCAAAAATATATTCTACCCCTACAGTAGACAAGGAAATGACATTATGCTTTTTGCTTAACCATGAAATCAATTTCTTTCCCAAGAAAAATGTGCCACCACTAGTACTTTTCCTGTCATTCACATCTGCATCCCAATCAACATCAGTAAAGGAACTTAAAGTAAGATCCCCATCTTTAGGATACCATAGGCCAAAATCAACTGTTCCCTTCAAGTATCTCAAAATTCTCTTTATAGCAATCACATGAGATTCCTTAGGATCGGCTTGAAATCTAGCAACAATGCACACAACAGTCATGATATCATGTCTAGTTTGAGTCAAATACAACAATCCACCAATCATTGATCTGTATCTAGTCTAATTTTCTTTCAAAGAATCATCATCTTGTGTTAACTTACATCCAATCACCATGGGTGTAATTACTGGTTTTGAATCTTCCATACCAAACTTCTTTAGCAGTTCTCTCACATACTTGGACTAAGATATAAATATCCCTTTATCTACCTGAGTAATTTGCAATCCCAAAAAGAATTTCAACTCTTCAATCATTGGCACCTAAAACTCATTTTGCATCTCATTAGCAAACTTCATGCACAAATGATCATCTCCTCCAAAGATGATATCATCAACAAAGACTTCCACAAACAAATCTTTATAATCATCAATCTTGAAATACATATTACTATCAACAGTACCTTTGTTAAATCCAAGCTTCATCAAGTGCTTATCTAATCTGACATACCAAGCTCTAGGGGCTTGTTTGAGTCCATACAATGCTTTCTTCAACCAACAAACCATATCTCCCTAATCAGTCAATTGAAATCCATCAGGTTGCTCAATATATACCTCTTCCTCTAATTCACCATTTAGAAATGATGACTTGAAATCCATCTGATAAAATTTATAGTTTTTATAAGTAGCATAAGCAAGAAACAATCTCACAACTTCAATTCTAGCAATAGGAGCAAAGGTTTCTTCAAAGTCAATACCTTCCATCTGAGAGTATCCTTTACATACCAGTCTTTCTTTGTTTCTAATAACTTCACCTTGTTCATTCAATTTGTTTCTAAAGACCCATTTAGTTCCAATTACATTTTTGTCTTTAGGTCTAGGAACAAGAATCCATGTGTTATTCTTCTCAATTTCTTGTAGTTCTTCTTTCCTAGCTTCAATCCAATGTTCATCTTTGCATGCTTCATTGGCATTACTTGGCTCAACTTTTAAAATTAAACAATATTCTTCTGCAATTCTTCTACTAGTCTAAACACCTTTGTTCTTATCTCCTATAATCTGATTTTCTGAATGATTCAATCTCACATACCTTGGAGTCTTAGAGTGTTCTTGAATTTCAGGCTCTTGAGGTCTCTCTTATGTACTTTCACCAGTCTCTTCTTCTTCTTGTTCTTCTTGATTCACCGAAATGATTTGAACTTGATTTGAAGTCTGACTCTTGTTTGTACTATCATTCTGATCATCAGAATCATATCCATAGGTTCTAGAGGGTCTGGCAGTTTCTTTGTCAACCCTAACATTTTTTATTTTTAACCATTTTCTTCAATCTCTTTTTGTAGCACCGGTAGGCCTTGCTCTTAGTAGAATAACCAAGAAAGATTACTTCATCACTTCTAGCATCAAACTTTCCTAGATCTTCATCTCTCTTGATATAGCATTTGCTCCCAAAGATTTTGAAATATCTAATAGTAGGCTTATAACCAAACCATAGCTCAAAAGGAGTCTTACCAGTATTACCTTTGATTTGTATCCGGTTAAGAATGTAGACAACAATACTCACAACTTCTCTCCAATGAATATGAGGGACGTTTCTTTCCAACATCATAGTTCTAGCAGCATCTTGAACTGTCTTATTCCTTCTTTCTACAACTCCATTCTATTGAGGGGTCCACGATGCAGATAATTGTCTCTTTATCTCATGCTCTTGACAAAAATAATTAAACTCACCAGAAGTGAATTCACCACCTCTATCCAATTTCAGACACTTAATCTTCTTACCTGTCTCTATCTCAACCATAGCCTTAAAGATCTTGAAATTTTATAGAGCTTCATATTTCTCCCTTAAGAAAGTAACCCACATCATCCTAGAGTAATCATTAATGAGCAACATGAAGTACCTGTAACCTTATAGACTTTTGATTCTAGAAGGACCACATAATTCAGTATGCACAAGCTCCAACAATTCATTTGAACAATGTTATTTGCTGTGAAATGAAATTCTAGTTTGTTTTCCCAACTGACATTCCTTGCATATGGTATTAGTAGGCTTCACCAACTTAGGAAGATCTCTTACTGCCTATGATGAACTTATCTTGGTAATACTGTCAAAGTTTACATGACACATTATTCTATGCCATAACCATCAACTTGAGCAATCAGACAAATTTTACTACCAACATTCAGATGAAAGATGTTACCTTTTGTTTTCGTACCTAAAGTAATCAGACAACTTTCATCAACTTGAGCAATCAGACAACTTTTACTACCAGCATTCAGATGAAAGATGTTACCTTTTATTTTCATACCTGAAGTAATCACATTTCCAAAACTTCCCAGTATGCTAAACTTTCCATCTTTGAATTGAATATTGTAACCCTTATCAACCATCTATCCAACACTCAGAAGATTATGCTTCAAACCTTCAACATAAAGAACATCATCAGTATTATGCTTACCATCAAAAGAAATACATCCTCTACCACGGATTATATCACCATTTTTATCACCAAATATTACAACACCACCATCATACTTTTCCAATCTTAAAATTTTTCTCTTATCACTTGTCATGTGATGTGAACATCCACTGTCAATTGCCCATTCATCTTTTTCTTCAACTCGGGCAGCTAGGGGTTTCTCCACATTTGTACAACTAGCAGATTCAGTAGATGCAAAATTATTTTCTTTGATAGAAATAAACACAAAATCATCTTCACTTGAATTCCCTTTGTCAAATTCATCATTTGTCACACCTTCATCAGCAACATAGTAACACTTATTTTGAAATTTAGGCTTGTAAGGTCTTGGCTTAGGAACTCTTTCTAGACACCTTGATGCAAAATGACCTATCTTGTTGCAAGAAAAAAATTTAATAGGCAACTTTACTTTATACTTACCTTCTCCTCTGGCTTCCCTTTTGATAATAAGTGCTTCAAGCTCATTCGATTCTCTTTCTTCTTCTTCAATCTATCTCATTTCTTCCTCATATCTGAATACTTTTCTAGAAGAAATTTCACCCAGATCATATCTCTGCTTGTCTCTCCCAGAAGTAGTAGCTTTAAATGAAAATTCTATCTTAGGAAGGGCATCATTGAATTCACTCAACTCAAAATTAGTAAGTTTACCAACCAACATATCTCTGGTTATATTTGTCACAGTTCAGAGCTCATCAATGGCAGCAACTTTAATTTTGTATGCATCAAGAAAAGTTATAAGCACTTTAGCAACAATCTCTTGTTCATCTACCTGTCCACCAACACATCTGAGACCACACACAAGTTCATTCACTCTCTACATGTAAGTAACAATATTGTCATCATTTCCCATCTTCAACAGTTCATATTTTACTTTCAGACACTGTAGCTTACCCATCTTCACATTAACATCACCTTCATATAAAGTTTCCAACTTTTTCCAAATCTCATAAGCAGTTTTCATATCCATAACATATGTCATCTTAGTATTAGTCAAAGCACTAAACAATGCTTCCTTAGCCCTGATGTTATATTCAACATCCCTAATCTCAACAGTAGTAGTAGGACCATTTGGAGGGATAACATACCTATTGCATGTAATGTGCCAGTAGGATTCACCAATGCATCTTAGATGACACTCCATTTGAGTCTTCCACAGAGAATAGTTTTTTCCATCAAATATTGGACTATCCTTCTTGTATGTCGCCATCCCAGATCACCTCAAGTTGTTAAACTTCTTACAAGGAACCTGCTCTGATACCAATTGTTGGAAACACAAGGGAAGACAACTGAGAGGGGGGGTGAATTTGTTATCTCAAAATTTCAGACTTATTAATCTTATTAACCTCAATTCTTAGATCTAATTATTAACAGTGAAAGAATGAACCAATAACACATTAGAAACACACATAACACAAATATTTTTTGCGTGGAAACCCTATTATGGGAAAAACCACAGTGGAGGTTAATCCACAAGTTATACCCTATTAAAAGTATAAGAATAATATATGGGGAATGCACATGCATTCAGGTGCACTGCCTAGAGCTCACTGCTCAAAGGAAGACTCATTGTCTTACAAAAAATATTCAGATTGAAACCATCTGAAGAAATTGAACTAAGAGAATAACATCTACAAATGCCTGAGTACAGTTCTGGTTAAGCACACGAACACTTGTTCACTATCTTTCACTCTTCTTCACACTCTGCTCTTCCTTCGAATGATCTGAACCTTATTCACACATAGCACTCACACAATTTGCATTACACATTCACCTCATACATACACATCTCAAATGAAGAAACAATCACTTATATATATCCGCGACTAAGAATTAATCGCCCATATGTTAGCTTCAACAATATATGAAAACATTTGCAAACTATCGGCCCAAAACAATAAAGATTATCAATGTGCATCGACCAAAGTTGGTCACAACATAGTAGGTACCTAAAACAATATCCTCGAACATGAAAAACCTTCAAATATTCTTCCTCGAAGATCCACAACACACTTCAAACACCTTGTTGGCCATGAACATGAAAAAAATGAACACGCAAGAGAAAATATCGGATTGTGAGCTCAATGATCAATACGAACATGCAACACATGTAGAACATGATCTAGAAACATCCACTAACGTCATAGGAACATACACAACAACTCAGATTATGAGAATCATATTGTCTTCTTCCATGAACACCATTTGCAGTAACAAAATAGCTGTCAGAACATAGAAACTTATAACTTCCTTAGATCTTCATGTGCACCTCTGAAACTTACGGAATAGAAACTAGATAGGCTTGAAAACAAACCCTTTAATCCAAAACATCTAGTTTACAACATACTAAATTTTTCTTCATACTGATCTTCATTGCTTCACAGACAACCTGTAACATATTTATTTCAATTTTCTCAATATCCTCGACATATACAACCTTAAAGACATTTATGCTAATAGTGTTGACATCATTGACAACCACATATCGAAAAATCAACCACAACATCCAATAGATATTGTAAACATGATTCCATCAGGTGTATAGTGTATCCCAGTAAATCTTATATTGAATTGTTTTATTTTGTAAAAAAATTGGTAGTTGTGTTTTTGTTAAGTCATGTGAAATAGTGGGCATGCCATTTGGTATTAGAGTCGAGGTTCTCTACTCTGAAACCTTATAGGTCTTGTATGCTTTGTATGAAGGACTTAACACTTGATGATATTTTTTTAGTTACATGTTTGTGAAGTTTTGAATTAAAGTATCATGTCTAGAATAAATTTGTGGATGTTGTGTGAGAACTATGATAATTGTGTGATTTAGTGGCTTCTATGTGTTGTTCATTTATGCGTAATACTATGGTTCTAACCTCCTTTTTTGAGTGATGTGTTTTATTATTATCTAATTTTGGGGTAAGGGAAGTGTTAATAAGGCTTAGTCTCTCAAACTGATTGAGAACACTCTTTTGTGTGGGGTTGAGTGGGGAAAGAAGGCCTCATTTGTGACCTACCTATCTTGGGGGTGAGGTGAGCTATTTTATGGTTCTCATAGTGGAGCTAGAGTGATTTCTTAGGTGAGCTATGATATGGCCCTCATAGTTGTACTGGAGTGTTTTCCCCCATCTCCCCCTCTTTATGGATCCTCTAGTGATTCATAAGTTTATGGTGTGCACAAAGTGTCTTAGGGTTTTATGGATTAAGGATGGACCTAAGTGTACCTTTATTTTGGAGCATATCTATCTATGATTATTTAATTATTATGTTATTGTCTTGGATTGTGCAGGACTAGTGGCATGGAGATCATTGTTTGGTTGACTTGAGATGTGTGAGATACGTAACATGACAACTTAATTAGGAGCTCTATGGAGTTTGATGACACCAATTCCCCTTCTCTCCCTTCGGTGACTTTTTTGAAGTCATGTGATGATTGTGTTTTATAGTTACTAGACTTATTTTATTTATTTATTTAATTATTATGACTTTTATTTGATTTACTAAGCCAACAAATATGAAAATTTTAAAAATTTATTTAACTATTTAAATTTTGGGAATTGTCTGTTTGCCTCAAGGACTTGTTATTGTGATTTTTTAATTAAATTTTGAATTCATTTTTTATGGCCACCATTGAAAATTTTATATTACTATAGGTTTATCATTTGTTGACTTTATTTCAAAATTAATTGATCGAGATTTGCTTGTTTTGAGGCTTTTATCAATGTTCTAACTATTGGCATGTGTATAGTATTGTGAACTATGTTAGACTATCATAATCTTGAGGGATCCTTGATAGTTTGTATGGGGGAGTGGATGGGGGAAATATTGTAGAGGGGTAAATGAGACTGACATGGGATGGATGTAGTTTTTTATGTATTAAGGATTCCTCGAGAGGACCTGGAGATCAACACCCTTGTGGTGATATGACACTATAATTTTATGGATTCTCAAAGGAGAACTTGGGAAAGTGGTCATCCTCATTCCATGGTGTGATTTCATGATGTGTTTTATATGAGTTTAAAGTTATGTGATCTATGAGTACAAAACTATGTTGATGTGATGTTGAAAGTATTGTTATGTATGTATTGTAAAGAAAAGAAAAATATACTTTGTTTATATATTGCTTAATTGATGACTTGTGTAGCGACAAAATTGACTCATGTGATTTAGCATGTATTGATGTAATGACTCTGAGGTGAATTATTTATTATTTTCATGCGACTCCTTTACATTATAATGTCAATTATTTGAAATAACTCAACATTGAGATTTTAGGAGATATTTGATTAATTAGCTAACACTAGTTCAAGTGTTTTATTTTGAAATTAGACCTAAGGATCATGATAGGTGATTTGTTAGAAATTCCTAGCAACATTCTTGTAATAATAAAGCTTTAAAGGTATGACAAGTGCAGGTATGAATTTTGCAATTGATAGGATGATTCTTTCTTATTATATTTATATATAGATAGGGTATCAAATCTAAAATTCAGACTAAATTTTATTGCAATCGTGTATAATAAATCTTCTCTAAATATGTTTTGGTATGCATAATGTTTCATTAATTTAACTATTTTCATAAAAATCTAATATATTTTAATGGATTTAACTCTTATCGCTAATTTCATATTAATTAGTATAATTATTAGGTAGAAAACACTATAAAGTAGCTTTAAAGTTTTTTTTTTCTAAATTTTTAAATGCAATATATGATTTATTTTTCTATGGATGTTTTAAATATATGTGTCCATTGATGAATATGATAGACTTATCGACATAATTGAAGGAGAAAAATATAGCTATGCTTAAAAGAATTTCTAATGTTTTCCTTTTAGATTATATTTCTAATTAATCCTATGCTTATATAATTAAGAAATCAAATGTACTCATTGTAAGAGAGGGGGATCAACCACATTGTTGGCATTCTCTAATGGTTCAATAACTAAACCCTTAAAGCTATAACTCAAAGATTAAATATATGTACCAAGTAGGATTCCATTGTAGCCATCCTTATCCTATAACTTAGAAAGGAAATAATACTAAAAGTAAATGCTTGTTTCGAAGTAGCATAATTACTGAGCATAAACCAACAAATAAACTGAATTTGAAATGAATTACAGAAATAAAAGTCTCAGTAAACAGACAAGAAGTTACTCTATTTGTTGTGGCTACAGAAACAAACACAAAACAAAGTTCTAGTGGCTGCAGGAATAAACAACTACTAAGATTGTAACTAATTGCTGGACAGAAAAGTAACTACTGAATTGAATGGATGGAATTCTCACCAAGTGGGCCCCCTTGAATGAGTTTTCCTCAAAAATAACTCAGATGCAACAAACTAAAATATCGTTTTATTCATTGAAAACATGATTACAACGTAGCAACAACATAACTGTATTTCTTGAATAATGAAAATGCAAGTACAATTTTGAGAACATTCAACCTCTTGAAAAGGAACATCTGACAATTATTTATAGAAGGAAAGATTCTAACTAACTTAACTAACAAGGCAGTCAACTCCAACAGATTAGGAGGATTCCACTTATTGAAAGCATGAAATAGAGGAAGGAGGTTATGCAAGCACAAGATTCGGTCAAACCAAACTCACTTCAATGAAAATCCAACATAACAACACCTCCTAAATCTACTCAACTAATAGAAATGGCCATTAAGGTTAACTTCCACATGAGTTGGAAGTTTCCAACCGCTTGACTTCATCAATGTCCATCTCTACTTGACTTTTTCAGCAACCAGGCAGCTGGCATGAACTTCCATATTGTAAGCCCAATTTATATCTGCATCTTAATCTAGACTTGCATTATAACATTAGCGTGCACAAGAAAAATGTATATCCATAATCACCTTATGATAACATTCATTCAATCACATGCAAAATTAATATAGATATATCACATAGCAAGCTAATATCATTAAAATTTATAGGAATAATTTTATGTCCAGAGTTCACAAGTTCAGAGAAATAACATAGAAAGTATTGGTAACTAGGTGTTAAAACTCCATAGTAACACTAAAAAACTTATGATAAATCCTAACAAAAATGAGTCATTATTTGGACTCATCATCTCCCCCAACTTAATGATATGTTGGTCCTCCAACAGAGGGAACTCAATTCCTTTGTCTTACAATAGCCCTGAAATCAACAACTTTTGTCTGCCCTCTATCAGTTTTTGTGGTATCTAAGTTTGGATCCCAGTAGAAACCATGCTTACTTTCCAATCTGCCCCACCTTGGTCTCTCTACACTTATATCATACTGATAAGTTATGTAGTAAGGTACTGGCCACAATAGAATAGGTGGCTGAAATATTAATGGAAGCCAATACTACTGCTTTGTTCTTCCAAAGTGCATATACTTGATGCTCCTTTTGTAAGCTGCATGATAATTCTATAGGGAATGGGGTTCATCTATTTTTAATTAATTTGGCAACTCATTCCATCTCTGTGACAAGTACCCAAATACTGTTCTTCCTGTACTAGCAACTACCTGTTCATATTCCCTGTATGCTTCCTCTCTAAAAGGCATGATATTATGTTTACATATGATGGCCTATAAAGAATTCTATGCCATGTATAGTAAATTTCTGCAAGATTACCTGATTCAACCCTTAGAGAGAGAGGTGTATGGAGCTCCTTTTCTCTGTAGAGTTTGAATTGTTCTCCCTGATTATTTTCATTCTGAATCCATGACACCAATGCTCTTAAATGAACATCTCCAATTTACAACAATGGATTCCACTCATGAACATTAGGAACAACATAGTTATGCAGATATAATTCACACAATAAATTTTTAACCTCAGGAGGAGAAGACTAGTAAGCTTGAAAAAACTCATGTGGGGTTTCAATAGAAGGGCTTAAACCATAAATAACCCTTGAAAATTTAAAAGAAAGATGACACTCTTTTAAATGTAAAGCATATACCCGCGAAGGATTCCTACATTCTAGAATTTGTGGTACTAAGGTTACCACATTGCTTACCTTTTCTTGTAATGCAGTAATTTCTGCATTTTTCTCCTCAACTTCTTTATTCTTCTTATCAATCTCTTCCTACAACCTTTGTTTTTCTCTTCTCCATTCTTTTTATTTTTCCTGCATCTCTTTCCATAGATCTAGGGCTACAAATTCCCATGAAAAAGTAGAAGGTATGTGTATTCCTACCATGATCTTCCCTTGTGTTGGTGTTTGATGTTCAATTTGCTCAAAAACTGGATGCTTAGTCTGCTCTACAGCCTAGTGCTCAACTTGCTCTGCAACAAAAACAAGTTCCTCCAACCCAATATTTACCATCTCCCTAGGAGTTTCTATCAAATCTATATTTACTTGTTCTCCAGGAATCTCTTCCTTCTTTTTAGGTGTCTCACTGAGTCTACATCTCCTTCTTGGAGGTACATTAGTAGCAGACTTGGTCAATTTTGACTTCTTGGGAGGACTTTTATTTTTCTCTGTGGCTGTAGGATGCCCTGTTTCTACAGGTTTTTGCTTCCTAGGGATAGGGTTTATCTTCTCTGGCTCTTGCTTTGTAGCTTTCCCTTTGCTACTCTCTTCTTTGCTCATTTTTTCTTTTTCTCGCCTAACAACAACCCTAGTGTGAGGTGTATTTTTAGGGGAAATATTAACATCAGAGTCCAAAGATGAACTCTCTTCATCTACATGTTTAGATTCAGAAGAAATAGTCTCGCCTACAGGAGGGTTTGTACTAGGTGTTACCCCAGAAGTTGAAGCTCCAAGAGTAATTTTAGCAACCCCCTCATCTCTCCTAACCCTATGAATTAGGGGTCGACCTCTAAGACCAACATTTTCTAGTCTGAATCTTCTAATTTCCAAAAATTCATCCCACGATATACTAGAAACATCTTGCAAAGATTTTTCTACTAGTAATTTAATCAAACAGTGATGGGAAACCAGAGTTTTCCCTACCTTTTTATGTTTCAGCAACCATAATTGCAAGAAGGTTGAAAAAAACATTTGGTACATTCATTCTCCTACCATGCCTTAGATGATTCAACAACTTGAATTGTATAGAATGCAGACAAGATTGGTGACCCTCATAGGTAATGTATTTGACAATAAAAACAACAACTTGTTTCCATTTCTCTGTCAAAAAAGTCTTCTTGTACCTTGTTTGTCCACAACAAGCGGAGGATCACTAGGCTCTGTGAATTCAGCCCTAGCTGACCTAGCATCTTTAGTAGTATGGTAGGGTTCTCCCTCAGTAGGTAATACTAATACTTCAATAATTATTTCCTCTGTATCTATGAATTTTAACCCCTTAACCATTTCCTCACCATTTGAAAATGTTTGGGCAAACTCTAGGGCAATGTCTTCATTGAAACTATCTAGCTTCAAAAAATAATCCAACTAGCCACAATTCCTAAATTCAGGTTCACATAGTGCATTTTGTAGGATGACCTGGTGAACTGTTGGTTCATTTTTGTTCAATGAACCTCCCAGTGTTTCAACTCATACATAGGAAAACACTTCTGCAAAGATTTCCTATTGCAATCCTTCAAACAAAAATAATGTCTCTTCTACTTCCTGTAGTTCTCACAAATACCAAAACCAATGTCGAAACCTCTAAATTTTACCTTTACAACGGCACCATGATTTTGACTAAGGCAGTAAAGAGAGTGTATTATCAAAGAAAATCGCGGCATATTAATGTCACATGCAGTACGCCACTTCAACTTATCATTTCAAATTTACCGCCATGCTCGCGCATGGAATGTGACTAATGTGACTAATGACATGTATGCCATGTATCACACATAAGCTTATACTTCCCCCCAACCTAAATTAAGGCATGTGTCTATACAGGCTGGAATGGGAGTTGGATAAAAAAGGGCATTTAAACAGGGGTTGCTATGCGAAATATAAATATTAAAATACAGTAATAAAAAAAAAGAATGCAAGGTAATTAATATAAATTAAGTTTTATGCACGTACCTAAAAAGTTGGAACATCTTTTCCAATGAATGTGGAAGGAAGTACCAATCATCATAAAAGTGCAGTTGAGTAATTAAATGAAGTGGTGGTGGAATGAGGTGGAAGAAAGAGATAAAGGAAATGAATGGGCGGATAATCTTTATTGATGGAGAAATTAATTCCCACAAAAAGTGGAAATCTTTATAATAATCACATGCGTACCTTTAATTAGGCAGAAGGTTGAACACTAGGTCCACTTCCTTCGGTTGCAGGAACTTTGGAGTTCTAGTATTCACCAAATTACTTCATGAACTCCTACTTTGAGGTAGGCTTACGGTGTAACTTGAGACAATGACCATTGACCAGGAGCTTGAACCTAACAAGATCAATGGTTGTAAGCTAAACAACACCATTGGGGTAGACTTCTGCAACCTCATATGGTCCCAACCAATGGGTTTGAAGTTTGCCCAAGTTATCTTTATACCTGGAATCATAAAGAAGTGCCCAATCACCTAGCTGGAACTTCTTATCTTTGATGTATTTATCATGCTATCTAACTCTCTAGTTCTACACCATCTCAATATGTTTGAGAGTTGATTTCCTCATCTCATCCAAGGAATTTAGTTGCATAACCCTATCCTTATGTGCCTCAGATATGTCTATTCCAAGGTCTAGTGTTGTTCTAAGAGTTTTGTGTTCAAACTCTATAAGCATCATTGTTGTTTTTCCATATAATAGCTCAAAGGGAGTAAAACCAGTTGTGGTTTTCTAAGTGGTTTTGTAGGCCCACACAACTTTTGTTAACCTATTTTCCCAATCTTTTCTCTGAAGTGCTATTGTCTTGGTCAGAATAGATTCTATTTCCCTATTTGTTATCTCAGATTGTCTATTGGCTTGTGGGTGATAGGGAGTAGATTTCCTATGTTTGACATTATACTCATTCACCAATGTTGTGATAAGAGTGGATGTGAGCTGAGCCCCTTGATCTGTGACTATCTCTCTAGGAAATCCATAGCGGGTGAAGAATTCTTCATAGAGGAATTCTGCAACTTTACTATCCCTAGCATGTTTCATGGCTTTTACCTCAATCCATTTTGTCACATAATCAATACAAACTAAGATGTAAGATTTTCTATTTGATGGTGGATCAATTGGACCTAAAAATTCAAGTACCCATTTATCAAATGGTGCCATAACTACTTGAGGGTATAGAGGAATCTCATCTGATTTAGTTGGTCGGCCCATCCTTTGACACCTATCAGATTTCCTAGTATATTTTCTTGCATCCTTATGAAGTGTAGGCCAGTAGTATCCTGTATTGAGGATTTTCATGGATGTCCTATTATTTGCAAAGTGTCCTAATGGCACTCTCAAATTTTGCAAATTTGAGATGCCCATTTCAAAAAAATTCTTCTGCACTTTCAGAAGTGCACCTTCAAATATTTTTAATCCAAGCAAGTTTAATTCTTGCTTCTGATTGGCTGAAAAGCGACAGTGGCAGCACTCACAACTTCACAGGAATTCATGGTGTAGAGAACGAGAGCTTGCAAAAAATGAATTTAGGGCCGACCTCGCAACCTCATAGCCTTGCAACCTCGCAGCCCGCGCAACCTCGCAGCCCGCGCAACCTCGCTGACCTCGCGGGATTATTGGTAATGTTATAAAAAAGGTGCGAGGTTGGCGAGAATGCAACCTCGCAGACCTCGTAACCTCGCGGAATTATTATTTGTGATTAAAATGGGGTGGGCCCAATGCCAAAAATTTAAATGGTAAAGCATGCCCAAGGGTAAATTTTTGTTTTTTGCCAAAGTAAATGGAGAGTGAATTAAATATTCACTCATGGTATTTTATAAAGTGAATTTATTCATTTTATAAACAAGTATATGTGCTGGGTTTTTATATGCAGCAGTATTAAAGAGAAAAAATATTAAAGTTATTAAACTTTAATATATGAAAGAAGAATAAAGCTACAACATTATAAAGTGGGGAAATATTTCAAAGTATTGCTGCAGCAAATGAAGAGTAAAAAACAGAAATAGTTTGTGCACGGGAAGGGAGATATTTTAAAGTTGGATGAAATAAAAAGAATCTCCACATGGGCATGCTTTATGTTGCAAAGGAATGATGATCAAATTATGTTTTGAGAGGTAGAGTTTGTTGCTAGAAGAGAGATGAGAGATTATTTTGCAGGATTTGTGATCAATGGTGAATGAAGATTCCAGATGGCATTTTCGGATCAGTTTTAGGGCTACCTTCATTCTTCTATTTCTTCTCTTCTCTTCTCATTGTACAGGGTTCCATTTTCTGAAAGCTCTACAAGTTAGGCAGAAGCTATGGGTAGATTGTAAAGCTAGGGAAAAATATGACTGTTATTTATTTTTAATTTGAAAGTTTATGCTCTGAATTGTTCTATTATGTTTATTTTAGCTGATAATTGTCTCCATGGCTGAATTGTAATGTTGTTTTGGATTCAATAATAAATTTGTCTGAATCTGTTCATGCACATTTGGTGCATTTGAGTTACATCTATTGTTGCCTTCTATTCTATGAATGGTGTAATTTCTTTAATAAAGCACAAGCTGCTTTTATTATTGCCTATTGTTCAAGGATAGCGTAATTGCTTTGACAAATGTGACAGGAGTGTTATATTTCAGGTGGATTCATAAGAAAAATTATCAAAGAAAGCTTCAGTGGTCTGGTTGTCATAATGTGACAACATTTGCAAGACCTTCAGAGCATGTTCAACACTGAAAGATGAATGCTAGTTATATGACTCCATAGCCCATTTTTATGGCACTAGTCCATTATCATGTTTTTGTTGTTTTCAATTTGGTCCCAACTCTCTAAATCAAAAACCATTTCAAATCTATTTTGCTGAGTTGTGTTTGTCATGTTCTCCATGCTGGTTGATGAAATTCATTCAATATCTTGCCAATGTTAAATGATATTTTAGGTTTCTCAGCAATTCTGTGAGAGCATAATCTATTAAGCAATATCATGTTACTTGTGTGTCTAGATTGTTTGATGTTGCTAAAGGGTTACCCCCCTAGGTCTCACAAAGCCTGAAGTGCAGGGGAAATGTGTATCCATTCCATTTCTTGTCAGTTGGCCACTAGCCTTTATTGTTCTTTAATATAGAGGTTGGCTACCTCTTACAGAATTACAAATCCTAGTTGGGTTGCATTTTTAAACACCAACATGTCCCCCACAAGGTTCATCATGGAATGCATGCAGTATATCATAAGTCTCATCCTCTCGTACACATCTTCTTATCACATGATATGGTCCAGTATAGAATAAACGGCTTGCCATCGATGAGAATGGAAATTTTTTCTCAATAAGAACCCTTTGCTCTTTTGGAGAGAAATGAGGGGGGAATCTTCCTATAACCAAATAATTGGCTATATCTGTATACCAAGGTCTATGCACACTCATGGAGGAAAAATTTTCATCAGGAAAGGAGTCATCAATGACTTGAGTGTCTTATGATGTTGTCAATTTGGAGAGAAATTCTGCCACAACATTTGCTTTCCCTGGCTTGTCTATAATGGTGATATCAAATTCTTGCATTAACAACAACCACCTTTCCAATCTACCTATGATCAATGGCTTGTTCATAAGATATTGTATGGATATATGATCTATATGGACAAAGATCTGGTATCCTGTGATATAATTCCTAAATTTTTTGAGAGTATAAATGACTGCCAACATCTCCTTCTTTGTCACTGTGTAGTTAAACTCAACCCCTTGTAGGTTCTTGTTGACAAAGTAGATTGCATTATCTATTCCTCCCTCTTTTTTTCCTAAGACAACCCATATAGTATAATCAAATGCATCTGTGTGAATGTGGAAAGAGAGTTCCCAATTAGGGCCTTTGAGCAGAGGAGCATGGGTTAATGTTTTCAAATCAAAGAATGATTTATCACAATCCACTGTCCATTGGAACTCAACATCTTTAGTCAAAAGAGTGTCAAGTGGTGTTTCGATCTTACTAAATCTTTTATGAAACTCCTATAGTATCCTACATGTCCCAGGAAACTTCTAACATCTTTTTGCTTGATAGGAATAGTAAGATTGGTAATTACCTCAATTTTGGTCGGGTCCACTTGAATTCTCTTTTGAGAGATATAATGGCCAAAGACCACTCCTTCTTGTATCATCATAAAAAAATTCTCACTCTTCAAGAAGAGATTATGGTCCTCACATCTTTGCAAAACCTTTTTGAGGTTTTCTAATTCTTTTGCAAAATCAACACCATAAGTAGTGAAATCATCTATATAGATTTCCATACAATCATGTGAAATATCTGATAATATATTAATGACTACTCTTTGAAAGGTTGCAGGTGCATTGCACAAACCAAATGGGAGTACTTAATAGGCATAAGTTCCCCAAGGACAAGTGAAAGTTTTCTTGTCTTGGTCCTCATGTACAATTTGTATTTGATTATAGCCACTAAACCTATCAAGGAAGGAGAACTACTGCTTACCTGCAAGTGAATCCAAGACGTGATCTATAAACAGAAGGGAAAAGTGATCATTTTTTATCAAAAAATTTAGTTCTCTATAGTTAATACAAACTCTCCATTTACCTCCTTTTAGGCACAATCACCAAAGGGGACACCCATTGGCTATCTAAGATAGGGTAGATAAATCTTGCATCCAACAACTTTTGCAGTTCTCCTTTCACAATCTCCCTCAATGCAAGGTTGATTCTCCTTTGTGGTTTCCTCATTGGTGGGAAATCATCTCTAATGTAGATCCTATTAGTACATAGTTTGGGATCTAATCCTTTCATGTCATGGTAATCCCATACAAAGGCTTGTTGATGCAACTTTAACTGGTTTGTAAAAGGCAACTGCTGCTCCTGAGTAAGCTTATTATTTATATTCAAATGTTTCCCCTTTGAAACTTGTACTTGTGTGGTCAACTCAACCATGGTTGTTTCACTTATGCTTGGCACTTTTACTTCATGAGGTAACAATGTATGAAGTATATTTTTTGCTGTAGGAAATTCAGGTGTAGAAGAAGCCGATAGAAGTATCTACAATGGACATGCAAAACTAGATTCTTGAGTGGATGCTTCTTCATGCACTTCACAATGGTTATGAATTATATGGGATAATATGTCATCTTCTTCTTGAAGCTGTAGGAAAGGACTTCTTTTTATCATCATGAGCTGCGCCACTGAATTGGATTCTTCTATCTCTTCTCCAACATGTGGCCAGATGGGGTTGTCCATATAATGAGATGGTTGAGCAGGAGGATAAAGGACAAGATTTTTAGTGCTTTTACCATCAGGAATAGTCATGTCCCCTAAACGACATCCAATGTAAGCATCCGTTTTAGCTAACAACGGCCTTCCCAGAATAATAAGATACCCTCCTAATGTAGTTTTAGGGGAAAGGATCATAAAATCAGCTAGATATTCCCAAGAGTCTAGAATAACAATAAGGTCTTCAACTATACCATCTGGTTTGACAGTGGAACTATTAGCAAGCTATAGGATAGTAGAAATAGGTCTCAAATTTGTAGCATTTAGTTGCTATAGGATATCTTTAGTCATCACATTGATAACAACTCCCAAGTCTATTAGAGCATTCTTTACTTGGATTCCATTTATAATGAATCCAACTATAGGACTACCTGGGTTAGTATAATTAGGAACAGTTACCTTCCCAAGCATGATATCTACCAACTACCCCACCACATGAATAGTGGCGGGGTCCTTCTTTCTCCTCCCAATATTTTTGAGGAATGCTTCCTTAATTGCCTTACCATATATGGGAACATCTTTTATGGCCTGGAACAAAGGTATCTTGACACATATGTGTTTTAGCTGATCCAAAATATCAAAGGTTTTTTTCTATAGACATCCAAATTTGGACACTTACATTTGTCCAAATTTATCCCTTTTCATCTAAACATCCTCTTATTCGCATTAATTAGGTAATATGGCTATTATCTAATTAATACCCTTAATCCCTCTTTAATCCCTAAGGTATTTAGTTAATGATTAAATACCTTACCCCCTTTACTCTCCTTTTCATCAAATGAATTAAATAAATATGACATGTCACATCCTTTTCCTTAATCCCAATCCATCTCCTAATCCCATCATTAGGGATGTGCACATGGTTAATCCCTGATTAGGATGTGTCACATCCTCCAACTTTTGCAAGTTGACTCTTAATATTCGTTAGCAACTAACTATCTTCTAATCAGTGATTAGTCAGTCTAATCAATCCCCTTTTGGTCAACTCTCTCATTCCCCAAGGAATTTTTAATTCCTTTTTGTCTTCCCCATGTGAATTTAAAATTCACTCTTTATTCCTCCAAGAATCTCCCTCTTCCCAATGAATTTAAAATACACTTTTGATTCCTCCAAGGAATCTCCTCTTCCCCATGTGATCATTGAAAGTTCACATCAAGTCACATGAAGGTCAAGAACCTTCCATTATAAGAGCCTTGTTTTATCCACAAGGCACTTTTCAGCCTCCTCCATAAGAACCTTGTCTTTTCAACAAGGTACTTATCATATGAATTTAAAATTCACATTTATTATCCAAACCACCTTATCCCTCCAAATCATGTGAATTAAATATTCACATTTATTTCTCCAACCAATTCTCTCTTCTCCATGAGGATTTTTTGAGAAATACTAAAATTCCTCATATGTCACTTTCATTCTCACTTGGGGACAAGAGGTTCCTTTTTGAGGAAATCCTCTCATCCCCCATGGTACTTGAAAAGTACTTGTCCTTCCTCCACATCATTTGTACCTTATCCATATCACCTTACCCCTTCGACAACTCACCCTCCACATGTCAAGATGTGAGGACTTGTGAGTCCTCAACTCACCACAACCCTCCATCTTGGCCATCGTGGCTCAATCCTGACCGTTGAATTCTCTAGAAAATTCAATTTCCTTTGTAAATACCCCCCTCTTCCTTGAATAAAGGGATCTAGACTTCATGCATTTTAGTAGCCAACTGATGATCTTAAGCCATTCAAGTAACCATTAAGCATATTTTTTGCATTCAAGAGCTCATATCCATTTGGTTTTACTCATCACCTATTCACTGTCATCTTGCATTTGCATAATTTTCCGTCCATTTTTCCTTCACATTTCCATCAAGGAGCACATATTCACATCTACATCAAGGGCCAACCAAGGAGATCAACACAAAAGGTATAACCACTTTTATTTTTTTTATCTCTCTTTTGTGCTTTACTTAGTTTAATCATTGAGGTGGTCTTGTGTTCTTTTCCTTGCATTATTGTTTAGTTTTGCATATTTAGGAGTAAGAAACACTTGCACACAGTTTCTTCCTTTTGCTTAGAAACTTACAACCTTTAAGGAAATGGTGGGTCAGGATCAGTCTACTGAACTGGTTCAATATTTTTGGGCACACTTGTCTGAGCAGGGATATTAGGTAAATTTTGATGCTCCTCCTCCTCCACAAGAAGCTCAGTGATAATTGGAGTGGAAGATGATGAAAAAGTGGTTCTTGAATGCAAATGAATATTACTCAAACTCACAGTATAAGCAGGATATTGGTTTGGATCAACAGAGTAGACTGGTTGCTGCTATGGTTTGTTATTTGGGTTGGGTGAGGGTTGAGATGGTAACTGAGTAGGTCTAGGTGTGATAGCATTTGAATTATGAGGAGGCATTATGGCAGGCTGTTGAGCCTATTGCATGTAACCAATTGCCTAGTTTGGCCATTGCTGTCCTCCCCTCCATTGGGATGTTTGTTTCCAATTTCCTTGAGGTTGTTGCCAATTCCCTTGGAGTTACTGCCACTGAGGTGGAGTGTTTTGGTAATTGGGCCAAGTATTTGGGGGTTGTTCCAAGGCTAAGGTGAATAACCTCTAAAGTTTGATGGATATTGTGGTTTCCATTGATTACCAGATGCATAGGAATTTATATAAGGTCCACTAAAAGATAATGGGTTTGGCGGAATACCTTGTCTCGGAGCCCATGGCCTTCTTTGTGCAACATAGAAAACTTGATCTTCATCACCCTCAATTGCATTGAATTCAGGTGGAATGTGCTTGCTATCAATATTGGCTACCATTTTACATTTGCAGTCCTTATTTTGCCTGCAATGAGGATAATATTTTGCCAACATTGCCTTTGCCTCCTCATGTTTCTTCTTTGCTTGAAGTGTATCTAGCCAACTTTCCATATTATTTATGATGTCTTGCTTGAAGTATGACAGTAAATGAGTGATTTTCATCCTTGAAACTCTAATGGAGGATTTACCCATAGAAGATTGGCAACCTCTCCCTTTCTTTATAGCTGCCTTAGAATAATTTTGACATATATTCTTAATATCATCCTAAGGAACCTGGGTGATATCTCCTCCTCCTATCAAGTCCAGAGCATCAACACAAGTTTCATTGATTTCTTTAATGAAGAGCAACTTTTGAGAATCTTCATTGAGTGCATGATGTGGAGATTTCAGCAAACTAAACAAGAACCTTGACACATAGTCCTCTAGACTTTCATCCTCCTTTTGCTGCATCCTAAGGATATCATCTCCTCTCATATCACTACCTCTACAATATTATTTATACTTCTCAATAAAAATTTCCTTCATAGCATCCCAACTATTCACAGTATTCCTACCTAAGCTCATAAACCATCTTAATGCAGCTTCTTTCAAGGTGGTAGGAAACAACTTAAGCCTATGAGCATCAATAGTGTAATCATAGCTTCTGCAGATGATATCAAATTCAAACAAGAAAGTGTTTGGGTCCTTTGTTACAAGCCCATAGAATTTAGGAAGAACTGAAGTAGGAATGTTCTTGAGGTTATCAATGTCATTTAGTTGAGGGATAGGGAATGGAAAGGTTGGCTGGTTAGGTCTAATTGGGACAACCATATTTTCTTGATAGGTTATCAGAGCAAATGGATTCTCAATTAGGTTTTCAGCAACTTGCTCTTCAGAGGAAGTTTCGGAACTGGTCAAATTGGGAAATGAATCAACAAAAGGGTTTACTTCCTCTTCTTCTTCATCTCCTGGAAAATTTTGAATCTCAACTAGCGGATTATCAAGATTAGGATTAGTAGGAAGGAATCTCCCTAGAGCATCTCTTCTCCTACCCCTATGCATGTGGTATTAACTTAGTATCAACCAACTCACACAAAGTATTGGTGAAAGAATAGCGAATCGTTACTTATTCTAATAAAGGGTATGTTGAAAAGAAACTTCAAAGATACCAAAAATAGGAAAGAAACTAGAAATGACTCCTAAGAACTTCCTAGTTTGACACCATCCCCAAAAATGGCACAAAAAAATGTTGGCCTCCTCTAATGGTTCAATAACTAAGCCCTTAAATCTATAACTCAGAGATTGAATATATGTACCAAGTAGCTATCTTACTCATCATGAAGTTTATCAACCCAGGGACATGAACTTGAATGGGTCAGCACTGTATGTGCACTAGGATTTGATTGTAGCCATCCTTATCCTATAACTTAGAAAGGAAATAATACTAAAAGTGAATGCTTGAAATGAAGTAGCGTAATTAATGAGCATAAACCAACAACTAAACTGAATTTGAAATGAATTACAGAAAAAAAAGTCTCAGTAAACAAACAAGAAGTTACTCTATCTACCATGGCTATAGGAATGGAAACATAATGAAGTTCCAATGGATGTAGGAACAAACAACTACTAAGAATGTAACTAATTGTTGAACATAAAAGTAACTACTGAACTGAATGGATGGAATTCTCATCAAGTGGGCCCCCTTGAATGAGTTTTCCTCAAAACTAACTCAGATGCAACAATCTTAAATATCATTTTATTCATTGAAAACATGATTACAATGTAGCAGTAACATAACTGTATTTCTTGAAAACTAACAATGCAAGTACAATTCTCAGAAAATTCAACCTCTTGAAGAGGAGCATCTGACCATTATTTATAGAAGGAAAGATTCTTACTAACTTAACTAACAAGGCAGCCAACTCCAACAGATTAGGAGGATGTCACTTATTGAAAGCATGAAAAAGAGGAAGGAGGTTATGCATGCACAAGATTCAGTCAAACCAAACTTGATTAAAAAAAAATACAGCATAACAACACCTGCTAAATCTACTCAACTAATAAAAATGACCATTAAGGTTAACTTCCACATGAGCTGGAAGTTTCCAATCGCTTGGCTTCATCAATGTCCATCTCTACTTCACATTTTTAGCAATCGGGAAGTTGACATGAACTTCTTCCACATTGCAAGCCCCATTTATATTTGCATCTTAATCTAGACTTGCATTATAACATTAGTGTGCACAAGACAAATGTATATCCATAATCACCTTATGATAGCATTCATTCAATCACATGCAAAATTAATATAGATATATCACATAGCAAGCTAATATCATTAAAATTTATAGGAATAAGTTTATGTCCAAAGTTCACAAGTTCAAGGAAATAACAGAGAAAGTATTAGTAACTAGGTGTTAAAACCCCATAGTAACACTAACAAGCTTATGATAAATCCTAACAAAAATGAGTCATTATTTGGACTCATCACACGTCAAGGCTCCAGGTCACACAGAGCCAAGAGCGAAGGGCTGCCCTAACTTACCTCACTCTAAATGTTGTTTTGGGGTGAGGATTAAGAATGAAGAGCACTATGAAGTACTTCTATCACTCTACAGACCCAAAAATCTATTTTGGGGCTAGACGAGCCAGTTTTTGGAGTTCGAGTTGTACCATAGACAACTATCTGTTTGAGGATGACAATGAGGGTCTGGGATGACAGTGTAGTGCACTAGCATCCATATGGCTAAAAAATGTGAAGTACAATGGGAAAACTACCAGAATCCTATTGACAACCTAGCTAACTGGTTTTTACGAAAAGAACATAATGATGAAATATGAAAAGTAAATGTGTAAATGATAGAATAAGTAGATAAAAGCTAGGGTGATGAATATTAACTTACTGAAGCGCTAGTTCACCAGCTAGCTCCACACACATGTTCACCTACACACAAGCAAGAAGGGGAAAATTGTTGGGGTTGTACAGGGGTTTTCCTCAGTCAAATCCCTGCTTTGGTATTTCCACTTCCATAGACAACCAAAAATGCAACGAAGTAGAAAGTATGATAAAGAAGGAAATGCACTGAACACTATAAGAGACAAAGCTACTCTATCAAATCATGAAAGGAAGAGAGAAGCGTTACCACCTCCACCCAAAGGCTCTCAAGGCCAATGAAGGGAGAATGCAAGCAATGAACTTGGCAAAGTCACCACAGTCACAATGGTGATGAAGGGAGGTCTCGTAAGAGGCCAAGCTTGCAAATTATATGGTGGCCTCAAACATACAAAAGTGAAGTTGATGGAGTGTCAAATTGTTGCAATGCTCAAGTGGATTTGTGAAAATGGAATGCTAGAAGTGACAGATCGAATGAAAATTACTTGAGAGATGGAATGAGAATGAAAAGAGTTGAAGTCATATATAATAAAATGGATTTGAAGGCCAAAAGGAGTTGTTTTGGGTTGGTTGGTCATACAGAGGTGTTAAAATTTGACCCCAATGAGGTGTGTAATGTCCCTATGGATTCTAGATGTAGGAATTTTTCAGGGATGGTACAATGCCGCGTAAACGTCTGTGTGTCGCGCTCGCATACCTGAAAAAAATTCTCCCATTGACACACAAAACATGCACCAAGTGGATGTATTTCAAATGGGTGATGTGGAAATTTTCCTTTGGATTTGACGGGAATTTGCACAAGGGGCATAAATTTGCTCCTATACATTTTTCCCCCACTTTAGTGAGCGTGAATATTGATGAGCGTTCGGTAAAGTAGATCAAAGAGTAAGAGATGTATACCTGAATCGTCGAGGAAGAAGACCACAAATTGGTGAACTCGAAAGCGCAAGGTATAAAAAGGACTCCATAGGTACTCTCTCCTAAGGAGGCTCAAACAAAATGACTCTGTAGCTCTTTGGAACTATGAATTTGCATAAAGTACACTGAAGGCCCTCAGACCAATGATGAAAAAATATTGTAGGATGTAAGAACTTCACAAGCCCATAGACTTGTAAAGAAGGCATTCCCCTGAGTTCTCTCTCATGAAGGAAGCCCAGTGAAAGGGAGACTTCGTAGAGTTAGACTAGAAAGCGAATTCACAGGCACACCTGCAAAGCAACATGTTAATCCATAGATAAAACATGTCAGAAAGAAAAAGCAGCAACATAGGAAGATAGACAAACAGTCACATAGACAATCAAAAAGTCAAAAAGGCTTTCAAAGGGGTCCCTCGGGAACCCTTCAAAAGAAGAGGGGTCCACAAAAGGGACACATTGTTTGAAGGTGTAGGAATTTTTTTTGTAAATCAATTCAACAATAAGGAACCATTTCAAAAGATGTTCACTTCATCAAGGAATTCAAAAGGAAGAAAATGCCCTCTCACAAGGGGAAGGTTGAGGCTTGTCCTATAGAAAAAATTGCTCCCTCCTGAGAGGAAAGATTTCAAGTTCTTTTTTTGCAAACCCATGATGAAGGAAATATGTTCTGTTAGGGGTCCAAGTTGAGAATGCGACTTTTGAAAAAGGTTTGCAAATATTTTTCAAGAAAATATTTGTTGGCAATGAATGCATTTTCTAAAAATTATAGTTGCCATAGTAGCTTCCCCCTTAGGGTGGTGCTAGTTGAACATAAAAGCACACAACTTCCTAAGCAGAGAAAAGAAAGAATGTAAAAGTGATTTTATGGCCCACGGGACATAGCGAGATGTCACCGAGGTGATGTTGTCGCACACACAAGGGACAACAAATGATCACCACAACATCACAACTCAAGCAAAGAAGATAGAAAGATAACAAAATTGTTAAAAGAGACAATAACAAAAAAAAATGGCACATGGGTGATCTAATATTTCGGGGTCAAAGTTGCTCATAAATATTTATGTATAATAATAGTATATAGATGAATTTTAATCAACCCCCTACTATATCAGACCATGTGAAGAATGTACGAGAAGACAAAGTAAAAAAATAAATTGGGTCAACATGGAAGGGATGCCTAAATGCCCCCAACACTTTGCATCGTCCCTAATTTGTCAAAAATAAAGACACATAATAGAGGAAGAATGATGATACAGATAGAGGAATTTTATGACACATAATCAATCTTGTATCCAAGCACCTACAAGGGTGGCAAGGGTCATCTAGGAACACAAAACTCAAGCACAAGGGAGCACATCACAACAAAAACACACCTAATCTAAAGGTAAAGAAGAGGCACACCCTAAAAATAATTGACCAAGAGGTCATCCGCTTCCCAATCTAGATCATTATATGGGGAAGGGAGATGATCCTGCAGTGGTGGAATATTAAGGGGAGGCACTTTTGACCCACCCGTAACAAGGGCCAAGGAAGAAGGCCCCAAAAGGTCTTTTCCATTTGGCTCTTTTGGAGCAATGGTCAACAATTTCATGAAGATCATTGATAGGGTCGGGACCTTGTCCAAGGAGTTAAACATGTACTTCATGGGAGTGCCATGTGTTACCTCAATGAAAGGGGAAGGCGACACCTAATATTCACCGCTAGGCTCACTGAATGAACTGAGAGTAGTGACAAAATTAGGGGAAGCCGAAACTTGTTTCGTCACTAGGATGACACAAGCTAGCACAAGACCACCCTCTGATGAAGGTGGAATCCTCTTATGCCCTCCTTTGCTAGAAGGGCCAATCACTATCTTTTGCTTCGTTGGAGGGTGTGAACTCCCCACAGACAAGGTGAGAGACGTGGAGGAGTAGGAGAAGACTGTGGAAGACACCATCGAGGTGTTTGACATGTCCATAGGTTTAGGGAATGGAAAGATATCCGAAAGGGAGATCAAAAGAGGTGGCTTGACTGAAGGAGCAATAAACACCTAGACCCTTTTAGGGTCTGCAACACTCACGCTCATAGCAGGAGCCAGAAGCATAACCAAATTTGATTGAATGGAAGAAGAGGGGATGGGAGAGGACATAGCAGGAGGCCCTAAAATAGGGTCAGTTGAATCTCCTTCCTTCCTCTGTAAAGTGAAATGCTCAGCCACCAAAGCCTTTTGTTGACATTTGCGCTCATGTGCAAGGCAGTTTTTGTGACTCTTGGAGCTAGAGGCTGATGGAGGGACAAACTCCTGAACAGGAGCAGGAGGAAAAGGTTGAGAGATAATAGGGAGAGTTAGCTCTAGTGCCTTGGTGGCGAGCCTCTTCCCATTCACTGCTTTAGGAGCAGGAGTAGTAGGAGGCTGTGAATTCTGATACATAAAGGATTCCCCGCGGGGATGCTTCCCTCTACCATATCAAACAGGCCTAGGCACCGTTGGCAGAACAAGAAGTTCAAATGCAGGACGCTTGGGCTTTCACCAAGCGGGCACCATAGGATTCTACATCAAACACAGAGTAGGATCTGATGACACCACAACAAGGTGAGAGGAGGAAGAGGAACCTGGAGAGTGCTTCTCTTCTTCCCTCCTACGCACCATGGTGGCATCATTGTTAGCTTTCAGACAAGCCCTATGTGAGACAACATAGGGAGATCGAGGGTACCTAAATTTAGGCATTAAGCACTCTTTCTTGTACTTCTCATGAGTTTGGTACAAGAGGTCCATCCTAGGTGGAAGCAGACCAATGGGTGTCGACCAAAAGTGGTCTAGGGAATAACTACCATGCGCAACTGATAGTTTATAGCCGATGTCATGGATTACATGCAATAAACCCTCATGAATAAAATTTACATTTATGTATGACCGAAGGAACTGCATTCATAGCTACTAGCCAGGGGATACCCAATTTTACTCTAAAGAGTCCAGACCTCGAGATTATATCAAAATGCATGTACACTAACTTAGGTCCAACAAGGACCGACAAATTAATGCTACCAAGAGGAGGTACGAAAAGTTTGTTATGTGTATGGATGGTGCTTTCAGGTGTGTCATGCCCATCTTTATGCAGGAAATTTATTAACATAATCTCCTCAATAATCACATTCACCTAGCACGTTGGGTCAACAAGAAAACCTGTCACAGTGTTTCTATTGATTCACGCATGGATGCAAAGAGGAGATGACTCTCTGTTAAAACCCATTAGTAAGGTGAAGGTTATACTAGGAACACTACTCGCAGGATGCATGGAAGAGATAGGCAGATGCAAAAAGGAAGCCATTGCATACACTAAACAATACTCTCACAAAGCCCCCCAAAGGTTCACAATTTGGATAGTGACCCAACTAAGGCTTTGTTTCACAATGCTTATGGAACCTTCCACCTATGCCTAGTAGGGGTCTTAGGTTGGGTTGTAAGGTCAAACACCTCACAACACTCACACCTACAACCCTCCTAGGACACAAGGAAAGGACCTTTCAACACTTCTAAACAGAACCAAAAATGTAAAAGAGGGGGACTAACCACATCAAGGCTCCAGGTCACAGAGATCCAAGAGTAGAGGGCTGCCCTAACTTACCTCACTCTAAAGGTTATTTTGGGGTGAGGATCGAGAATGAAGAGCACTCTGAAGTACTTATGTCACTCTACAAATCAAAAAATATACTTGGGGCTAGACGAGCTAGTTTTTGGAGTCTGAACTATACCTTAGACAACTCTCTATCCAAGGACGATAGCGTGGGTCTAGGATGACAACACGATGCATTGGTGTCTCTTTGGCGTGCTGGGATCCATATGGCCAGAAAATGTGAAGTGTAGCGGGAAAACTACCAGAAGCCTACTGAAAACCTAGCTAACCATTTTTTATGAAAAGAACAAAATGATGAAATACAAAAATTAAATGTGTAAACGATAGAATAAGTAGATAAAAGCTAGGGTGACGAATATTAACTTATTGAAGTGCCAATTCACTAGCTAGCTCCACACACATGTTCACCTACACACAAGCAAGAAGGGGAAAATTGTTGGGGCTGTATAGGGGTTTGCCTCAATCAAACCCCCATTTTGGTATTTTCACCTCCACGAACAACCAGAAATGCAATGGAGTAGAAAGTATGATAAAGAAGGAAATGCACTGAACACTAGAAAAGACAAAGCTACTCTACTCTATCAAATCACAAAAGGAAGAGAGAAGCATTACCACCTCACCCAAAGGCTCTTAAGGCTAATGAAGGGAGAATGCAAGCAACGAACTTGGAAAAGTCACCACAACTGCATCATTGATGAAGGGAGGTCTCGCAAGACTCCAAGCTCATGGCTTCTATGGCGGCACCACACATACAAAAGTGAAGTTGATGGAGTGTCAAACTACTGCAATGCTCAAGTGGAGTTGTGAAAATGGAATGCTAGAAGTGAGAGATCGAATGAAAATTACTTGAGAGATGGAATGAGAATGAAAAGAGTTGAAGTCATAGTGAATAGAATGGATTTGAAAGCCAAAAGGAGTTGTTTCGAGTTAGTTGGTCACACAAAGCTGTTATAATTTGACCCCAATGAGGCATCTAATGTCCCTATGGACTCTAGATGTAGGAATTTTTCAAGGATGGTAGCATGCCGCATAAACATCCATGCATTTTGCTCGCATCCCTAACAAAAATTCCCCCACCGACACACAAAACACACACCAAGCGGATGAATTTCAGATGGGTGATGTGGAATTTTTCCTTCGTATTTGATTTTCTAATGTGAGGGTATGTGAAATGGGAATTTGCACAAGGGGTGCAAATTAGCTCCTATACACTCATGTACAAGGTATGACTTGTCTCTTATCAATTCAAAGGTTTTTTTCTCTCCCCAGTTGAACTCAAATATATTATGAAAGTGGTGTAGCTCATTAATTTAGAATTTTTAATATTATGTGAGAATTAATTTGGGAAACACTCTTGGAAATGTTATATATTTTCCATAATATGTATAAAATGTAACCTCTAGTAGATATAAAATTAAGAAAAATATTTATTTTAAGTCTTTGTTTGTATAATTATTGTTCGTCTACTTTAGGGACCTTTCATGAACCAAGTATTCTAAGGATGTGTAGTATTGTTAGGTGACATACTATTTGGATAATCATACACATAGGTTGTGATAATCTAAAGTTGAATTTCTTTAAATATGCATGATCAATTATAAGTTAGGCATATCAACAGTATAATTACATATAATTTTCCACCTTATCGCGTATTTTATGTTTTCTATAGTTGTCTTTCTTACAAATGTTGTGTTTTCAAAATGAATCATTGTGCATGAAATAATGATTGTCTTTTTGCTTCAATACTATTCATGTATTTCCCTCCAACAATATTTTTTTTTCTTTTCTTATTTGTTCCTTTATAATTTATATTTTTTTTCCAATAATTCTTATTTTTAACATGGAAGGTTCTCCCATCTCATATTTGGACTCTATATTTTTTTACATATCCTAACATTTTATCCTTATTTATTTGATATTTTCATCAACATCTTAGCATTAAATGATGTATTAGGACCTAATAGTTCTTTATTCCTTGTTCCCTATACTAGTTCTTGTGAAATTATGCAACTTTGGATCAACTAAAAGTATTATGTATAGTATCACTATAAAACCCACAACTTGAATCTTCTCTCTTCATGATCCTATATTTATTTACATAATAGCATAGTTTACCATAATAATAAAAGGTTGTGTTGACATTTGATTCCCACCTTAAGGCCCATTAGTGATAACCGATTTGAGAGATCTTATTTGGGCTATATTGCATTATTTCTTGCTTTTGTTTGTTGCTTTCCCTTCCCTTCACCTTATTCAATTTTTGATTAGAAAAATTAGGTTTGAAAGGGGCCCCAAAACCCTTTACAATGGAGAGAAGTTGCAAGAAAGACTAAAACAATAACGGCCACAGCACAAAAAAACAAAAAAATCTGACAAAAGATAAAACCAAGAAACCCGTCAGCAACCCAACAACAAAAAACATCAGCAACAACAAAGCTACAACATTTTTTCAAGAACATTGGTTGAGGCCATAGTTTCCTCAATGACCCCATCGTGCATTTCAACCACATCCTTGAGATCCTCAAATGAAACAACAACCCTATTCTTGGTCTTCCTCTTTGTTCTCAAACACGTGCTAGCATCCAGATTATTCTCAACATCAAGGCCAATTTCCTCAGTCTTCTCCACCAAATTCATGCGGTTGACATCCTCAATAACCTTCTCATGTTCACCCAAATCCAATGAATTTCTAGTCCATTTTATGGATTTCTCATTTAAAACAGAGAGGCCCTTAGCATAAGATTTCAAGGAATTATTGCTAATGTTAACCAGAGTCTTCAAATCATCGTAAATATTACTAATTTTCCCCCCCATATTAACAAACCTCTCCTCAAAATTCTTTTGGAAAACCATTTCCAAGGATTTAATCCTATCCTCATGAGTTTTACCAAGATGATCAACATCAACAACAAGTCCATCAAGCATAAAATTCAGTCTTAGCCTTACCTTTGATCGACCATTCCTTCTGGTTGCTATGCACAAGTGCAATACAAACATCTTGCCAGTTCTTAAGCTGAATGTTGAGCTCCTTCACTTCTGAGAAAAGCCACCTCACCAATGAGAGCAGGTTGTGAGTACCATTCTTTTCCATTCTACAGAATAGGTCCATGTTAACATCATCTCAATTGACCAGAGGCACAGCTTGAGAGACAACATTCTCAATAGGATCATCCTGAGCCCCCTTTCTGTCCTCCAAATCATCCTCAACAAGGGAATCCTCCACTTCAATCACCTCCACTTTTACCTGATGCTTATCCGGCATATTCACCAAGTTTGCCAAAATTTCCAACTGCTCCACCTTCACATCACTCCCCTTAACCTACTTAGCATCAATGGGAGAGTCTAAATTAGCTTGGTTAGGTCCAACCCCCTTGGAACCCACCAATCCCACATTCACCTCCTTAATATCCTCCATAGGTTGCTCAGACCCTGGGAGGCCATTACCTGAGTCATGCATATCATCCAAAATAGGGGACTCCATATCACCAGACTTACCAACAAGGGACTCCTCCACTTCTCTAGCAACATCCACCTTCTGCTTCACAATACGCTTCTCTTTCCTAGGGCATTTTTTCTTCCCCTTCACAGTCTTCTTCACAGAAGTCACCACAAATTCCTTCATTTCGTTGTTACTTTCATAAATCTTAGACCAAGATTCAGAAGCCTCAAACACCTCAATAGATTCACTATCTTCCTCCGACAACTCCTCATAATTAGAATCATCATCCTCAAAATCCCCCTCCCATTCCTCTGTCGAATCACTAGTATCATACCCAATACTTTTTCCACCCTTCTTACGAGCTAGGGTCTTAGGAGAAACATGAACCATCTTCAACTTAATGTGATTGAAAATGAGATTCATAAGCCCTTCATGGAGAATAGCCTTCGTAGGGTTTTTCCTATGATCCTCAAAGCTAGTTTCCATAGAAAGCAAGAGGTAAAAAGGAAATGAAACCAAAGAATTATGGAAAAATTGGTTCAAAAGCATGAAGTGATAGCCATAGATTACAAAAAACCTACCCTCCAAAGTGAAATAATGAATTATGGCTAGAGAAATGTCCCTCCAAAGTGGCTTGATAGAATTGTGAGCATACCCACCATTGCAAATCGATCTGTGCTTCTTCTTCTTAGCATTTTTTAAGAAATTAGCTAGGGCCTTCTTTGTCGCAACCCTATCTCTATAAAATTTCCTTCCATTGGAAGGAAGGCCAATCACCTTGGTTATAAAATCCTCATTAATGTTAAATTCCACACCTTTGCAGCATAGAATCCCGTTATTCCACCCTTTAATAAAAGCCTCTGTCACTTAAGGGTTCGACCCTTGGAGCTTCAACATATAGGGGTAGAAACCATCCTTTTCCAGATGCTCCCAAATAGTTTCATTACTCCTAAACTCACAAGAACTCGGCTCCACTCTGCAACGAGCTCCTCCCATGGCAACATGCAATGAACAACACTCCACTTGCTCCTTTTTTTTTGCAAAGGAAAGATTAGGCGAACAAACCAAAATGCAATGCTAAAGATACTCACAAAATGTGTGAGCCTACCACACCAGGTATATCCATACGTTAGCTCCCAATCCATAATCTCACAGACATCTAAAATTCAATTATTAGAAGAGTAGGCACAAGACTCAACATGTAAAAACCAACTTAGGAAGAAATAAAGAAACCTTTCTCCCAGCTTAACCACCTTAATGACATGACAACTGGTCATAATTGGAAATGTTCTTAAGGTTAAGTGGCAAGGATTCATAAGCATCCCAATTATTTTGAACCACCACTCCCAAATTAGCTAACCCATCAACAAATGAATTAGCTTCCATGAACACGTGAGAAATTATAACCTCATCAAAAGAGTTAATGGTGGATAAAGAATCATTAATCAGATGGGCTATCGACCATGACGTCGGGATATTCTTCATAAGACACTTAATAATGTTAAGGGAATCCCCTTCAAGCCAAAGTTTTGAGACCCCATGATTTTTAGCCAATAAGAGGCCATGATAGGTTTTTGTTGCCTTTGCAAAGTGGTTTGTCTAGGTTCCCAAAGGGAGAGCCACCACAGAGAAAAACCTACCATTCTCATCACATAACACTCGCCCACAACTAGCAAGTCCTGGATTTCCCTTTGAAGCCCTATCAAAGTTAACTTTGAACCAACCACAAGAAGGATCTTTCCAACAACCCCTTCCCTCTAAGCTTTAATCCTCTTCACCAGATCAGAAAGATCACAAGAAAGATTCCATATTTTACCCACTAACAAATCATAAGAAGAGACATAAGCCTTGAGACCCAAAGAAGGGAGCATTGAGAATTCAAAGAGAAGGTTTTCCTCAATGGCTTCACAAATTTTGAAGGCCATCCTTGAAGGTGGAAGTTCTAGCTGACGAAAAACACTATTGTTACGTTCCTTCCAAACACCCCAAGCCAAATGTGGCAAGATAAGATACCACAACATCGAGAGAGCCAAATTAAGAGTAGGAGCTACCCACTGAAACCATAAATTAGAGAAAGAAGCAGGAAACACCCAAGATATGTCCCACTATTGAAAAATATGATCCCACACATCCTAAGTATAACTGCAGCCAGCCACAAGATGATAAAAATCCTCAGCAACTTCCTTACATAAGAAACACCTGTTCGACAGAGGCATTCCCATTTTCACAAGATTATTAAGAGTCAAGATCTTGTCTTGACATAGAACCCAGAAGAATATATTAATTTTAGGCAAAAGCTTCACATTCCATAAATGACCCTAGAAAGGAGGGGGCCAACCAGCCGAGTCTAAAAAGAGAAAGCTAAAGAAACAAAAAGCTTACCATTGGGGGAAAAAATTTGAAGAAACAAAAAACTTATCATTGGGGGAAAACTCCACACCATAAAATCATCACGAGAATCAACAAGGGTGTGAATCATAGAGATAAATTGAAAGAAACGTTCCAAATCCCTATTAACTAGATTAAGTTTGATCCATCTTCCATGAAGGATATAATCTGGCACAAGAACACCCCATTCCCTAACAAAAAAGGATTTGAAAGGGGTCACCCAAGGTTCATCCTTCAAGGGACCATGACCAATCCACCAATCATCCCAAAACAAGATCCTCCTACCATTCCTAAAAACCCAACGCAAGCCAACAACCATAGTTGAACGAGCATGAAGCATGTAGTTCCAGAGGAAAAACCCCTGAGGAGGAACAAAATTCTTTGTTAATAGATCTCTATACATATCCACTCCCTCAAATATTTTGAAGAGTAAATAGCAACCCATTCTTTGTCACTCACAAGCAAGTTCCACAACTATTTAGCTATAAGGGAGGAATTAAAATCTTTCAGCTTACGCAGGCCTAAGCCACCTTGGAATTTCAACATACAAACCTCCTCCCAGGACAACACATGTAACATTTTCTTCTCCTCCACCCCAGACCACAAGAATATTTTTTGAATACCCTCAATATTTTTTGAAAACCTTCTTGGAACAAGCTTAAGGAATAAACCAACAAATTCCGCAAAGTTGACCTGGCTAACTAAATTTTACCTGCTTGACTAAGAAGGGCTCCTTTCCAGCCAACAAGTTTCAAATGAAACTTGTTAATGATGCCATTCCAAAAAGAATCAAGGACACCACTAGAACAAAGAGAAAGCCCCAAATAGGTTGAGGGAAGCTCCCCAATACCACAATCCAAAATAATAACAATCCTCAACCGACAATGCTCCAGAGTATTAAGAAAAAAAGTAGTGCTCTTAGGAAAACTCGCCTTCTAGCCAAAATCTACCTCATACTGCTGAAGAATAAGACAGATAGATTTAGTCGTAGCAACTGAAGCCTTAGCAAGAATAATGGTGTCATCAACATATTGTTGATGTGAGCAGCAGAGTTGACACAAAGAAGGATAAAGACCTTTGAAGGCCCCATTAGACACCGCCTGAAGGAGAAATCTGCCCAAAGACTCCACCATAATGATAAAGAGAAAAGGAGAAATAAGATCCCCTTTCCACAAACCACAAGAGCTTCTAAAAAAGGATAAAGGTGAGCCATTGACAAGCACCAAGAATGAAGGAAAAGAGATTAATTTCCAAACCAATTGCAGGACCCGGTCAAAGAAGCCCAACACCTTGAGATATTGCTGAGGAAAATCCAGTTCACTCGATCATAAGCTTTCACCAAGTCCAGCTTTAAAATGAGCCCAGGCTTCTTGCTAACTTTGAGAGAATAAATATTCTCATGCATCATGAGAACATAATCCAAAATCTACCTTTCGGGCACTAAACCATTCTGTTGAGGTGAAGTAATCTTAGGAAGAACCCTTTGCAACCTTGTAGCAAGCACTTTAGAAAAAATATTATAGATAGAATTACATAAATTGATGGGCTTGAAATCACCGAAGTGCTCAGCCCCAAGCTTCTTGGGAATTAGCAAAATAAACATAGAGTTCAATTCCTTAAGAAGTTTCCTACTCCCAAATAATTCTTTAGTGGCATTTATCACATCCTTAGCAATAATATCCCAATAAGACTAAAAAGAATAACATCAAAAACTCATTCGGCCCCGAAGATCTATTTCCTTTAAAAGAGAACACAACCTTTCTAATATCCTCATCTAATGGAATACCAACCAAGCCCCTATTGTCCTCCTCCAACACCAAGTTAGGAATAATATTGAGGAAGCCCTGTTGGAGAATAAGATCAAGAGGATGATCCTCCGAAAGAAGGTCCTCAAAGAAAGGTCGAGTTGTAGATCTTATTTCCTCATCCTCTTCAAGAGAAGAATTATTCACAACAATTTTAGATATCCTATTAGAGGATCTATGCTTCAAAGTCGTAAGATGGAAAAAATGGGTATTTTTATCCCCACTCTGAAGCCAAATAGCTCTACACCTCTGCTTCCAAAATTCCTCCTCCCTAGCCACAATTTTATACAAACTAGCCAAAAGGACACCTTCCTCCTAAAGAAGTGACACATCATACCTAGAAGCATGTATTCTTTGTTGCACAATATCCAATTTAGCCTTAAGCTTTGATTTCTCCTTAAAGATATTTCCAGAAGAAGACTTGTTCCACTGAATCAAGTTTTGCTTAAGAAAAGAAAGTTTCTTAGAAACTTTATACATGGTTGATCCATCAAAATTAATATTCCACCACTCAATAATTTTGGAATGCAACTTGGGTGACTAGTCCACATTTTTTCAAATCTGAACGAATAGGACTTTTTTTGACCAATTAGTTGAGCATTCAAGGATATGGGAAAATGATCTGATCTGAGCCTAGTAAGAGCAAAGAGAGAACACAAAAAAAATTGTAACCAATAAGGAGAAATAAGAGCATCCCCAGTATGCCTATTGGACCAGGTATAGGAAGCCCCTCCCAAATCCAAATCTCGCAAAAAATTATCATTGATGAAGTTCATGAGATCAAGATGAATGTCATCCATAGCCTAGGATCCCCCAAACTTATTAGAATCATTGAGCGGGGTGTTAAAATCCCCCATCACCATCCAATTTTGAAAAGATAATTGATCCTTAAAGGTATTCAAACTCGCCCAAAAATGATTTCGAGAACTTTTTGAATTGGGAGCATAAATATTCGACAACGCCCAAGAGAACTTATCCCTGGGATACAAAAAAGAAGTAGCAACATGATTCTCAAAAGAAAACAAGGCAGAGCTAGAAACCACCTTAGGATTCCAAAATATAGCCACCCCTCTAGAAGCACCATCAGAATCAAACGCCTGATAGCCACAGTCCTTAAAAACTCTATTCTTAATTCTTTCAACCTTCTCAGCACTCATTTTAGTCTCCTGAATCAAAATGATATTAGGACGATGATATCTCACAGTTTTTGCAAGAATATCCTGTTTATGAGGATTATTTAATCCTTGTATGTTCTAGGAGAGGATCTTCATAAAATATTTTGTGAGGCACAACTTAGGCCCATCTCAAGTAGAGTAACTTGCAACCCATCAACAATATCACATTTTCTTTCCCTCTCCTATTTTTTCTACAAAGAAGGCCTTCCTCTACCCCTTGGCTTCGAACCACAATCCAATTTCAACCGGTTCCTTATAGCCATTCCCACCACAGAGGGAGTATATTTCTTCGTATTACGAGATTTGGAAGAAGAGGAAATAGGGATCCTAGCCTCCATTCCCTAAGGATCACAAGAGGAACAAACATTGACAAAAGAGGTGAGCACCAACTTCTCTAGCAAAACTAACTCCACCAATGGCTCTTCAAAAGGAAAATCCTCTTTGATCATAACTAGTTCCACCATCAGGGAACCCAATAAATCTTGCTTAGAAGTTAAAAACATAACCTCAAAGACCATCTTCAGAGGGGTCACCTTCTTTGGCTCAGCAACAACCATAGCCAAAGATTCAACACCAACCTCCTCCACTAGATCCACAATGCGCTCCTCAACACATGAGGCCTTAATCTCGCCCTCCTCAGAAAAGACTTCCTCAATAGGGCAGATATCAATAGGATAAACAATAGGATCTATAACAATAGAGGCACCAAGAGGCGGACCTTCATAAACCGCCTCCTCCAAAGGCTCAATAGAACTCGTCTCAACCTCAAAAACATAATGTTTCCCAATCTCCTTCCAAACTTTGGCCTATACCGAGTCCTCTTGAGAAGACACCTTTGTATTCAGAGGAAACTTCTTTGCCCAATGACCCAACTTCTTGTAGTGAAAAAAGGAAAAAGGGATAGTCTCAAATTCAATCACTTGCTCCCGCACTCCCAACTTAGAGTTTATCTTGATCAACAACAGGAGATCCGTAGCTTAGTCCAGAATCACACATAGCTGAACACAAACAAGCCTATGCCTCGAAGCAGTGATATTATCAATAGATAACAAATTTCCAAAGGTAGATGCAATTCCTTTGAAGACTTGCTCATCCCAAAATTCAAGAGGAAGCCCATGCAAGCGAACCCACATAGGAGCTGAGTCAAAAGAATAGAAACTCGAAGAGAAACCCTCCTCCCATTTCTTTCACACCAAAGTAGATTTACCAATAATCCAAGGCCCCCCACCAAAAACTTCAACATATCCTCTTGAAAAGAGAAAGAAAATGAGAAGAAACTCTTTGAAAGGGCCGCAACCTCAACCTGACCCTTCATATGCCATCGATTCTTCGATAGGTTGCGAACCAATTCAATATTAGGACGAGGTCCCAAATACTTACTATGAAGGGTAAAAAGTGTACTAATCTAAAGTGCAAAGAAAACTAGAATGCAAGAAAAGCACAAAAACACCTAACACCTCAAACTATTAGCCTAGTTGGATTCAAAACAAAGCAAGATAAAGATGAACAACACGATTATACCTTGTTTCGAATCGATCTTTCGATTGGCCCTTGATATCACTTTGATATGTGCTCCTTGGATTGGTAACTTGCAATAATGATAGTATATGAGTAGATAATGAAGGTGGGTGGATGTGATAATGGTGGTAGATGAAAAATGCAAGATGCTATGGAGGTTGCAAAAAATGGCTTTAATGGCTTGAAAGGCTTGAGGGCAGAAGTTTGGTATGCATATAATGACTTTCTAACTCATAAGATGAAAGATCCTTTAATGAAGGAAGAGGGGGGTATTTATAGATAAATTTGAATTCTCTAGGTTTGGATTGAGCCACCATGGCCAAGATGGAGGGCTATGGTGAGTTGAGGACTCACAAGCCCTCACATCTTCACATGTGGTGGGTGAGTTGTCCAAGGGACAAGGTGAGATGGACAAGGGTACAAATGACATGGAAGAGGCCATGTGGTCCTAAGGTACTTGCAAGTACCTTGGGATGAGAGAGAATCTCCACAAAAAGTAATCCCTTGTCCCCAAGTGGGGCTGAAAATGACAAGTGATGAATTTTAGAAAGTCATCCCTTGTCAACATGGGGGATGGTGAAGGCCTTGAAGGAATAAAAGTGATTTTTTAATTCACTTTTTGGAAGAGACCAAAGGGGTAAAAACAAGATTCCCCTAAAAGGGGTCTTTGTCTTTTGGGCATGATGTGACATATCGGATGTCATGGGGAAGACAAATGCATGGGGGGAATAAGTGTGAATTTTTAATTCACATGGGGAAGAGGTCAACTCAAAAAAGGTAAGTACCAAGAAAGGTTGACCTAAGGACATGCTAGGAAGGGTAAGTGATTATGATTAGGATTGTGCAAACAGGTGATTAGATTAATTAATGATGATTAGAGGCAAGTGGCAAGTTATGGAGGATGTGACATTAATCCTAATTAAGGATATGCACATCTTAATGAAGGATTAATTAAATTAATTGAGTTTAGTGAAGGGGTTATGGAGGATGCGACAAGGAGAGAGAAAGAATGAATTTAAAAAATGAAAAGGATAATTGACTAAATTAAATAAATTGATTTATTTATTTAATTTAGAGGAGAAATGGTTAAGGATAAATTATTTAATTAATTGAATTAAATACTTTAGGGAAAAGAGATAATATTAATTAAATGTGTCATTTAATTAATATAGATGGATTAGATGAATAAATGATGGGATTATGACCATATGAAAATGGTAAAATTTAGGTGTCTACACTTACCAACCAGCAATTGCTCCATGGAAAGAACACCCTTGTAAATAATACAATTCGACATAGAGATAGAATATTCACCAGCTGATGGGTTTGCAAAGAATTCCATCAGAGGCGAGGAACTCTTCTCCTTAAGCTTTGCACCAAACAAATTTGACCAAGTCTTATCCTCCAATGAGGCAACAAATTGTTGAGCAGCTTCAAAGACCACAACAACCTTAGGAGCCACAAAAATAGACCCCACCTTTCCCAAGGAAGTACCATCCCGACCCAGAGCGCTAGAGGGAGGAAGCACTTTTGAGTTACCCAACGTAAAGGACCCACAAGATGTCTCATCTGAAAGACAACTGTTAACCACCCTCCAAACATCAGTTTGACCTTCGCCATTAACACCAACCCCTAGAGTAGGGTTTCTCGCCTTACCAAAATTTTAAAAACTCCTTACCCAAAACACCATTCGTAATCGCAGCTCCAGCTCCACCCGATAACAACTCCATCTCCATAAACTTTTTTTACCTTATTCAATTACCCAAGTTAAGAAAATAAAAATATTGGCTATGTGTGAGGGTTATCTAAGGTTTCCATTTTATTGAAGTCCAAAATGGGTATCTCTAGTTCAAATTTGGTGAAGTTCTAAATTGAATTGAATAAGTTTTGTTATTGTGAATTTTCAGCCTATTTGATCAACTACAAGATTTCCTTCCTCTACCAAAGTTTATCGGTCCTCCTCCATTTTCCCACAACCCGATTATATCTCACATCTTTGCAATGTCCTCATCCACCTCAATTTTTTGTAATGACTTGTTGATGGTTTTCCTGCTATAATAGATGGAGGCATAGTCCCTATAGGAACCTGGTAAAGTTCAAAATTCGATTAAGTATAGATTTTATAGGCAACTAGAGTCTAACTTCCTACATGTTCCAATGTCGATAGGTTATTTTTCAAGACTCAATTGTGATTGATGTTCCACATCGTAGGAATCTGATGGCGATATGGATTTGTAAGTGTTTCCATACAAATCTATTAGTGTAGACATGAAAAAATGACCTAATGCTTATCGCACATCCTAAATGACATTTTCATCATCGACATCATTAACATTTGAAACCACTGTATTTCACATCATTTACATAAAAAACCCTACTTTCCTCTATTAATTGAATAATCTTAAATTATTTAATTAATTCACCTATCTTATAATTTATTTAACTTTATTACTCTTGATTAATTAAATAAACATCAATTATTTAATTATATCATTAACTTATCCTATTTTTCTAATTTAATTAAATGGTTATTATTAAATGTTTAATTAATCAACTTTCCCCTTTCAAAATTAAATAATTAAATTAAATTATTTAATTCATTCAACATCATCCCTTTAATAAATAAACTTTATTTATTAAATTCAACTCACCTTGCACATTCCTCTTATTAATTAAATAATTAATTAATTTCCCCACATGAAATAATTCTTCTTTCAGTTCACTAAACAATCTATTTAGTTAACTAGCCAATTATCTCTCATCCATAATCTCCTCAAACATAACAATCACTCCCTGATAGTTGACTATTCAATCTATTTAGTTAACTATTCATCTAATTCTCTTGACTCACATGCTCTCTCAATAAACTAAGATTGACTATTCAATCTATCCAGTGGACTGTTCAATCTAAATTGGTTCACTCCTACTCTCTCCCAATCCTCTGATCAATCATTGGAGTTGACCAACCAATCTAATTCCTCTCAAAAACTTTCAACCATTGATCTTAATTCAACATTGTTTAATCTTGAATGTTAATTCGAAAACATGAAATCTATATAACAATCCTCTTCATCCTAAAAACGATCAGAGAATTGACATCTTTTGTGCAATGAAGTAATGTTGCCTTGAAATTTGATTTCTCGAGAGATTTTACACATCTTCGATCACCATTAATGCACATTGAATATTTTGCAACACATAATGGAGGCTTTGCATTGATTACAACAATCTAGAATTCAACATCAAATGGAAATACAACTTTGACATGGGATGGCATATGCTTTCTAGTTTTGAATTCATTGTGTTATCTTAGGATTTCATTAGTTTAGAGCTTCATTTCATGAGTAATGGGTTTATGGATTCTTAATTTTATTTGAATTAAGCTTTATTTAATTCACATTTTCTTTGTCTTCCATATGTTTTGCTCCCCCCTTACGACATTTGGAATGCCCGGTGGGACCTCGGTCCTTGACATTAACGTTTCTTTGATTTTGATAAGCATTTGTAGGTTCTAGGTCACTTTTGATAAAACTGGAACATTTTCACTCCGAATATGAACATGCTTGCTTCTTATGTTTGGTCACTATTGACCTAAATAGGGGCGCTATTGACCTAGAAAGTGGCGCTATTGACTTAATTTTGTGCGCTATTGAATTTTTATGTTGCAGGTTTTGAATAGAAATGTTTTAAACTGACATTTACAAGGGAACTATTGATCTAAAAAGTGGCGCTATTGACCTAAATCTTGTTTTCTTTTGCAGGAAACAAGGTCTCTTTTGATATGTTATTTGAATTTGTCAAATTACGAATCTTTTCTTTGATTTCACAGATTCACCTAATGCTAACAGGTGACTATTTTTTGTGTGTGGAAAATTTCTAATATCTCTTGTGCAACTCTTGCAGGATTTATGACACATCTTTGTATGAAGACGAAAAACTAACACTTTGATTGTAGAGAAGATGAACGGTCCAAGTCCAATTTTTTAAAGCTTTCTTAATTTAGGAAAAACAATTCAAATTTGGTGTTGTAAAATTGAACCCACAACTTGCACAGTTCAATTTGGTGTTTTAAAACTGAACTTTTTAAAGCTTTCTTAGTTTAGGATACATTTTGATTTGGTTTTGTAAAATTGAATCCACAACTTGCACACTTCAAATTGGTGTTTAAAAATGAACTTTTACATGCTTTCTTAGTTAAACAACATTTTATTTTGTGTTTTAAAAATGGAATGACCAACACATTTCATTATGTTGAGGAACAAACGTTTTCTACTTTATTGACCATATTAAGACAAGGCCATTAGAAACACTCAATATTGGTGCTTAAAATTGAACAAATCCATTTTTGATTTGCACATTGCTATATACTTGCTTGAAATATCGAACACTTAAAATTTAGTGAACATAAAAAAATGAACTATTATACTTTCACACTTCATTTTTTGGGTGATGCCCATCAGGGCTTAAAAAGAATAAATTACTATGGATTGTATGTCGTGTTTTCTATGTTTGGAAAACTAAGTGTCCATCCTCTCCCCTCATGTATTTTGGTGATCTTGGGTGACAAATAACACTTTGAGTTTCACATTTGTTTTATTTTCAAGCATTACCTTTAGAGGGCCTACCTTTGAGATACATCCTGTGTTGGAGTAATCAAGGTTACTCAAAGTGTATTTTCCCACAGGCCGCTATATAAATAAGGTTGCGGCTAAACACCAAAACCAAATCGGTGATTACTTGGTCAATAGTGTCGTTCAGAACGGGGAGGTACCTTCGAGTATATAGGGCCCCTAGTAGGAGTGGTTAAATTTTTTAGTAGCTTGTTGTACGTTAGCCAGACATTCGATCCCATGAGTAGTGACTAAGAACCATAGTAGTAGAGGCCACCCTTGTATCCAAAACATTCTTTGAAAGTGGTGCATCCAAATTTACTTTTTAGAAGTTACTAAAACCCACTCCATAAGTTGCATGTAAAATCATCCCTTCGGGGCATGAAGTAAGCCCACCTAAAAGAATGTGCCTATCTCTAGGTTGTAATGATTGTCTTCACGAACTTTCCAAAAAAAATATTTTTTACTTTGGACATCAAAAACTTTGCTTGATTTAAAAAGAACACAACAAAACAAACATTGAACTTGATTATCAAATTTCAAACCCTTTGGACTCGGTGTGAATACCTTTGAAAAGAGCCCTATATTTGTAATCTTAAACAAATATCTCTAAATGTTTCCAAATATTTAGGCTTACATTTCAAGTCACATTTCGACCAAAATCAACATTGGGAACTATGGTTTTAGTATCTTGACTTTCACAAACTTTGAGATTTTGTGGAAAGAAACTTGCTTAAACTATAGACATTTAGAGTCATTGTTTTTATTGTTGTGTTGTGTTGTGTTGTATCACTTGCCAAAATTCTAAAAAAAAATCATAACAACCAAGACATCACTATTGTCCAAACTATTGTTGTCAAAACAAGAAAACTAGAAACAAACCTAAACATAGTCACTATTGTTGCTATTTTTATTGCTATTGACCTAAAACTTTCACACTATTTCTTAGAATGGTCACTTTTGTTGCTTTTGTTTATGACAGTCATTGACAAAAGAAGGCCACTTTTGAAAAAAAGGAATGCTTTTGACTTGAACAGAGCCGCTATTGCAAACATTATCGCTATTGATATGAAAACCACCGTTGTTGACTCAAACTTGATCGCTTTTGCTCAAAATTATTGCTATTGTTGCCTCTAGTTTTTGACAGGCACTAACCAAACATAGTTTCTTTTGTTGAAACTTGACCGTTATTTCTAGAAAAATGAATCGCTATTGACCTAAAGGATTGCTCCTATTGCTCTATTATTTTGGTACAAATTAGAGACTGATCCGAAACTGGTCACTCTTTTATCTTTTGGGAACAAAATAGTCAAACTTCAAAAACACTTCATATCTAGATCAGTCCATATCCATTTGCAAAAAATCAAACACATCAACCTAGTTTTAGATTCAAAATCAAAACACAACTTGAATTATTCCTTTACTCTTGATTTATAAGATATTAACATTTGCTTGCACCTCAAGGCTAGTTCAAGTAGATCTTCAAACATATCCTCTAGAAAAATGAAGTGAAATATCGGTTCAATTTTTACACATTTTGAATCCCAAAATTAGCATCACCTCCAAAACAACCACCAAAAGTCACTCACATTATGACCATTTGGTGTCTTACTGTTCTTGTTCAACAACCAGATCTTAATGCACCTATCATACAACTGAATCTCACGCGAGTTGAAGGTGAACAATTGGACATTGTTAGTGTGACCAATGGATTAGTATGGGTCGATTACGCTTGATCCATGAAGAATCGAAGCATAATGAAGCCACTAACGTCAAATATCAACAAGATCATTCAAATGAAGATTAAACTAAACATTAATCAAACTAAGCATTCTAAACTACAAAAATGTTTAAATGTCTACTCTAATCCATCTGAAACTTATCTCGTTGTGAGATTGGTGCTGTGTTCATGTGAAACAATGAACCTTTCCCAATCCTGTGAGTAAATGAGCTTGCCCTAGTCAGTTTTATTGAAGAAAACTGATGGAACAATTGTCAGATGTGTATGAAAACATTATTTTAATCTAAATGAGCATGATGCAAGCTAGTTTAATATGATTTAATGCTAAATGATGGAGATATGCTAATGCTAAGATAATATGAGTGGATTTTAAGCTAAAAGATTCAAACCCTAATTAATAAACAAGCTAAATGGATGCATTATGTGATCATAGAAGCCATTAATGGAAGCTCAAAACTAACTAATGCCATTAAAATGAACTAAAAGATGCTAAATGTGTGCTAAATATGAGTGTGAGTGTGAGTGATTTCAACAACATAAGTTTTCTTTTGAAAGATGGATCCATTTGTCTCCAAATAGTGATCTATTTATAGGAAAGCAAATGAGAAATGGAGGGTTGAGATCAAAAAGGCTAATCAATGGTCAAGGATGGAAGAAGTTGGAGGCATGGATCATGGATTCTCATCAACGGGTGAGAATGCAAGATGAGATTTAATCAAGGGTTCTCATTCCTTCAAACAAGCACACTTTTGACCTGTACAAGAGGTCAAAAGTTAACTTGCACAAGAAGTTACAAGTTAACTTACACATGAAGCTAAGTGAGAATATTCCCTTTTTTAAATGATTGGAGAGAGAATATTCTTTGGAATATTCTCATGGGTGAGGAAAAAGGATATTTTGAAAATTTAAAACAAAGTTTATTTGTGAAAAAGGGGAAGGAATATTCCATGGGAATATTCTCCTTTTGGAGGAATGTGCAAAGGAGGAATATTCCCTTGCAAGTGGGGGGGAATTAGATTTAATTGATAATCAAACAATATTAATTATGCAGTTAGGGGATTAGAAGAATTAAGATGACATTCATTAAATAAAATGATTTAATGAAAGGGGTTAAGGTGAAATGGAATTTAATTAAATACCTTGGGATTTTTTAATTAAATCAGAGGACTTAGGGATTTAAATTAAATAGTTTGATTTATCTAGTTTGAAAGTATGAAGTCTTAGCATGAAAGGGGGTGAATTAACCTGATTTGGTGAATTAGGTTAATAGATGCAAATGAGGAAATTAATTAAATAGCTAGGCTAATTTAATGAATTAAGAAAAAAGAGGATGGGTTTCAAGAAGAAATGATGTTAGTATACCTAATTTGAGTGCATGATATCATTCAAGACATTTTTCAGTGTCTACATTTTTTCCCTCTTTCAAGCGAAGTACCTACTATGTTGGTCCAAACACTGACGCTCCTCTGATTAGAAACTATTGCCTCAATCAAAATAAAAAAAAAATTCAAAGTTTGTTAGATGCCCTAGCAGAAGGATTAAGTTGGTTCCCTGTCCCCTCGAGAAATTGGGGGAAAAAAATGAATTTTAGGTTGATTTCTCAACAAAGGTTAAAATGTTGTCCAAGGGGTCTAGAAAGGCTTTGAGATGCAAAAAACATACCAAAAATACAAAAAGTGATACAAAAAAAGGTTCAGATTGGAAAAATTGGTGAAAATGATGAAAAACCCTAGCTTAATGGTTAAATTAAGGAAAAAAACCCTAATTTGCAAGCATAAATAGGTGAGGAAGGGTCACTTTCAATTCATTTGTGCTTTCATAGCTTGATGATTTCTTGTATTTTGAGCTCTGACCCTTCGATGAAATGGCACAACGAGTGCTTCCATGACACATTTTCGACCGAGTTCGAGAGCACCAAACGCTTCCAGGCGTAGGATCATCGGTATGTGATTCGAAACCTGATTTGAAATTTGACTTTTTGATGTACTTAATGCCTTTTGAAATTTAGACTTTGGCGATGTCATTCTAGAGTGACACTATTTTGAGAATCTGCGACACTAATTTGAATTTTAGTGACACATATGTGAATTGCGACGCATATGTGAATTTTGATGCAGTTCGCAATTTAGAATTAGGATTTCAGATTCTAAATTGTGATGCATATGTGTTGAATGACACTCCTTTTAATTTGAAAATTAGGGTTAGGGTTTTCCAAAGCTAAATTGCAACACATGTGTGTTTAGCGATGCATATGTCGATTTGGAATTTTAAATGCCTCAGGCATCATAGTTTGAAATTTGAATTATAGCGACACTATCATCATTTTGGGGATGAAAACTCCAAACTTAGTCATTTTTTTGTGAATTTTTTATGTCGTGCACTTTGTGAGTGCAGGAGGTGATCCTGCCTTTGATGTCCCATGAGCATCAACCCATAGTTTTGTCTAGTCTTGGTGATTTGTTTGAGTTGCAACAGGACCACTTGGGAGAGATCAACTTGTGGTATGTTTTGTACATGCACGTCATTCGGACACACTTGGCAATGATGAAATCATTGTGTCAGCAATGACACAGTGATACCTCATTGTTCCACTTTCCTACTAGTGAGGGGACAATGACCCTTGAGGATATATGGCGGATATCATGTTTTTGGATAGATGGTGAGCGTGCGATATACAATATCAACGCCCGCTACGATGCATCCCATGAGGTGATGGAGCTAAAGGACATTGTTCGAGTCAATTTATAGATTGACCTCGAGATGTATAGAGGTCGAATTCCCACTTTCACATTAATTGTTATAGCTATCATAATAGGTTTGGTTTCTCCAGATCGACAAAGTAGAGGGTTCAGTCTAGGATGGGGCCTAGCTTGGTAGAGGATGTTGTTTAGGAAAACTTAGTATGCATGGGGGCTAGTGATGTTGGCCTCTCTTTATCATGATATGCACGATTTTGTATAATGTTATGGCAGTGCAATCAACACAGGGGTCACCTTAATTCACATTTAGGCCTGGGAGCACATCATTGTGCTTTGAACAATTGTTCAAATGGTCGATGTAGAGCGAGATGATCTTGTTGTCTGGAGGTATAGGGGTGCCATCACACTACAACATACGAGACAACTTGGTATTCCTTATTGGCGTAGGGTCATTAAAAATATGACAATCTTCAGATGGAGACCTTGGCTTCAAATTCCAACATGGTAGGATGATGTGCAGTAGTTGTTCTTTACTCGACAGACACGATACATTCAGGGTCAAGAGCACACCATCATAGAGAGGTACCTGCCATATAGGGTGGTGAGATAGTTTGGGGATAGGCAGGATAGACCAAATGATGCATACATCACCATCTTTTCTAGGTCAGCATGAGAGATAGGAGTGTGGGGACCCACTATCCTAGCCCACGAGGTTGTTGAGGGATTTCGACAGTTGGTTGCTTGACCAAGGGCTTATGATGAAGGGAAAGCAGATGCTTATATGACACTTGCATATGATAAATGGTCTACACCCCCTTACTGGTTGATAGATCCAGCTGTTGCACCTCCACGAGGGAGACCAAGAGAGAGGGGTGTAGGTAGAGGCAAAGGCTAGGGAAAAGGATATAGTGTCCAGGATGGATAAGATGGACATGATGGACAGATCCTAGGAGCACCACCAATGGATCGGCAATAGTAGCCTCCACAACAACCACTGATATAATAACAACCTCTATAGCAGCCATCAATACATCAAAAACCTCCATAGCAGCCATCAATATGAGTGAGAGATCAGTCTTGCCAGCATATTTTGGTTATTACTGTTGGAAACAAGAAACACTGAGAGGGGGGGTGAATCAGTGTTTTGTAATTTTAACTTTATTAATCCGACCCTTCAAGCATTTATAGCATTCAATCAAAAGGAATATGCATGAACATAAAATAAACAACCATAACACCATAACACAAGGATTTTTACGTGGAAACCTTGTTAGGGGAAAAACCACGGTGGATGGCCAATTCACAATATGATCTGAGTATACTCAAAGTAAAGTTTACAATAGGGGAATGCACTTACATTCAGACACACTGCCTAGATCTCACTACTCAAAGGAAGACTCGTTGTCTTACAAGGATAATCAAATTAAATCCATTTGAGAAATTGAACTGAGAGATTAGCATCTACATATGATTGATTACAGTTTTGGTTAGGCTCAACAATTGATCTTCTATCCTTCTGACTCATTATGCGCTTCTGCTCTGCTTTGATCAAACTCGCATCACAAAATCCTTTATGCACAAGTGAAACTATGCATTATCGCTCTTCTGCTTTGCTCAGATTCGCAACTTGCATCCACACAGTTCACAAATATATCAAAATGATATGATCAATCACTTATATATCCGTGACTAAAGATTAATCAACCATATGTCAGCTTCAACAAGATATGAAAACATTTGTAAATTGTCGACTCAATCCATGGATAATCCTTAATGCACATCAACCAAATTCGGCTATAGCATAGCAATGATCAACATCAACATGTACGAACATAAAAATACTAAAACAATTACTTCTCAAACATCCACGACATGTTATATCCACGAACATGACTTTTGCACTGATAAATAGAAAATTAACTAATCGGATCTTCTAACTCACATGGATCAATATGAGCCGCTAAGATTCAATAGCAACAGATATCATAGATCAAACAACATTCCCTGAGATACGCAACACAAAATAATAATAGAAAATATTCATGTGAATCAATGAACACAAAATTGTCAGATGCTCTGTTCTTCCTTGATTGTCTTTGATCTAACTACCAGTATGATCAAATGATGATGCACGAATCCAATCGCCGACTACGGTTTCCATAAATGAAAACACTAAAAAAAATTTATAGTGTCTCTAGCCAACAATCTCGCCCTTTGGCATTGATGGCAACACAGTGAAAAATGACTAAGTGTCTGATCAGAACCAACATGAATTACACTGCCACTCTTCAAAATTAAAAAAATACAACTCTCCCCCTTTGACATCAATGGCAAAGGTAGGAATCTGCATACCAAAAATCAAACAAAATTGTTATGAACAAATTGCATATGTACAAATAGGCTTCTTGAACTTACATAAACTTGAAAGTATCTGCAAAGTCTTTCTTCAACAGGATCAAATTTGTGTCCCAAACCCTTTTGAGACTTTTGAAAAACTTTATGTGACCACAAACTAAGTACTATTGTGTCTTTCTAGACTCAAGGTTCATTGGATCACCAACTACCTTAGCATCTTCAACTTCCTTTAATGCATTCGACATTATTTCTATCTTCGAACCAATTAGGCCTCTAAGCTCACATGCTCTTTCCACAATTCTATCATTGTCATGCTTCAAGCTCCTTATTTTGTCAAGTAAAGATATCACCTAACCTTCTTGCTTTCCAACACCATCAGCTAAAGGATCAAAAGCTTTAGAATTAGCAGCTAGATATTTTTCAAGATCCTTAACCTTCTTCTCATTGACCTCAGTAAAAAATTTCAAAGAAAAACATGACTTATAGATATTTCCACCTTCAAATAGAGCACTTTGAATATTCTTCACACAGGTGGCTAACAGAGTTTTATCATATGTTATCATTCCTTTCAACTTACTTAACCTTTTGGCATCAAAATCCTTCTAAACTTTAACCATGGATGACTTTTCAAGGGACTCAAAATGAGTACTTACAAAGTTAATAAGCTTCTTCAATTCACTAGAGGAGGAACCAAACGAATCCTTGACATGAGTAGGCATTATTTTCTCCAGAACTCTAGATGCAAATTTAAGAGTTCACTATCCTCAATGTGAGACTTCAACAATTCTTCTCTAACCTTCGCCTGGGCAAATGATGCAAATTTCATTTTCTGAATTAGGGACAAAGTGGATAGGTCGATAGGAGATTCAATCAATTCAGGGTCAAATTCTTCCTTTTTCTCTACCAAAAATTTCTTCACTGCCTCTGCAGTGTCTCTTGCTTCCACTGGAACTTCCTTTACATCAACTTTATTTTCCTCAACCACTGTTTCCTCAGCTGTAGATTCATGCTTATCTTCAATAATCTCAACTTTCTCAATTGATACAATTTCAGGAGCTTCAATCTCCATAGGTACTTCTGTATTATCCACATCAGGAGGAATCTGAGCATCCTTAATTGTATCTTGTTTTTCTTCTTCTTCCGTCGGACCAAATGAGACATCTTTATCGTGTATTTCTTTAGAGACAACATCAATTATGTTACTTAACAAAACTTTTCTCAAAATATATTCAATTTCTTTTGTAACTTCTTAAGTCTGACCAATCATGAGCTTGTTCGCCCTTATCTTTCTCTTGAATTCTTTTTTAGCTTTATTCAGGATTGCCTTCATTTCTTCCATAGACATTACTGGACATAACTCTGCAAGAATTCTCTCTCTCATTTTCTCTTCTTCTATTCTAGCATTTACTCTTCTCATTTCCAAAATCTCATACAGGCTTTGAGGTAAACCAGGCATTATTTCAATAAGAACCTTATTGAAAATATTTAAATGCTTTAGTGTAGCCTCCTCAAGAGTTCTTTGGCCAGATTTATCAAAGGTTTCATACCATTTGTAAAGCGGCTTAATATTTCCATCTTTGACCAAAGCTTTCTCAACCTCTTCTACTGACATACCAGGTTTGTCAATTTTTACCTTCTTCTTTTCTTTGTCTTCTTCACCGGAGGGCTTGCTTTTAGTAACCTTCATTGCCTAGGTGCCCATATGCTTTATTTCTCTCACATCTTCATCAGATTCAGTCTCTTCATCTTCTGAGACAACTTCATAGACTCTTGTGCTCTGATTCTTCTTCCTCTTACCAGATGCCTTGGTTTGAGTTTGCACAGGAATTGGCTTCGTTGCAGGGGCAGATAGGGATGTAGAGCTCCTTATTGACGTAGTTCAGGCAAAGGATGTTGACGGACTAGGAGATTTAGTTCTTGTTGGCTCTTTTTTTGCTTCAACTTGTTCTCTCCTTTTTATGGCTTCTCTTACTACTTCTGTAGATATACCCATGCTTTTTGCAAAGATTTCCACTTCTTTTATTACTCTTCTAACTATCATAGGTTTTCTTAGTTCATTGTTCACCCATATATCCTTTTTCTGAAAATGTACCAAACCTCTCTTCTACTAAATCCTGAGGTTTGCTCAACAAATGTTCAACATACATTTCCAAAATGTGCTCTTCAACTTCATAACCCATTGGCATAATCTAGACTATTCTAGGATCAACGACTTCCATCATGCATTGATCAATGTCTACTATAAAACAGATAGTATCCTTATACTTCTCCACAATAGATGTGGGAATTCTTTCTCTAGCATGCATCATACTCTGAAAGTTCTTGAAGTATCCCCAGATTGTAGTTTTTCTAGCTTGACTATTTCCAATTCCATACAATATCTCTCTAATCAGAACAACTATAGGCTGACCACCTTGCTAGTGTACTTTCCCAACACCCGAAACTTCATTCATGAAGTAAAAGAACAAACATAAAAAAAAATTACCATACTTAAAGAAATTTTTCTTGTCTTTCTTGATCTTACCAAGATTCTCCATCAGTTGACTCCTGAGTAGTTCACACAAGTTATAATCTACATTCTCCTTCACCATTTGGTAAGTTGCATAAATAGTTGTACCGGATACTAAATTATCCCGACTTGAGTGATAAATCCTGTAACCAATTATCATCGAGGAAAATTTCACATCCACTTCAATGATATCTTCGATTGTCATGGCTCTTCTGTCATACTTTGAACCTATTACATCATTAACCATTTGATTCTTTATGGACTTCAAAATAGGCAATCCATCAGAGGAATTTAAACCTGTAATAGTGCTTATAGCCTCCTTTGTAATCTTAAAGGGTATATTCAACCACATAAATTCATCATGAACTCGACTCAAGATATACCAGACCCATTCGCTTTCTTCAAACATGGGAAATTTAACAATCTGTGCAAATTTCTTCTCTTTTAGGGTTTTGAATTTCGTTTTGACACGGAAATCCTCTCCAATTATATGATTGTTGTACAAATTCTATAGTTGCAAGCTTCCTAACTCTTCAATGTTTACATGAACATATGCCCTAATATCTTCAGTATGCAAGATGTCATACGAAACAAATGAAAATGCACCCAAGGGCTTGGTCTCAACGGACTTGAAAGGATTCCATTTCAATTTTGGATGGGGTCTATCCTTGACTTTGACTACCAATGGAGTAGCCATTTTCACCAATTCACAAATTCATAGGCTTTTTTGATAAATACCTTTTTGTCAGATTAGAGTTTGATTGCTAAAAGCTCCTTCACACTTGAATTTTTCCTTAATTCGCCAAAGTTCGCTTCAGAGCTCTCCAAACTTATTTTCTTCAAAATGCAAAGTGGCAAATGAAAGATAAAAATGACCTTTTATCACTCGCACACTTAACCCTTTTTGTTGCAATATATTCTTTTTACCCTAACTCATCTGGTTACCCTATTTCCATGCATTGTGATAGATAATTCTTCTACGGACCTCCAATACTGCATAATACTCTCTCCAATAGATTCAACAACATCTATAGAGCATCTATGCGCTTACTATACTTATCCGCATCCCGGTGTCAGTTACCGGTAGGGGGTTAAGAGATTTTCTTAACAGCTCCCCCTAGGCCAAGGGCCTAAAACTAATTCCTAGAGAAATTACCAGAGACAGGTTCTGATGTTGGTGTATCTCCTTCAACAGAGGGACTTTTCTTCACCCATTTATTTTGCATTTTCTTCTTGATCACATTTGTAGTGACTTTTCCTTTTCCTTTAACATCCTTTTGCATGTTTCTCCTTTGATTTATCAGACCTTTTCTATTCCAAAAAAATCTAGCAATGTGACCAAATTTGTTGCAGTTCTAGCACACAAAATTTCTCTGTCTAGACCAATTGTTCCAATGATTTACTCTTGATCTACACTGGTTAGCAATATGGCCAAATCTATTGCATGTATAACATCTAACATTTCTATGAAAGTTGTTCATCACATTTGTTCATTCATTTGACTTATGACCAAACTTATTGCAATTAAATCACTGACCTGAGAATGATGGAACACTTGGATTCATCATGCTTCTACACTAAAATGAAATATGACCAAACTTGTTGCAAGTAAAACAATAACCATTGAATATTTTAGCATTGGGTTGTCTTACCAGATTCCTTCCAGCTCTATTTATCTGATTTCCTTGCCTAAATCTCCTTTGTTCGGATCTAGAACTTTCTCCTTCTTCATAACCAAGACCTCGCTTGTCACCATTAGTCCTCTAACTGTTGATCAGTTCATCAATCTTGGCTAAGCTAACTTTGAACTTCTATTTGTACTCATTTGCAGTAACAAGTTCATCTTTGAGATCATCATTCTGTTTTTCAAGCACTTCCTCATTGTTTTTAGATTGTTCCAATTCATTATCCAAATGACTGCATTCTTCATATTTTTCTTTCAAGGACTGTGCAAGCTTCTCTTCATTCTTCTTTATGTCTTAAATCTCCTTGGTCATCCTCATCATGATAGATTCCATCTCATGCTTTAGGATTGTATTATCTCTGATAAGCTTTTCACATTCTTCTGTCTTTTCCTTCATGGCTTGACTCGGTTGCTCATCTTCAATGCTTTTACTACCATTATGCTTAATCTGATCACAGAGTTCCTTTCTTTTCTCCCTAGACTTGTTGATTTTATCTTTCAATGATGTAATGAATTTCTCAGCATCCATGAGGTTTGCTTGCAATTTTTGAACTTCGGATTTTGACTGATCAAGATCATCTAGGGCCACCAAAAGTTGTTCTTGAAGACTGTTTGAATCCATTGAAACACTTTCCAAGATCTCCCCAAGTTGTTAGACTTCTTCCAAGGAACTATCTTTGATACCAAATTTTGGAAACAAGCAACACAAAGAGGGGGTGAATCAGTATTCTGCAATTTTAACTTTATTAATCTGACCCTTCATACATTTATAACATTCAATCAAAAGGAATATGAACATAAAACAAACAACCATAACACAAGGATTTTTACGTGGAAAGCCTGTTAGGGGAAAAACCATGGTGGATGGCCAATCCACAATATGATCTGAGTATATTCAAAGTGAAGTTTATAATAGGGGAATGCACTTGCATTCAAGCACACTGCCTATAGCTCACCACTCAAAGGAACACTCACTGTCTTACAAGGATAATCAGATTAAATCCATCTGAGAAATTGAACTGAGAGATTAGCATCTACATATGCTTGATTACAGTTCTGGTTAGGATCAACAATCGATCTTTTGTCCTTTTGACTGATTCTACACTTTTGCTCTACTCTTCTCAAACTCGCATTACAAAATCCTTTATGCACAAGTGAAACTGTGTATTATCACTCTTCTGCTCTGCACGGATTCACAACTTGCATCCACACACTTCACACATATATCAAAATGATATGATCGATCATTTATATATATCTATGACTAAAGATTAATCGCCCATATGTCGGCTTCAACAAGATATGAAAACATTTGCAAACTGTCAGCTCAATCCATGGATAATCCTTAATGCACACCAACCAAATTTGGCTATAGCATAGCAATGATCAACATCAGCATGTACGAACATAAAAATACTAAAATAATTACTTCTCAAACATCTGCGACATGTTATATCCATAAAGTCGGCTTCTGTACTAATAAATAGAAAATTAACCAACCGGATCTTCTAGCTCGCACATGGATCAATATGAGCCACTAAGATTCAATAGCAATAGAGACCATAGATAAAACAACATTCCCTAAGATACGCAACACAAAATAATAATAGAAAATTTTCATGTGAATCGATGAACAAAAAATTGACGGATGCTCTGTTCTTCCTTGACTATCTTCGATCTGACTGCCGGTATGATCAAATGATGATGCACGGATCCAATCACTGACTAGGGTTTCCATCAATGACATCACCAAAAAAAAATTGCAGGCTCAGTAGCCTTGGTAGCCGAGAGAGACCAAGAGTGGCAACTTAGATAGACTATCGAGATGCAGTTGGCTTAGGAGGTCGGATGGCGTCAACAACTTGAGACTATGGCAACTGCAGCTCAAGGGTGGATAGTGTATTCTAGATTATACAAAGAGGTTGTGATAGAGGCAACATATTATAGGATGAATTATCATAGATATGTCCCACAAGCGCTCAGACAACCAGATTATTCTTTGAGGAGCAGGGCACACCCTAGATCCAAGGATCAGCCAAATAGATAGGTTGGTGAGGGGAGAAACCATCAGGGCTAGCTCATTTGTACATACACTTTTTTTATTATTTCCCAATTCTTTACACAGATATACATTCACGGGCTCATTTTTGAAAGCCTCGTAGATGTATTTTTTATCGATACACTGACTTAGATATTGTTACCATGACAGTAATTTTTTGATATATATATGATATGATATGAATTCATGATGATGTGATGTGTTCACTTTTATTTCATGATTATGAATGTATGGATGCACTTGATATGATGATGTCACATGCTTCTATATTATGATCATGTATGGATGCAATTCCTTTATTATCAATGGAATATGTGGTGATATACAATGGATGCAATGCTATATTATTTTTCAGTATCTTTTCATGACATGTTATGAGATGGATGATGTGATATGCAGATGTTATGCTTATGCAAATGATATGGATGAATTTATTTTTGTGTATTTTCTTATGCAGTTTTATGAGATGATGATGTATGCATATGGATGCATGGATGTATAATGTAGATGTTCATGCTTATGATATTATAATGTGATGTATGCATGTTGATGATTTGTGGATGCGAGATGGATGCATTGATGATGTTTTGTTGGCTGCCATGATACCAAGTTAGCATAGAGAGAAGATAGAAGAAAGAAGATGAATGAACATTAATTTTGATGATTGCTTTAAAAGATCCAACAATTCTATGATCCATCGAGACTTTATTAGAGATGGTGATGAGATATGCATTATAATGAGGATGAGGATGATGATGATTTTCTCATGTCATGGGATTGGGATTTTTCTTCGTTCCTTATTTTTTGATATAAAACATAGACATGATGCATCAATGTATTGATAACCAAGATGGCTTTGTATCTAGTGTAATGGAATTTGACTTTGCAAACAAATAGGATAGTTCTTGTTGACACCTTGAAATACAGAAACCTCATTGGAATGTAAGTTAGAAATTTAGAATACGTTGGACCAAATCATATGCAATAGTCAACAATCTACTCCAAACAACTTCCCTACACATAACTAAGCAAGTATGCACCAAGATTATTTTACAAGAATACCCACAAGCACGAAAAATGAAAGATAATGATTGATGCCTCTTTCCTTTCTCTCTAAATCATTTTGATAGACATCATTGAGAGGTCCTCAGAATGGGTCAATAAGATAAATAAAAAGAAAAGATCGAAGATAAATAGTGATTGTTATCTATATCTCTTTCCAATTTAAATTTAGCTAAGGTGATTTCTGATACTAATGTCCATTGCAGGAAGGATACGTCCTAGGACATGTTGATAAGATATTTTGATTTAGGATGATGATGATATTTATGATAAGTCATTGATATAAACTCCACTGACACACTTACCTATGATCTAGACTTTAGATTTTCACACTTAGGTTCTCACTTTATGACTCACTATACTTGCTTTCTATTTATTTTGCCAAAGGTTGAAGGTGATGATCGATTAATTATGGGTGAAGGTTTTATTGTGGGTGAAAGCAAAATGGGATGGGTGGTTTTGGCTTTTATTAGAATATTTCAATGTTTTTGGTATTTTGAAAATGTTTTGAGGTTGTTTTTGGTATTTTTGAAAGTTTATGCAAATTTTTTGGTTTGCAGATTGTTTGAGGTTGTTTAGTTCTTTTGAATGCTTTCAAATGTTTAGGGATTTTCCAAGTTTTCAAATGTTTAGGGTTTTTCTAAGATTTCAAATGTTTAGGATATTTTGAGATATTTGAATGTTTAAGATTTTATGAGTTTTTTGACCAAGAACCTAACCTAAAAGACCTATCCTAGTGGCCTCGGGGGTTGATCAAATATTAGCCTTGCCTATGTTATACATGCTGAGACCACATAGTTCGACAACAGGGTACCATTTTTTGGATTTTTGATGTTTGACCTTTTTTAGGGATTTTGATGTGTTTTGGATGTTTTGGATTTTGTCTTTGCAACTTTTTGAATGTTTTGGAATTTAGCTGTATAGGATTTTGTAAATGTTTTTGGATTTTTTGATGAACATTTTATGAATGTTTTTTGGATTTTTGAGAGATTTCCATTAACCTTAAGATATACAAGAACCTGATCTGATCCATAACGAATTTCCCCTCAGTGTGATATGATTGACTATCTCGATATAAGCGAGACAAATTGACCTTTGGAATATGCCAAGTAGGACTAAGGGGATTGTGATACTTCACAACATAAATCTATGATAAGATATGCATGGGTGATGGAATGAATAGATTGAATGAGGCGATGGATGATGGGTGAGAATGATAGGATAATGAGCCATAGATGGATGAATGTGCTTTATTTACACAAGGCACCTATTTTCCAGGTTTTCACCAAGGTACTTTCCTGAAGCACCATTGAAGTGGTTTTTACTAGATGACCATTGTTTTTCTTTCTTTTTTTACTTTTTCAATCATTTTGATCATTTTTTTATTTTTTTGTATTTTTAGATTTATAACCTTCAAGCCTAGGCATAAAATTTGTTAAGATACAAGTTGTTGGTTGGTTCCTACAAGGGTTCACCTTTAGGTGTAGACAATTGGTATCCTCCTGATCCATAGCTTGTTGTGATGACAAAGGGACTCAACCAGTTAGGCTCAAACTTTCCTTTACTGTCTTGATCTGGTAGATTCTTTTGATTCTGTTTTAAGACAAGATCCCCTACTTGGAAAGACCGACATATGATCTTCTTGTTATAGCTCCATTTTAGTTGATTTTGATATACTTGCAAGTGATTAAGATGACGCTCGTCTAGGAATTCTAGCTCATTCAGCTGAGATACTCTATATTCTTCATCAGTGATCAGGTTCTACAGTGATACTCGCAATGATGGGAGCTCAAATTCAATAGGAAGAATGGCTTTTGATCCGTAGACCAAGGAGAATGGAGTTGCACCTGTTTGCATGTAGATACTGGTTTGATAGGCCCAAAGAGTGGGATTTAACTGTAGATGCCAGTCACGAGCAACTTCATTGACTATTTTCTTTAGGATCTTTAAAATAGTTTTATTTATAGCCTCATCTTTTCCATTTCCCAAGGGATAATACAGGGTAGAGAATTGGTGTTGGATGTTAAATATTTGGCATAGCTCTTTTACATCCTGATTTTTGAAGGGTGTTCCATTGTTTGAGATAAGGGTTTACAGAAAGTCATAATGACATATTAGGTAATTTAGGATAAACTTAGCAATTTTCTTCCTTGTTATGTAGGTCATAGGAATGGCTTCAACCCAATTGGTAAAGTACTCAGTGGTTGTTATGATAAACTTGTGGCCATTGGATGAGGTTGGAGTGATCTTTCCTATGAGGTCATGTCCCCACTGCGAGAAAGGCCAAGGTGTGATCATTGATTGCAATTCCTGAGATGGAGCATGAATCAGATCTCCATGATGTTGACACTGGACACATTTTTGTACATATTGATGAGCTTCTCTTTTCATGGTTGGCTAGTAGTACCATGTCCTCAATAGTTTAGTAGCTAAATTCATACTGCTATAATGAGAGCCACATATGCCATCGTGTACTTTTATTAAAGTATTCAAGGCTTCCTCTTGGTTAAGACATTGTAGTAATGTCCCTTTGATGCTTCGATGGTAAATCGTATCACCTAGGATCACGAATTGAGATTCCTTTTTGACAAAGGTATTTTAAGTTTGGAGGTGATATCAGATGGGAGGGTTCCTTTGCTTAGGTAGATGAATATGTCATGATACCACGGGGATCCAAGACCAACAATGACACACATGAATTAAGATTTAGGGATTTCAAAATTTGATACAAGAAGTTGTTCTACCAAGAATTTTCATTGGAGGACATTGTTCGACATGTCTAATAGTGATCTGATTGTTTCCATAGCACCTACTGCTCAGTTGTTCATGCAAGGAATCTGCTCAAAAGTTATATATATGAAAATATCTTTGAGACTTTCTACCATCTTCTTGTAAGGAGTAAGCTTTTCATCCTTAGTTTGGTAGTCATCATTGACTTGGTTGATAACCAGCTGTGAGTCCCCATAGACTTTCATTTCTTGTATCTACCACTAAACTACTATCCTTAGACATGTGATTAGGGCTTCATACGTCTAAACAATGTTGTTAGTACACATAAATGATAACATGTATGAATTTTGGATGCAATCATCATGAGGGGTGATAAAGAGAATACCTAATCCTAATCCATGTTGGCTGAATGATCCATCAAAGTACATCTTCCACTAATTGGTTAGATTGACAAGGAATACTAATTTGTTGGGGAACTCAAATATCAAGGGGTTCTTAGCATAGATGGGTGCATCAAATAGTTTTTCTGTGATCACTTGTCCTTTTATTACCTTGTGCTCCACATACTCTATGTTGAATTCTGTCAAGATCATCACCCATTTATCCATTCACCCAGTGAGCATTGCTTTGGATAATAGGTATTTCAATGGGTCGATCTTTGCAATAAGCTTGACTTGATGTGACAACATGTAATGTATGAAATTTTGTGAAGAAAAAACCACTACTAATAATGCTTTCTCAATGGATGAATAGTTCATTTCATAGCCCACCAAGGTCCTTTTGATGTAATAGATAGCCCTTTCCTTTCTGTCTTCATCATGTTGTGCTAGAAGAGCAACTAGTTTTGTTGATGTTGTTGAGATATATAGGATCAATATCTTGTTTGGTATAGGTGCCATGAGTATTGGAGGTGTCAATAGGTAGTCTTTGATCTATTGGGAGGCTTTATCACACTTCTCATCCCGCTTGTAAGTTATTCCTTTATGGATAAGATGTGAGAAAGGGTGGATTTTGTCTAATAGTTGCGCTATGAAACTTCTAACGGACTGCAATCTTCCTTGTAATCCTCTCATTTGCTTTAGTGTTTGTGGTGGTTCCATGTTGAGGATGGATTTTACTTTTTCTCGATCAATTTCTATCCCTCTTTGCGAGACGATATAGCCGAGAAGTTTCCCTGGTGTAACCCTAAAGACACACTTTTTTGGATTTAGTCTTACTTTGTATTCTTCAAGTCTATCAAAGATGGGTCCTAAGACTTGTATGTGCTCATTTCTTTTCCTTTATTTTTCCAAAATATCATCCACATAATCTTTGCCTATTTTTTGGATCATTCCTTGAAATATGAGGGTCATTGCTCTTTGATAGGTTGCTCCTTCATTCTTCAACCCGAATGGCATCATGTTCCGGAAATAGGTTCGCCATGGACAAGTGAATGCAATTTTGTGTTGATCCTCTTTGGTGATTATGATTTGATTGTAGCCTGAAAAACCATCCATGAGTGAAATCATTTCATGCCTAGCTATTAAGTCCACAATGAGGCCGATGTTAGGAAGAGGGAAGTCATCCTTCAGGCATGCTTTATTTAAGTCTCTGAAATCTATGTATATTTTGATACCCCAAGTGGGTTTTAAGACTGGTACGAGGTTGGAAACCCACTCAAGATAATCTATTGGTCAGATGAATCCAAAATTAAGAAGCTTTTGTAACTCAATTTTTATCAAGAGTGCTATCTGAGGTTGCATCTTCCTTAATTTTTGTTTAACTGGTTTGGCTTTAGGATAAACTGCTAAGTGATGCACAACTACTTTTGGATCAATCCCTGGCATATTAGTGTATGAAAATGTGAAGTTATCTCTTCGCTCTTTTAGGAACACTGCTAGGTTTTTTCGTTCTTCATCCAACAAGGATTCAACATAGAAAGTGATCTTGGGTTCTTCTTTTGTTCCCACATTGACTGGAGTGGCCTTTTCTGCTAGCACTTTTGACTTCTCTGGATTCATTACACGAAGGGGAAGATTGAATTTCTCATCCTTGGGCACCTCAGAGAGGTTTTCACCCTCGAATACGTCCTTTCTTTTTATTATTTTAGGATTAGAAAGTTCCACAGTGTGGCTTTCACTTAAAGATTTGCATGTTGTTTGCATTTCTTCAATTTTGCGATTGAAGGATTTAATCATCTCCCCACAGTACACCCCTATGTCTAGTTCTATGTCAAAACTTGCTTTGTGATTTTCCCATGGTAAGTTGTCACGAAGTCCCATGAATTCTGAGATTGCTTCGTCATTTTTGAACAAATCTAGAATCACTGGTCCTTGTTGGTCCATGTCAATGAGTTATGGGTTTACTAGGTGTATTTCAATTGGTTGATTGCTTGGAGAAAAGAATGTTATAGGTATCATGAAGAGGGAGTTATTCTCAAATAGGTTAGCAACATCAAGGGAGAAATCATCTCAGGTTGTACCATGTAATGTAGGTAACCAAGAGGAAGCCTCAACCCATTTATCAGAAATACCTTTGCCAATAAGGGTAACCTTGCTAGTAGTAAAATCTAGACCAAGATTCTTTAGTCATTTCTCAAGAACGATGACTTCTAGCAAACCATTATTATTTTATCTCAATTTCTCATTCTTGTTATAGCCCATTCCCTTCATTAGTTGTAAGCCTTTTTTGTCATCTTCCATGGGAAGAATAGGGATAGGTCATTCATCCTGATAGATTAGTTTAGAGACATCTTTCTCATTCATATCTTCTTGGTTCAAACCCCCCCACTTGGTGAAGGTAGTAGCTGCCATCTTGATTGTCTTGGGATCTTTTTTGCTAGATGTGGGTTTCCCATGTGATTGAGGAGAAAGAGGTGGCTCTCCTAAGACAAAGGTATTTTTCATTAGCTTATAGTTTCCACAACCATGATCCTGGATCACAGCTTTGATGTCAAGAATTTTCTGCACAATGGGTATTTTTGTTTTTGAGGTAGATGTAAGGGATGATGGGTCAATAAATGAGGTTGATGGTATAGGCCCTTCGTCATTCTTGGGTACTTGGGGGATCTTATAGAACTTGGCTTCAAGATTCTTGCAGTAGTAAAAAGGCTTAGGATCTCCATGGATAGTAATTTCTCTACCCTCTAAAGGAAAATTTATGAATTTACGCATCGATGGTAGGTTGAGCCTACAAATGTTGAGGCATGGATACATGGTTGGCCATGTAAGATAGTGTAGGGAAGATCAAGGTCTAACACTTGGAATGTAGTTTCTGCAATGATGGGTCCCACTTGGATGGGTAATGTAACGATTCCTTGTGATACTCGCTCTTGGTCATCATATTATCTAATGGTGGTACTCTTTTCTTTCTCAATAGTATCCTTTGAATAGACCAGGTGCTTGATTAACTGAAGGTTACAAATGTTTAGACTAACACTTCCATCTACTAAGACTCTTTTGACCTTGTTTTTATGAATGACAACCTCAAGGTATAACATACAATTATGAGATGGTTGTGATGGTAGATCTTTTTTTGAGAAGGTGAAAAGATGATTAGTGATATGCCCTACCATATCTTGAAATTGATTTGTATCAATATCCTTAGGGATGGATGATTTTGACAAATCTTTCTCTAAGATTTTTCTATGTGCAAGGGATAGCTTTAATGGTTCTAAGATGGATATCTATGCGGGGGTATTCTTAAGCTGATCTAGGAGATTGTACTTGCTAGGATTTTATGTTGGAAAAGTAGGTTGTGCCCTAGATTGAGATGGGAATCCTTGGATGGTGACTTTTCCACATCGTGTGGTGACTGCACACTAGGTCATTTTATGGTGATGACAGTAATGATGCTATCACAGGAAGAAACCATGTTGGAATAGGTATGCTGCACATTTATGTAAGTTTTCCCATTGTTGTTCCCTTTGTTATGATCTAGCATAGGGTTCTTGTATATCTTAATATCTTGGTTACTAGTTGGTACTTCAATAGATATGGTGTCATTTTTGATGAGATCTTGGATAATGTTTTTTAGTCTCATGTAGTTTGTTATTTTGTGTCCTTTTATTTTGTGAAAGTCACAAAGATCATGCTCATTGTACCAATATGGTTTCTCTTGGGGTTCTTGGTAGTTTTCAAAGTTGGGTAGTGTTATCAAGTTTGACTCTACCAATTTCTAAACATGATGGTTAAAATGGGTTATGATAACTGTGTGTACTTGTATTTAGGATAGTTGTTCTTGTTAGGGGTTCACTTTTGTTGTATCTCAGTGCTGTTGATCTGATTATTCTGAGAAGGTGTTGTTTGTTGTACAGTTGGTTGAATGTTAGCAACTTGATTGTTGTTTGGCCTAGGAGCACTTAGGACAACCTTGGCATCTACCACACCATCATTTCTCATATTTTTGTTCTTAGTCCAGACACAAGGCTTTTCATTTGACCTAGTTGATGGGCGATTGTAAGCTTAAGTATTTCCTATGAGATTAGAGTTCTTTCAATGTTAAGGGCTCTAGGGACAAGCTCTTCATAGGATGTGATGCACTGCATTTTCAAGTGAAAGGATAAATTTGGATCTAGATTTGCTATGATGATCCCCATATGTTCGTCAGGAAGAGGCCACTTGGTTTTACTACCTATTTTTCTCCATCATTGTAATAAATTAGCGAAAGATTATCCTTTGTTTTGTCTAAGAGTGTATAGTTCTTCTAGACTTATGTCCATGTCAAGGTTGAAGGAGAAGCGATCAATGAATTTATCAATAATTTCTTGAAATTTTTTGATATCAGGAGGTATTTGAGAAAACCAATCCATGACAGGACCTATTAAACTTCAGGGGAAGAGGCACATTAAATAAGAATAATTGTAGGCCATCTCCACACACATGACATTTAATTCTTTGAAATGGTGCATAGGACTTCCTCTCCCTTTGTATTTAAATGTTTTGGGAATTTTAAAACTGGGAGGAAATGACACCATTGCGATGTTTCGATCAAATGGATACAGACATAGATTATGTGTATGGGGCTTCTTTGTCTTTCCCATCCAAAGATCCTGTATTTCTTCTGACAAAGCCTTGAGTTGTGATGCTAGATCATCTTGTGGGTTTGTTGGAGGAACATACATTGTGTATTGTGTGATGGTGGATGGATTATATGTGGGATTTTGATATGATAAAGTGGTGTATGGTGTATATGGTGGTCTGGGATTATGTGAAGGTGATTCAGGTGTTGATGCATATATTCCTAACATGTTTGTATTGACGATGTTTTGTTGAGGATTATAGTAATAACTTGGTTGTTATTGTTATTGTTGGGTATATTGTTCAGCTAGTAAGGCTTTTTGTTGTTGTGTCACTAGGGCTTATTTTTGTTGCTATGCTAAGGCTACTTGATGTTGGGTTTGTTGTTGTTGTTGTGCTAAGGTTGCTTGATGTTGGGCTTGTTCTTTTTATTGTGCTAAGGCTACTTGGTGTTGGGTTGCTAAGGTTGCTTCTTGTTGTTGTTGTTGTTGATGATGTTGTTGTGTTACTTGTTGTACTACTAAGGCTACTTGATGTTGTTGCTGTTGTTGGACGGCTTGTTGATAAGCCTCTTTTGCTTGCTATAAAGCTAAGGCATGTGCTTGCAATGTAGGTTTAGTTGGGTGTTGGGACACTTGTGATGGATTGTGGGTGTTGATGTTTTGGATGGGTTGTGAGCTAGTGATGAGAGGTTGGGAGTTCCCTTCGTTTAACATTCCTTGTAAGATGGTGGATTGAGATGAAGGAATGTAAATGTGAGGTCCCATTTGATTTTGCATGGTGAAGGGGACCGTGGGGAAAGATGAGGATGGTTTCATTAGATTTTGCAATGGTAATGACATACTAGGACCTTGAGTCCATTGATTGAAAAGGTTCCCTTGTCCAACGCCTTGAGAATTTCCTTCAGTTAGGGATGTGGACAAAGTATTACCTCTGTTGATGGGATTCGTGACCAAGGGATTGTGTTGATTCAGGTTGATGATGGATGGGATGGAAGTGTTTTGAGAAACCAATTGGGCAGATGAACCAATCAGAAGATTGGATAAAGATGTCCCTATTTGCATTAAGGGTTGATTTTGCATTATGGTGTTGGCATGCCCTTGTAGGTCGATTTGAGACACTTGGTCCATAATTCCTAGTGAGATATTGGGTACACTTGTGGTATTTGTGGGGATAGATGAAGATGGGTGTCCTCGATATGTTGAAGTTGTTGTGGAATAATGAAGTGTAAGTGGTTTATACAGTTGTTTGGGATCTTCGGGAATGGGAGGATCACCAAATGTTGGTGTCCAAGTGGTCGATTGTGATGGAGGATTTGTTTCAAGGGTACCCACAAGTGTGTTGCTTTCAAATGGAAGAGCATGACCAAATTCCTTAGCAAAACTAGTTGCAATACTAGGTGTTGATGTTTGATTCAAACCTAGGGATGGAGTTTTCAGAATAGTAAATGAATTCAAGCCTTGTGTTAATGATTGCACAACAAAAGATGGAGAAATAGGAATTATGTTTTCCAAGGCTTGATGTTCCATGATTTCCTCCCCAGTAAGTCCAAATGGATTGGTAGTGATGTCTTCTATCTCATATGGCTTTGATGGTGATGAAGGTTGTTGTGATGGGGTAACCTGACTTCTTGGATCAAATTCTAGAGGATTTGGATCACTTAAGGTAAATGTGACTTTGGTTTTCTCCATGATTCTCTTGTCTTGCGATCTTGTTTTTACCATAAATTTTGGGTCACTTCTGGGAGAGTTGTGTTGAAATGTGTAATGTTTTAACTCTCTTGTTGACTCAAATCTAGGTAAAAGGGATCCTCTAAGTCTTTTTGGAGCAATGGTGATAATGGGGGATGAAAAGATGAGTGATGTGGGGAGTGATCTTTGCAAACATTTTTTTGGGACAAGACTTTTGACTTCAGTTTCATGTTTTGATGTTGGGATAAAGGATGTTTATGAACTTGGAAATATTTAGGGTAGACTCATGACCTTCAAGATGAATTAGCTCAAACATGATAACTAACTTAACTAAGTGCATGGAAAAGGATTCATTTCATATACAAAGTAGTTAAGTTAGGGATTGGTTTGATAGATGTTTTCAGTCAAAAAGTGTTGGTGTATTCAAAAGTTTTGCAAAGTTTGATGAGGTGAGAGATGAAATTTTGATGAAGGGGTGGATGAAATGTTTGACCCAATGTTGAGCTAAAGTGAAATTTTGTTTGACAAGACCAAGGTAGTGAAAAACATGATAGACCTCTAAATTTTTCAAATCCTAAAGACCCAATGTTTTAGAGAAGTTCAAAATTATGAAAAAGATCAGGGTTTTGACTGTAAAAGAAGGAATACAATTCTGGATTGTTCCTTGAAGCACATTTGTATAAGTTGTATACCAAGCTAGTTTTGGTTTCGTGAAGTGTTGAAAGGTATTTCTTGAGAGCTTTTGGAATAAGATGCCTAAGTTTAAAATGAAGACCTATAGACCTTATTTTGGGAATTCTGATTTTGTGTGAGATCATTTAGAAAAGTTTCAAGTTCATGAAAGTGGAGGAAGATATTTATTAACACGCGGGTGGTGGTAATACGAGCCTTCCAACCTCAATATCAGTTTTTTCCTCTTCTCCGTCTAATATTTTTGTGGTGTTTCTCCATTGGGTTGGTGTTTCTTTTGTTTCAAAAGTGAAGCTTCTCAAACTCCTAATGATATCGATTTTTTCTCTATTAATGAGCTACAAGTTTGGTTGAATTATAGCACTTTCAAGATCAAGTTGTTCAACAGGAGCAATCAGTCTCCAAATGGTCATGTGGGGTTCAAATTGTCAATTTATATTGCTTAAGTGAATTCATTTTACCATAAACACTTGTCTTGATTATGTTTTCAAACTAAATGTTTATGTCAAAAATATCACAAATTTCACAATGTCCATTTCGTGAAAAGGATGAAGTTCAAGCCATAGTTGCTTATGTTAACTTTGGAAAAATTGGATTGAGTTATAAGTCAAGATATTTAGAAATATCTAAGGATAGAAATACTTAGGACAAGCATTAATATCAAGGCTATTTTCAAAAGGTATCCATACTTAGACCAAAGGGTTTGAAATTTTGGAGGAAAATCATGAATGTTTGTTTGTAATGTTTTGGAACCAAGAAAAGTATTAAACTGACTCTCAAGCATTTACAATCCTAAGTTGAAATGGCCATACTTATTGAGTCCCCACTCAAATTTCTTGAAACACTAAGATAATGCGAACAATTAGAGATTTGGTGACAATAGCTCCCCTCCACAACACACACTTCTCAGGACCACCAAATCTCAAAATCCTAAAGATTCGAAGATCCTAAGGATTTTTCTGTTTCAACAATGAATAGTACAAATGTGGGGCAGCTTCAGAATGACCGTTCTTGCACCAACAAGCAATAATTATTTTTGGTAACTAAACAATTTTGCTCTTAGTAACAAACTAAGAACACCTAGTCGTATACACACCTAATTTGCCACTTAAGGCTCTTACAACCATTCCCATTCCACTTAAGGCATGGTACTAGGTGCAAAATGTTATATAGTCCAGGATAGAAGGTACTTTCTCATGATTTCCCAACCTTTAATATAACCCAGCAGTAAATGTGCTCTCAAGAACTTGCCTATGAGTTTCCCATTCCGAGGTGTGTCTCATAGTAAGTCCTCTCTTAAAGGTGACACAAAGCATAAAGGTGTACTTAAGTATTTCTCTTCACCAAGATTGCATGAAGCACAAGGGGATTGGATACGTACTATACGTGCACACAAACAATGAAGTACACTTGGAGTGTTTCTCTTCACCCAAGATCACACAAAGCACAAGGGGATTGGATGTGCACCACAAGTGTGTCACAAAAAAGCAAGCACTCATTCATTTTACCCTCTAAAGCTAAGATGAATTCATTTTATGCACCAAATGAAATGTTAATTTGCCTTGTTCAATTTTAAAACCCAAAAGACAATGATGAGATGAGGGTTCAATTTTAGTCCCATTTGATCGTTCTTTTTAAACCCAAATGAAAATTAGTGAGGTCCTAAAGCATATGAAATTGGGTTATAATTTCCCCAAAAGCGTCAAACGCTTGTTACAATTATAAGATTCAAAGATGAGAATATTTATTCACTTTGCCTTGTATCATCCAACCTGCAAAACCAAGTTAGTCTAAAAACCAGAACAATGTTAGAGGCATGTTAGTAATCAGATGAAGCGAAAATATTAAAACACATGCTAAAAAATGATCATTAAATTTCTTACCAGATTTGGGCATCGCTATTCACGATAGCATCACTCTAGTGAACTTGGGTGTTGCTCTACGGAGAAACCAGTGATGACGATAGCATCCTAGTTTGAAGTGCATCGCCATTTATAAGTCGTTGATACCTCTAAAAAGTATTAGCATCACCGTTTGTATAATCAACTTTGTGATTTTAAATAGGCATCGTTGTTTTAGATGATGATAGAATCGCTATATGGTGATTCCTAGCAAAGGCGTTGTTGAAATCGTTTCAGCATCACTGTATCTTGTAAAAGTTAGAAAAAATAGAATTTGAGATAGAAATTGATTAAATTTGATCGGTTTTTCCCTCCTTCTAATGGCAGAATGTGACTGATGGATTAGTATGGGCCGATTACGCTTGATACATGAAGAATCGAAGCATAACGAAGCCACTAATTTCAAATCTAAACAAGATCATTCAAATGAAGATTAAACTAAAGATTCATCAAAGTAAGCATTATAAAATATGAAAATGTTTAACTGATCTACACTAACCCATCTCAAACTTATCCCATTGTGAGATTGGTGTTGTGTTGATGTGAAACGATGACCCTTTTCCAATCTCATGGATAAATGAGCTTGCCCTAGTCAGTTTTATTGAAGAAAATTGATGGAACAATTGTGAGATGTGTATGAAAACATGATTTTAATCTAAATGAGCATGATGCAAGTTAGTTTAATATGATTTAATGTTAAATGATGGAGATATGATAATACTAAGCTAATATGAGTGGATTTAAGCTAAAAGATTCAAACCCTAATTAATAAACAAAATAAATGGATGCATTATGTGATCATGGAAGCCCTTAATGGAAGCTCAAAACTAACTAATGCCATTAAAATAAGCTAAAATATTCTAAATGTGTGCTAAATATGAGTGTAAGTGTGAGTAATTTCAATAGAATAAGTTTTCTTTTGAAAGATGGATCCATTTGTCTCCAAATAGTGATCTATTTATAGGAAAGCAAATGAGAAATGGAGGGTTGAGATAAAAAAGGATAATCAATGGTCGAGGATGGAAGAAGTCGGAGGCGTGGATCATGGATTCTCATCAACGGGTGAGAATGCAAGATGATATTTAATCAAGGGTTCTCATTCCTTCAAACAAGCACACTTTTGACCTGTACAAGAGGTCAAAAGTTAACTTGCACAAGAAGTTACAAGTTAACTTACACATGAATCTAAGTGAGAATATTCCCTTTTTTAAATGATTGGAGAGAGAATATTCTTTGAAATATTCTCATGAGGAAAAAGGAAATTTTGCAAATTTAAAACAAAGTTTATTTGTGAAAAAGGGGAAGGAATATTCCATGGGAATATTCCCCTTTTGGAGGAATGTGCAAAGGAGGAATATTCACTTGCAAGTGGGGGGAATTAAATTTAATTGATAATTAAACAATATTAATTATGCAATTCGGGGATTAGAAGAATTAAGATGACATTCATTAAATAAAATAATTTAATGAAAGGGGGAAAGGTGAAATGACAATTAAATACCTTAGGGTTATTTAATTAAATAAGAGGACTTAGGGATTTAAATTAAATAATTTGATTTATTTAATTTAAAAGGAAGAATTGTTAGCATGAAAGGGGGTCAATTAACTTGATTTAATGAATTAGTTTAATAGATGTAAATAAGGAAATTAATTAAATAGCTAGGCCAATTTAATCAATTAAGCGAAAAGAGGATGGGTTTCAAGACGAAATGATGCTAGTATACCTGATTCAAGTGCATGATATCATTTAGGAAATTTTTCAGTGTCTACAGTTAGTAGTTTGAGAAATTTCATATTTGAGAAAAAGGAAACACCTACTCAGTGGAGAAACACGGCTAATATCCTAGACAATGAAGAAAAAAAAGTTGATCTTGCAGCCAGAAATCTAGTATTACCACCTCCTACGTGGAAATAGATAATATTAGCTTACAAAAACACCTTTTAAACAAAAAATCCCAAAAATAAAACATCATTCCATTCCATAGTTAAGTGATCACAAAAAAATTCCAAGGTCTTGGAATTATTTATGACAACCACGAAATCTGAACACAGAAAAAAGATGGAAGCCAACAAGAGTAGCTCAAGGGCACAAAAAACCAACATCAATAAAGAAAAAACCAACCCATGGGGATACAAACCAAGTGACCTTACAACTCCTCAAAAATAACCTTCCTTCAAGGCAACACCAAACCAACCACCAAGTGATGAGGAAGTGCACCTTAGACACCAAAACATGGTTGATAGACAAAATCAATTTCCATATCCCAATGATGTGATCATAGAATAATATGATAGTGATGAGGAACTCACTAAGGAGAAGCTGATAGAATACTCCTGATAACCTAATATGCAAAATCTTATGGACAATATTCTTGAAAGAGATGCTAACTCGTATTTCCTCACACTACCACAAAGTGGTGCAAAACTACCCATCGATTTCAACGTGAACATACTAAAAGATCCAAATCTTATTCCACTTGGAGATCAAATAGTAGTTAGAAAAATTCCAAAACCAACCATGAATACCAACATACCACCATTGTTTTCACAAAATAATGATCAAACACTGCCCATGGATAACCCATTGTTTAGGCAATCATCCCAAATTGAACAAGCATTTGTGGCACAACAATATCAAGGAAATACAACCCAAAACATTCCACAACATAACACAATAAAAAACATGGGGAAAATTCTAATGGATACAAGGTGGTAAACCATCACAAGGGAAATACATGCTCCAACATACTTCCTATAGTGACCCTTCTAACAATGTACAAAATCAACAAGGGAAATTATCACAAAATCAACCACAACAAGGTGTACCATCAATGAACTACTTAGGTAACCTTCTACAAAATCAACCATAACAAGGTGTACCATCAACGAACTACTTAGGTAACCTTCCACAAAATCAACCACAACAAGGTGTACCATCAACAAACTACTTAGATAACATTCCACATAATCAATAACACCAAGGTGTACCATCAACGCAATATCAAGGTACCCTTCAACAACACTCACAAAAAAAAGGTGTGCCATCAATGCAATACCAAGGTTCCCTTCAACATAATCAACACCAAAAATGTATATCGACAACACAACATCAAGGTAACCTTCAACAAAACACACATCAACATGGTGTATCACAAACAAGCTATCAAATTACACCCCAAACTCAACAACACTTTGTTCAACAAAATCAAAATCCTCAACAACAATAGTAAGGAGGACTACAAAATCAATACCAACACCTCAAGGTCAATATTAGGGTACATAACAAGGACCCAACCTACCTTATGCACAAGGACCCAACATACCTTATACACAACATGGTCCTCAAAATCCCATGACTACACCATATCTTATTTATGACCAAACAAACATTACGGGACAACAAATCTACAATACCCAATATCCTCATACAAGCACACCAAACAATGACATAAATGTGCAACTTCAAACACTCAATCAAAGGATATCGGATATATAAATTGGAAATTCAAAGAAGACCTATGCGCTCCAAGATATTTTTTCGTATCCGTTTGATCAAAATATATCCATGGTACCTTTCGCCAAAGGCTTTGAAATACCAAAATTTGGAAAGTATAGGGGGAAATGAGATCCAATTGAGCATGTATGAGAATTTTCAGTATCTTGCATGGAACTACAATGAAATGACACCTACTTGATGATAATTTTTCCACTGAGACTCAGTGGGCCCACTATAGACTGGTTCTCTCATTTACCACCAGGTATCAAAACATTTGATGAGTTATCAGATAATTTTTTCAACCATTTCTTGTATAACATAGAACAAGACATTATGATCACTAACCTCTATAAAATGAAACAAAGTCAAGGAGAATCATTTGCCTCATACCTACAAATATGGAGACACAAAGCGAGAAATATTAAGTGGCCCATTCCATAGAAACAACTTGTCGATGTCTTTATCTCCAACGTACATGAATATATCAATTACAACCTCGCAGTGTTATTCCCAAGAAATTTAGAAGAAACTATTGAAAATGGTATACTTATAGAAAGAGCCCTTGTTGCAAGAGGAACAATAAAACTTTACAACCCAAAAGATGAACCTTCTACTTCAAATGACAAACCCAAGATATGAGAAAAAATTAAGGACGTAACCAATGGTGGAGTAGTTGACGCTAAGGTTGTATGCAATGCGCAAACTCCCAATATGCCAAAAAATCAAGTTCAAACAACACAATAAGGTTATCAAAAAAACAACCAACCCAATTATCAACATAACAATCAACTTAATTATCCTCAGAACAATCAACCCAACAACCAACAACAAAATTAATGATAGGATAACGAAAGGAGACCAACTCAAAAATATGAGCAACCATGAAGGAAATTTACTCCATTGGGAGAATCACTTGAATTGATTATGCACAAGCTAGTCAACAAGAATCTCATCAAGATCAATGATAGAGAAAACTATGAAGAAACTAACTTCAAACCCCCTTGGTATAACGAGATTGACCAATGTAAATTTCATAAAATCAAGGGGCATACTGCCAAAAACTGCATGAGACTTAATAATATTGGGCAAGATCTAATCGAAAAGGGGGAGGTCGACATAGAACATCGACCTAGAAATAAAGACCTAAATATTTACAAGGATCCAATCCTCGACCATTCTAGGGGAAACAACAAAGGGAAAGAACAATATTGTCGTAAAGTTGCCTTTTCTTATGGCGAGGATACCATTATAGGAAATGTCTCTAGTGAGGATCATACTATCCATGTGGTAACCATACTAGACATAAATCTTAAATGCAACGTAACCACCCAAAGGGGAAGAGTAACAATCCAAGGAGCACCACCCCCAGTAAAAGCCACAAGTAATTCATCCAGTGATTATAGCATTTTGGAACAACTCAAGAAAAATCTAGCCATAATCTCCATCCTTGAGCTCTTAAAACTGTCGCCAACACATAAGGAGATATTGGAGAAAGCACTAGTTGAAACGTTAGTCCCAAACAACCTTGAGGTCAATCAATTTCAAGCTATGATTGGAAATATGACATCTACCCATCATTAATTCTTTTCTAAGAAAGACCTTCCACAAAATTCCTCCCACAATCAATCTCTTTATTTAGAGTTGGGTGTCCACAAACACAAATTCAAGAGGGTACTCATAGATAACATTGCAGGTCTCAACATTTTTACCTTAAAATTTGTGAAATAATTAGGATACTCTGATGATGTCATAGAGAAAAGAAAGAGCATCAACATCAAATCTTATGATGATATGGAGCGAAATTCAAAAGGCACAATCAGGCTACTTGTTCAGATAGGACCGACAATAATAGAAACTACTTGTCAAGTACTGAATCTTGAGCTTCCATACAACCTTCTCTTGGGTTGACCATGGATTCATGCTTTGAATGTGGTACCATCTGCATTCCATCAATGCCTAAAGTTTCCTTATGACAATAAGGAAATTACCATATATACCAACCCTCAACCTTTCCATTACTGTGCTAAATTGGAGGAAAAGTATAAAAATATTCAGCAAATACCCAACAATGATATATCTTTTCACTCCTTTTCATACATTGACCCAACATCACTAGCTTCATCCTCCACTACACCATCATCAACTGAGGTACCTAAATCTGATACCAAGATCCAAGTGCTTGACAAGGGATGTGGGGAATACCAATTCAACTAGTATTTTTGCATTGGGATGCTTCCCCACCACCAAAAACATATGGAGGACCAAAAGAGATTGGAAATTTTCAAACTATAATGATGATATTTAAACCCACCATCTTCACCAAGTGGGGAGATATGCAAGATGAGGAAGTATGTGAAGATCTATCTTTGTGGATCTACAAAGAAGGATGAGAATAGCCACTACCTCCCCTTCCTATTGATGAAAAGAGAAAAGGGTATCAACTAGCAAAGAACATGGGATTCAGTAGACAAGGTGGTCTTGGTCTACATGGATAGGGTAGAAGAGAACCTATCATTATGGAAAAATTCCCAAAGAACCTTGGACTGGGTTATGGTACATCTAACATGATTACCACAAATATTGAAAACACCTCATATGAAGAAGAAGCTACTTCTACCATTGTTGAGACATCAGATACTTGCAAAAAATCTAGAAGACTATTTGTATATCCAAAAAATGTTTGACAACCTCAACATAAATACTATCAATGTCGAACCTACATCCACAACCACATCTGATGATGACCATATCGAGATAGGTTCTAATGAATACAAATAGGATTCCTATGAATCGAGTGAATATAACCTAGATACCTTATGGATCTTTGAGAAAAATAATGTCCCTAACCTAAATACAACATCCATAAGCTTTATGGATACTCATGAAAAAATATCCTTGCATTATCCACGATTGATAGATTGGGACCAACAACATCATACTCTAGTTTTGGAAACATTCTAGAATGATGAGGCTATTGTGGAGTTCATAGGACTTCAAACCAATATATCACGAGGAGATCACAAAGAAGGGTTTGTAATGGAACTAGATCAAGGAGCATATTTTGGGGGGGAGATTGAATCTTCCAATCACAAAAATAAACTACAAAATTTAAAAATCAAAAATAGGTCCCCTAAAGAAAACCACAACGTGGCTTTATTAGATCCAAAAAAGAGAAAAAAAAAGCATGCATCTAAAGGTGAAAAACTCTCTGAGGCGCCCAAAGATGGAACATTCAATCTCCCAACCATAGAATATCAAGAGAAATCAACACTCCTAGTTAAAGATATTGAACCTATCAATGTTGGCACAACAGGAAAACCCAAAATCACATATCATGCAGCATCATGTAATCCTGAAGAAAAGGTGAACTTCTCAACATTTATCAATGAAAGGAAACTCAACTTCACATGGACATATGCAGACATTCCAAGGCTAGATCTAGCATTGGTTGTACATCACCTAGTTGTATTTCCTAGAGCTAAACCCATCAAGTAGAAGCTACGAAAGATGCATCCATAGATAGCACTTTTGGTAAAATTAGAACTTCAAAAATTGTTAGATGTGGGCTTTATCAGACCCATTGACTATCCTAAATGGGTATCTAATCTAGTACTAGTATCAAATCCCACTAGGGGCATAAGAATATGCAAAGACTTTCAGGATTTAAATAAGGCTTTCTCGAAGGATGAATTCCCTCTACCCAACATCGATATGATTGTAGACCTAACTTCAAGACATGAAATGCTATTATTAATGGACGACTTCTCCGGATACAAAAAAATCAAAATATCCCCCGAGGACCAATATAAACCAACATTCACTTGTGCACGGGGACCTTTTGCTAGAACGCCATGCCATTTGATCTAAAGAATGCAGGGGTAACCTATCAGCGAGCAATGGCCACCATCTTTCATGATATGTTGCATACAAATATAGAGGATTATGTGGATTACATACTAGAAAATTCCATCAAAAGAGAAGACCATTTGACCAATCTAGCAAAGGCATTTGACAGGCTTAAAAATACAACTTAAGGCTCAATCCAGAAGTGCGTATTCAGAGTAACATCTAGAAAACTGCTAGGGTACATAGTATCAAGAAGAGGCATTGAAGTAGATCTCACCAAGGTAAAAGCTATATAAGAATTTCCTCCCCCTAAAACATTGAAGTAGCTGAGAAGTCTACAAGGGAAACTACAATCCATTAGGAAATTCATTGAATAGTTGGCAAACAAGTGTCATCCTTTCACCCATCTACTACACAAAGATATAACATACAAGTGGGATGGAAAATGTGATTAGGTGTTCCAACAATTCAAGGAGTATCTAATCACTCCACTAGTATTAATTCCACCAATTCCAAATAAATCAATGATCCTCTACGTATCTACAACACAAGCAACAATGGTGCTCTCTTAGCACAACTAGATGACAATAACAAGGAAAGAGCAGTCTATTATATCAGTCTAACACTGGTGGTCTATGAATTGAACTATTCACCCATAGAAAGAGAGTGTATCTCTATTGTCTATGTGGCATAGAATTTGAGACACTACATCTTGAACAAGCAAGTAAAGTTGATCTTAAAGGTAGACCCCCTAAAGTACCTAATGGAAAAAGAAGCTTTAATAGGGAGGATCACTAAATGGGTAATGATACTAAGTGAGTTTGACATAGATTACATAGATAGAAAAGCTATCAAAGGACAAATCATAGCAAATCAACTAGAAGAAGCATCGATGGAAGATCATCAACCTCTCGCAATAGAATTCCCAGATGAAAGAATATTTCTAACAGAACAAACAAGTCACTGGACCTTGTAATTTAATGGGTCCCACACTCAACATGTCTTAGGAGCAAGTATCTTATTTCTCACACCACAAGGAGATAGTATACTTAAGGCTTACAGGATTTCTTTTGTATGTACAAAATAACATCTCTGAATATGAAGCGCTAATCATAGGACTGAATATGGCCATAGCATGGAAGATAAAATAATTGCAGGTTTATGGAGACTCTCAATTGGTAATCAGGTAGGTAAATGATGAATATCAAACAAAGGATGACAAGCTAATGCCATATAAAATAATGGTGGACATTTTCAAACAGTACTTTGTCATTATCACCTTTGAACAGGTTCCTCGGATCAACAACAAAGCAGTACTTTGTCATTTTCAAACAATAATTTGTCATCATCGCCTTTGAATAGGTTCCTCAGATCAACAACAAAGCAACAACCGCTATGGCGACAATAGGATCACTCCTTGACATTCCACAAAACATTTTAAAATATGAATTCCTTGTGTAGCAACTCCTCATACCAATGTTCGACAGCCTAGAATTAGAATTGGTTTATGATGTTGTTGGTCCTAATTCACCTTGGTACCAAGATACATTTGACTATATCCAGCATGGTATCATACCTCCTAACTTCACGACAAGCCAAAAGAAAAACTTGTTCGTAGAACATCCCAATTCACCATATTAGGAGATACCCTATACAGACGTAGTCTAGATGGAACATTACTTTGATGTATCAACATGGAAGAAGCAAAAACTGCTTTACAAGGAGTGCACGAAGGCATTTCTGGGTCTCACACAAGTGGACCTAATCTAGTACAAAAATTATTGAGAATAGGGTACCATTGACCCTGAATGGAACAGGAATACATTCAGTACTCAAGAAAATTTCATCAATGTCAACAACATAGTGACCTTGTTCACACACCATCATAGGAATTGAGACCTATAACAACACCATGGCCTTTCTCGCAGTGGGGATTAGACTTGGTGGGTAAGATATCTTCTTCTTTATCCAATGGGCATAAGTTCATTATCACTACAACTGAATACTTCACAAAGTGGCTAGAAGCAATTCCATTAACCTACATCATAGGTAAATAGATATCCAAGCTCTTCCTAAATTATCTAATCTGTCGATATAGAATTCCCCAAACTATCATAACGAACAACAAAACCCCATTCAAAAACCAAGATGTTAGTGACCTTTGTTCCAAGTTTATAATCCAACATAGATTCGCAATGTCCTACTACCCCCAAGAAAACGGTCAGGCTGAAGCATCCAATAAAACCATCCTAAAAATAATGAAAAAGATTATTAATGACGTCGGCCATGATTGGCATTTACAACTAAACTCAACCCTATGGGCTTATCGAACCAACATTCATACACCTATAGGTGCCACACCTTTTTCCTTGGTCTACGGATCTAAAGTTGTCTTACCTATTGAAGTTGAAATCCCCTCACTGTGGATATCCCGAAAAGGCATGGTCAACAATGAGGAATATCATGTGTCCAAATTGAATGAGTTGGAACTCATAGATGAAAGGTATTTGAGTGTGTTAAACCATCTTTAGGTTTATCAAAATTGGCTCAAACAAAGATACAACAAAAAAATCAAAAATAGAAACTTTCAAGTTGGTGACTTAGTACTAAAAGAGAACCAAAAGATCCAACTGAATCAGGATGGGAAGGGGAAGTTTGAACCAAATTGGTTAGGTCCTTTCATCATCACAAAAATCTATGTCTCTAGAGCTTATCAGTAAACTACTTGTGAAGGATAACCTTTAGCTGAACCACTAAACAACAACCATCTTAAAAGGTTTTATACTTAATCACATCAAAGTATCTCAGCAAAAAAAGAAAAAAATCAAGAAAAATAGTAAAGATAAATAAAACGTTCTTTAAGTGAAAACCACTTTGTGGCACCTCTAGAATAGGTACCATAGTGAAAACCTAGTAAACAAGTGCTTTGTTTGAATAAGACATGCATCGCTATCTATCAACACTATCTAAAGCATCTACCTATTCATCCCATAATAAAACGTGCAAAACAACCATGGCTCGATGACTGATCAAGTGTTGAACCTTGTTGCGTAGTTAAAATCTATCTCCCCTAATGAAGGTGATCTTGTCTCGAACTAGGGGCAACTTCCTGAAATTGGTAGTAGATCGGATCCTTGGAAATCCCATCACAGTTGAAAAACTATCAAAATCAAAAACATCTATAAAACCAACAAAATCAAAACAAAGTCAAAAACATCAAAATCCCAAAAACATTTTATGCTTTGACTCAACACCATTCAAACTACGTGGTATTTGCATGTATAATGTAGGCAAGGTTTAATCACCCAATGCCTTAGTTCAGTCCCCTTAAGTGTTCATAATAGTCTTTTAACTTAGTCAAAAAAATATAAAACCCCAAAATAATCGAAAAATAGAAAAGTCAAAAATATGTTCTTATCAAATAAGAAAACTATGAGCCTTTGTGTGGATAACATAGGCAATTCCATCATAACTAATGAGCCCTCGAGGCCCTAGGTTAGTCCCCCAAAGTAGAAAAATAAAACATTCAAAATATCATATCAAAATCCAAAAAAAATATTCGTAAAAAGTTAGAAAACTCCAAAAACAATGTCAATAAATACAGTCAAACTACAATGTCTTTGCATTTGTCACATAGGAAAGGCTAATCTATGGTTAGCCCCCAAGGCACTAGGTTAGTCCCTTTAGGTCCCCTTATTTGATTCTAAATTTCCTGAAAACAACAAAAATAGTATCAGATAAACTCAAAAAATAAAAAATGGTCTATCTCCATTGTCACTTATCCACAATAAACTTTCCATTCACAATAAACAATCGTCACCCTCACCCTTTGAAAACATAAACAAAAAAAAAAAAAACATCAAATTAAAAACTCCAAAGTAAAGATTCAAATGATTGGATCACTATCAAGTTAAAAGAATGCCTAAAGTATAGACTACCATACCTATTTGAAAATTATTATCAACAATCCTCAACATGAGTCTTAATGGATAAAATGTTCCTACAATAGACATCATCAATGGATTTTATCATGAAACATCAAAACAACTATGGAAATTGATACTACACCATTGTTTATCTTTTTATAGTCTTATCTTTTTTATTTAACTTAATACCACATTCCTAGGATCTCTCAAGGATGTCTATAAGGATTTAGAGAAGAAGGAATGTGAGCATTAACTGTCGATTTTTTGTTTGTTATATTTGTTAGATGTTTTTGTGATACTGCCATGGTGAATAATTGCTTTGTTTTGTCTATGGAAGTTGTTTTGAGACAACTCGTGTAGTAGTTGCATGTTAGGTACTTCATACCTATCTATGTAATTGGTCCAAAAAGTTTTAAAACAACTCAAACATATACTCTAACAGGGTTTCCATATGTCTGGTATAAGCAAGAATATTCTTTGTGTGTCAAGTCAAATTCCACACAATGGATACAACACCATCTTGGTTATTAATACCTTGGTGCATCGTGTATATTTGCTACATCAAAAGGGATTGTTAAAAGATACAAATCCTCTATGCAAGCAAAAGAAAAACTCATCAATAACTAACAACATCAAATTTCTATCCATCTCTAAATCATCAAACACTTCTAACTAACAACTCCATCTTGCATCCACAAATTCATCAATATACATCATGTATATAATCATCCATCACATACATAAAATATCATCACACAACATGTATAATCATCCATCACATACGTACGATATCATCATTCATCACATAGATATGTAAATCATCATTCCATCCACATCATATGCATACATCAGAAAAATGCAAAAGCTTGAGCAAGTATATATATCCATGATCATACATAAACATCTCATAACACATCATAAAGTTGAATCAAAACATGGTATATTATATATCATCAAAAAGTGGATGATGCCATCATCTAATGTCATGTGTGATACAACATCAACAAAGATCAAAATCAATACATATATACGAGGCCTTAGCTCGGCCAATGAATACATATACAAAAATATGTCTACATAAGTCTCTGGTACAAAATATATATGAAAGATCATCAACATAATCAACTCTATTGGACAATCGATGGTGGAGATCTCAATTGATGCTCGCTATGACGAGGGGATGATTAGGGCATGACTAGAGATCATCTGACTAGCTGCCCACCCAACTCTATAGTTGTAGTTGTGCTAGGCTCACTAAACTAGGGATGTCTCTGAGACCTCGGTACAAATGCCTCATACAAAGTCTAATAATATGTAACTTGTTGTAGGAGTTTTTTTCGCTCGACCTGATACTAGGCTAGGGGAATGGAAAAGGCTAGAGAGATCTCGGTTGTAAGTCTATGTTGCCTCTCAGTAGCCAACTCCTCTCTCAATGAATCTCTCTCATGATGGAGAGTATATCACTCAGCTCTGAATGTATCTCTCTCCCCAATCATGACCAAAACCTATGCCTCAGCAGCCTGTCACTGTGCAATCTCAACGTCGCACTCTACTCTAACTACATCTCTATTTTTTGTCACCTACACTAGCTGAGCTGCCATATCCCCCTATGGGGGAGGACCTTGAGGATCTTGTGGTACCTATCCCTACTATTGTTGTTGCTACTGATCCTCTCGATGCTTGCTATGACCACCTTTGTGTACACCCAAAATTGGACCTCTTGGAGGCATAGTCAATCTTACAGGTCTATGATGGACCCACCAACCATCAAACTCATCAGTAGTCCCAGGATCAACGGGGCCAACTTCCCAACCCCATGAAAGAGGTCTCAATGCCCTAAATATTGCCACTATCATTCCATAATCCTCATGAGCCCCCCAAGTAGGCTCCTCTCATTTAGTATGTCCAAAGATAGCCATATAATCATCGGCGAGCTGGGTCTAACACTCACCAAACTGTCTTAATACCCTCTCTAGTAAATATCTCTCAAGAAAGAGATCTGAATGACCAATCAAGAAACAATTTTTCCTGTAGTAGACCAACTTATCTTGATCATATGGCCATGCCTCAGAATCCCTATATGGGAACCATATGAAATCAGTAACATCATAAAAACTGCCCTCCAGTAGGATAATTTTCCAAACTGAGTATAATGAAGATAGTCGTGGTATTGATAATCATAAGGATCGTGTGCATACCTATCTCACATACCCTTGGGTCGAGTGGCAATCCTCTCCCAGGCCCAAAAATGCAGCAAGCTAGCTCCAGAGGATATACTACTGCTAGCTCGGTACATGGCCTCATACATATCTCTATAAAGGTGGGCCAGCACATGCTGAACCCAAGCATAAACTGTAGCCTCCTCCATCATCTTCTCAATAAAAATACCCCAACCAATAGGGAACCTCTTAGGCCTCCTATCGGGCATCAAAGGTCCAATGATAATACCTACCAACATGGGAATCATAGAATCGACACCATCACATAGACGCTACATCAATCTTGAAATCAACAACATGCAAATCCTCCACACCGAGTAATCTCTCCATCACTACAGTACCCCTTTGAACGTCATACTCAATGAGATCACCATGAATAGGGATCCAAGGAATCATCCAGACATCCTTCAAATTAATGGTGCACTCCCCAAAAGGAAAATGAAATGAAGAGGTCTCAGAGTGCCACCTCTCCACCAACGTAGTCATCGTGGCTCGATGAGCCCTCAACAATGGCAAGTGAGCGATATAACGTAACCCACAACATCAAGAAAGTCTCTCTATGTATAATAAAAATTGGTCAACCCATCCATCAACCAAGGACATTGCTCTTGTGTGGACAACAGCTTAAGGACAGCCTACAACCATTCAACGCACAACGTCAAGACTTTTCAAAAAATTCAAACTAAGGCTAACATTTGACAATCAACAATAGCGACAAACTTTTGCAATAGTGCACTTATTTTAGGCAATAGTGTAAATATTTTACTATACCACTATCATTATTCAATAGTGCTAGTATTTTGCAATAGGGCTAGTATTTCTCAATAGCGCTAGTATTTTGCAATAGCGCTAGTATTTTGCAATAGCACACTTATTTTTTTGAAAAAGCACACATATTATTCAATAGAACCTATAATTGTCAAAAGCGGCCTTTAAAAAGGTCAATAGCACTACTATTTGGCTCAAAAGTGAAAAAAACCTAAATGTTCGCTATTGCATAAAAATGAGTTTGAACATTAATTATGAAGACAAAAAAGGATGAAAGCGAAAATGAAAGGCATACGTACCAGAGCCCCTAAACCAGTTGGTCATCAATAAACTCCAACTACCTCCAACCTATGTGGAACTCCTGAAACTCGAGGCATCGTGAATCACTATTTGCAAAAGAAAATCTCACAAAATCTCTAGAGGCAAGAAATTTTCATATCAAGGAGTAATTTCAACCTAATTTACCATTTGAACCCCCCAAAACCCTAATGTTTTACCTTGGGAACCCTCCTAGGTCAAAATTAGGAGCTCCTGAAAACATATGATTTATAAATGAAGTCCCTATGGCCTAATTTTTTATCCTCTACACATCTGAACTACGATTGAACCTTATAGTGAGCCTGACCTAAAAAAAAATTTAGTCAACCTCTCAAGGGGGCACCCTGACGTCATACAATCTTTCCGCTAATTGTCAAGGCACAGTGGGGCATATAAAATTTTTTGTAAATCTTGATCTTAACATCGAATTCTTTGAAACAAAGCAACCAGTACTTTGTCTCAAAGAGGGGCAAAATGTAGACATGTAAAAATGACCTAACGCTTATTGCACATCCTGAATGACTTTTTTTCATCATCGGCATCATTATCATTTAAAATCACTACATTTCACATCATTTACATCAAAAACCCTACTTTCCTCTATTAATTGAATAATCTTAAATTATTTAATTAATTCACCTATCTTATCATTTATCTAGCTTTATTCCTCTTGATTAATTAAATAAACATCAATTATTTAATTATGTCGTTAACTTATCCTATTCTTCTAATTTAATTAAATGGTTATTATTAGTTGTTTAATTAATCAACTTTCCCCTTTCCAAATTAAATTATTTAATTCATTCAACATCACCCCTTTAATAAATAAACTTTTTTTATTAGTCAACTCACCTTGCACGTTCCTCTTATTAATTAATTAATTTAATTATTTAATTTCCCCACATGGAATAATTATTCTTTCAGCTAACTAAACAATCTATTTAGTTAACTATTCATCTAATTCTCTTGACTCGCATCCTCTCTCATTCAACTGATATTGACTATTCAATCTATCCAGTGGACTGTTTAATCTAAATTGGTTCACTCCTATTCTCTCCCAGTCCTTTGATCAATCATTGGAGTTGACCAACTAATCTAATTCCTCTCAACAACTTTCAACAGTTGATCTTGATTTAGCATTGTTTAATCTTGAGTGTTCATTCGAAAACATGAAATCTATATAACAATCCTCTTCATCCTCAAAAATGATCGAAGAATTGACATATTTTGTGCAATGAAGTAATGTTGAATTGAAATTTGATTTCTTGAGAGCTTTTACACACATCTTCGATCACCATTAACGCACATTGAAGCTTTTGCAATGCATAATGGAGGCTTTTCATTGATTACAACAATTCGACATTCAACATCAAATGCAAATACAACTTCGACATGGGATGATATATACTTTTTAGTTTTGAATTTATTGTGTTATCTTAGGATTTCATTAGTTTAGAGCTTCATTTTATGAGTAATGTGTTTAGGGATTCTTAATTTTGTTTGAATTAAGCTTTGTTTAATTCACATTTGCTTTGTTTTCCATATGTTTCTTTCCCCCCTTAAAATAATTAGTTACTCAAATTTGTAGTTCGATAGAAAATGAAGTTCCTGCATGACCCAACATTAGTAAGGTTTTTACATAGCCAAATGATTTAAAAGTTAGCTAAGTTTGGGTTTGCAAGCGATTGGAAGTGATTTTTCCATAGGTTTGATTGGAGCCCAGGGGTCAAATTTCCACAAAGACATAGATGGAGAGTTTGAAATTTCCCAAAGAAGAACAAAAGTAAGGAGTGGGACTTTTAGGGTTTAGAGGACCTCATAGAGAATTTTCAAGCGTTTGGATGTGTCTCGATGGATGGTTTTTTCTTACTGCATCCTGATGAAGGTCAAGATTCTACAAAGAGAAAGAATAGAGACCCAATGGAAATGAAATGGAATATGAATGGCTTTGTGGGAGTTTTTGACTGAACCATTTCATAAGTCAAAGACGTTGTATACCTATCGATCATATTTTTTCATAAACATGATAGAGGCAAAGCATTGATAATCAAGAACTAAAGCTCCTAATGTATACCCAATGAGGTTTTTCAATCTGTATTAGCCCAATGGAGATCAAATTCTTACAATTGATCTAGTTACACCTCCTCAAACCACAAAAGCACTAAAATAGTCATATTTTTTCCATTAATGCATGTCAATAGTTGCCAACTACTAGACTTGATCTAATATCACCTAAATGGAATTGTAAATTAGATTTGCATGAATCCAAAGGGTGAAGTGGTTCCATACTACATTTATTGGTTCACAGAGGTTTTTTTGTTAGGTGACCATTCCTAGACATGATTTGTAGTAGATTTTGTGGTGTATATGCACTTCTCTCATTAAATTTTTCAATGCACTATATGACAAAAGCATCAAGAATATTTTCCATGACTGCAATAATATTTCTTCTACAAATATAACAGGTTGGAAGGCATCAGATAGGGTTTCCCTCTCACCATGTTTTCTCTATCCCCCTCCTCCTATTGATATCTTTGAAAGACAACTTGTTTCTCATTTATAAGAGGTGGTTATTATTTTTATTCTCTATAGAGACTTGCATGTTACAAATTTTCTATTGTAATAGGATCCATGCCTCTAGATCAATAAAGTTTGCATTTTAACCTTGTCTCACCTCTATTATACTATGGATTTTTACTTGCCTCTATGATTGAATGAATGTTTTCATACTTTCCATGCATATATGTTGTGTAAAATTTATTTGTAGGTACTATTATGGATATCTTCTTCCCTCTTAGTATTTTTCAAATCCCTTACCTTCATATTTGTCTTCAAGAGTTGTGAAAAAGAAACTTTCTTGAGCTCTTCTAGAAACTTTGATTGATTTATTGTGCTATAGTGGGCAGGAGAAACACATTTAATCTAGGTGCATCACTACCCTTTCCCTTTTATGTATTCCTTCTTACCCTTTCCCCTAGCGAATTAGTAGAATACGATTATTTTAGGACTATTCAATGTTGGGTTGGACCAACACTTTCACTTCTATATTAGAGAGGAAACTGACATTCTTTTGAGGTTTTCTCTCATTTGTAAATGTCCTACACCTTGAGATCATTCTAATGTTTCGCTGAAATTTTGAACATCAAGTTAAACAAGGGTACAATTCCAAGTGACACCAAGTTGGTCTTTGGCTTCTTCATCTTCTCCAACCACCTCTATTATTGCTATGGTATTTTCCTCTATCACAACTTTGATAATAGTTATTTCTATATATTGTAGAAGAATCTTTATTTTGTAATTGTGATACCACATGGTCTATATTATTGATTTATCTTTGGTTTCATGTCTATTACAATTCTTGATAGCCATGTGTTGTATATCCATTTAGTGTTCCCATGACCAATATAAGCTTTGGAGATGCCTCTATCAATGAAATTATTCTTGTCTATTCATTTCTCTAACCAATTTTTCATATACTTCTTCAAGTAACATGGGAAATAGATACTTATCCCACTGTGAAAATATACCATAATAGAAACTTATAGTTCTTCTAGGGAATTTTTCAAAATTTTCCCTTAATGTGATAGCGAGCACTTTGCACCTTATATCATCAACATTAATTTCTCATGTATCATTGTCTATTTTAACATGTACACCATTTTAGGCCATCTATCTAAGAGTGAAGTATCACTCTTGTCACCCTTCACAAATAAAATTATTTTAGAACTTCATATTTTCTAGATTAAAATTTCAATTTCTCCATTTCCTTGCTCCCACAAGAACTATTTCTTCAAGATTATGTTTCTAAATTCAATTATCTCTTCCAATTTATTCTTTTAGCTCAAATACAAAATATTCAATTATTTTCTTCTCTATTAATAGTCTCTCCAATTTTCTAACCATACCTTTTAGATGTTGGTCATAACATTTCATAGAATCATTTTTTCCTTGTGTCATTTCTCTTATTTTTTTGATACTTTTGGTTGGGGCAATAAATCAATACAAGTTTGTCAAAAATAACTCTTTTTTCTTCCCACTTCTTGTAATGTTTTGGGAACATCTTAATTTACCATTTCTAGGCTTCATATGTAAGTGTTTATATGAATTCATATATATCATTATAGTCAACATTGATGCTATCCTTTCTCTAATAATATCTTGAAATAAAGATATGCTCACTTGCATCTTTAGTGTCTTTTCCAAAAGTATTAGTTCTATTTGTGGCCATTTTTACAAGATTTGAAAGTGCTTATGATTTTTCTTTTTGTAGTTTTGTGGTTGTCCTCTCTCTCTCTCTCCCCCCCTTTAGGTGTTTTATACCTAGAGAACTATTGTTTCTAGTTAATTAACTTCATTTCTCCACCTTTGTTTCTAGGTACTTCAATATCAAAGAATTAATTTTCCAATATTTATTCAAATTTCATGCAATCTCTTTTTTCTCTCATTGTCTCTAGCCTAAGAAAGGATTCAATTATTATCTCTTCTTTAGATACTCTCCTTGACTCATTTAAATTGGGGGGTGACTCTTGATCTATGGGATTTACCTCTTCAAGGTGTCATTTTGTCTTAGGAGTTGGCATTTTTAATAACTTTTCATTACTTAATGGTACTTCATTAAATATTATATCAATCTCACATCCTTCTTCAATTGCCTCAATTATATCAATGGCTAAGTTGTTGCACATTTTCCTTATATACTATTTCTTTGCATTCATTTTTCTTTCCTAAAATTCTAAAACTTCCATTAAATTCTCTTTTTTTAACATGTGCTTTTCTCATAATGTTATCTAATAATTATTTTCTCAAGAGGTTTAAATTTTAAAATTGGGGAAATTAATCTCTCAAATTCCTCATTAGTTATGACCTTGGTGTTTGATAGTTTTAGTGGGGAATATGGCTCATGATTTAAGCTTTTAAAAGGTGAAGTACCCCTACATCTATAACTTGGATAAGAACTTTTGATTCCAAGCCATTTATCCAATGATTCCTTAAATTTATCATATTATTTTATTTGATTTTTTAATCCCTTAAAATATTATTTTACCCTTTTAATATGAATAATTATTTTCTCCAATTGTTTCATTGTTGTGTGGCAACACAATAACTATCTCTCCCTTTATTAATAAATTATCATCATGTTTAGTAGTATCCCTCTAGGAATGGTCTTTTTTAGGAAAATTACCAAGTTGATCAAACAATTTCCTACATAATCCCTAAGAAAAAATAATTCATACAAGCCTACAAAGTAACCATAATGAAAAGATCAAATACATAATACAATATTACACAACATATACCTTGGGAAAACCATAAGGAAAAACCTAACCTCCAAAAGTATCCACACTCAATGTGGTATTCATCAATGAAAAATATCTAGTCTACATGAATACTTCTAAACTATTAAGCTCTTTCAATACATCCTTCATGTTTCTAAGCATGTAACCACATATCCCATGTCATGCTTCACATATGCACTCAATAAGAGAATTCAATACAAATGATAAAAAATAAAAAAATAAACTAACCGAACACAATCACTAAACATGTGTTACTTTTATAAAAGTGAACTCACACAAAATAACCAATTGGTAAGGTAAAACCATATGTCTCAAAAACATGAGTGCCCATAACCATTGACCCAAAAATTTACTTTTTGGTACTATTTTTTTCTAATATTAAATATTTTCTCATGTGTAACCCACACATAAAATATCTTACCAATGTCACATACAAATTTGGAAGTGGACCCAAATACAATTTTAATCTGGCTAAATAAATCTCCTAAAGATGCATAAAAATTAAATATTTATTTTACATAATTAAACAATTATTTTCTTGTGTAATGTGTACAATAGTCTTTTTCTAACATTTATAGAGTATTTTGTATCCCTCTCCATCCTTCTATGATATGTTTCTTATCTTTCTTAGGTTTGTTCCAATCTTCTTTCTTCTTCCATGTGCATCTCATAAGCCATCCCAATTTCTTCAAAAATTTATCTTAATCTCTTTCTCTCTCCTTTGGCCATGGGTGTTTTATTATTTATAATCTCCTTAATATTTTTATTCATCCCTAATGGATACATCAAACCTAATTTAGTGGTCATGTCTCTTCAAGATCCCCCCATTCCATTTACTACCCCTAGGTTCCTAGCCAATCTCACGAGTTAGGTCCTAGTGTGTGTTACCACACATCTCATTTATTGTAATAACCATTATTAATAATGCTTTCCTTGGTGGTGTTATCTACCTCAAACTTATATCCTTGATTCTATAGTTTCTCTTCTTATACACCACAAATTAGGGTCTTGACTGTATAACCAAACGTTGACAAAAAATATAGGCCCAAGGTTTAGATTATTTATGTTAGAGAAATTACCCAAGGTTATGTGATAATAAGGAAATAAAAATATTATGATACTTAACATAAATATTCAAGAAATTTTACACATTCATAAGTACCATAAGATAGAAGTGAAAGTGTTGGGGATTGACATTTGAGGATACTCCATACCTTATATTACATTAGAAGCATTCTCACGTATCTGAATTTGATATTTAAATATATATAAGGGAATGCTTTAAGTTGGGGATCAAGGATAACAAGGAAAATGTACCTTGCCTAAGACATAGTCAACACTCCAAATCTGAAAGGTAACTTAGTGTAAAGGATTGAGTAGACAAGATTTTGAGGAAAAGCGTGTTGGTAAGAAAAAGTGTGAAACTTTAAAAAAGATAAGGGAAAATAGAGGGTTTTAGAGGAAAGAGATATCAAGAAGGAATTTTTTGAAATATTGATAGGAAAGAAGAGTGAAGGTGGGGAATGGAAGAGAGACATTCTTGAATGGGAAAGTATGGTATCTCAATAGGAATAAAGGAATTGTAGAGTTTAGATGAAAGACATACTAAGAAGGGAAATTCCAAAAGATTGAAAAGTTTTCCACACTTATAGAAATGATAAAATAACACCCCACACTTATAATTTTATTGAATCTTTGCAATTTCCAACACAAGATAAGCACATGAGGGATAACAAAGAACAAAATTTAAGCAATCTTGACAAAAGGGGGCCCATAATAAGGTTTCTCACATTGGTTATATGTGATGAATAAAATGAGGCATAAATGCATAAATGGGTTGGTATTCCAAAAAAAACTTATTAAATTGAATCCCAACATGTACAATGGAGAGTCTTTACTAAAATAATATATATAAACATCATATTTGTTTGGGTTTCATCTACTACTTCTTCGTATTCCTACCTCTATTCTATCTCTATTCTTCCTTGTTAATTCTTGCGGTGAGTATGAATAATCATATAGCCTTCTATTAGTTAAGGGACATGTCTTTATGTGTGTCCCTGTGCCTTATCAACACTTAATTGGTATTACTTCCCATTAGAAGTTACTACAATCATCTTTTGATGACTGCCATTCTATTTTATTCTTGGTTGTTGACCTATCAACATGAGTAATAGGATTGATAATTCATTCTTATACTTTAGGATGTACTAGGACAAGGGGATGTTCCTTGAGATCTTTAAGTTATAAAAATTAAAGAGAAATTAAGGAATAAATTTAAGGTTCTAAAGAATACACCCAATACACTATAAAATCCAAGATGTCACTAAGATCATGTTATTTTTTGTTACAACTAGACCACTAGTACCTCCAAATGAGAAAATGAGGAATTTCTCTTATATTTGGCCAAAGATAATAACAATATTATTCCCTAGTAAGTGAATCCATTTGTATACACATACACGTGCAATAAAGATAATATGCTTGTATGATCGTTATTGGATTTATCAGTTCAAGGATAACATATGGCACTATAATGAATCAATTTTAACTCTTACAAAGGAATATTAATTTTCCCTAAGAGAAAACCCAATTATTACATTAGGATGAACTGACAACTTTAAAAAAATGATTATAATTTTTATACAAAAATTTTAAACAAACAAAAAATTATAAATTTACAATAGAAAATGTTCAACTACAATGAATTGGTAAAACTATCTCTTTGTAGGGAATAAATTATAAATGTATTTCAACAAGAATGAAACCTACTAATTGTGAGAAACTTGTAGTAGATTTTTGGAAGATTTTGTCTTAGAGACTAGTACTTCTTGTAGATGTCCTTGTGTCATGGTGTCCTCTAATCCAAACATGTGACAAGAAGTATAGTCAAGTCCATGAAAGATACTTGTACACACAAAATCAAAATAATGAGTTTACAAAACATAAAGAGTATTCAAAATGACAAAAATTATGATGAAACTAGTTATCTAGATATTCAAAATGAATAACTAAAACACTAAAGAGAAGATTCAAAATATGTATCACTACCTAATGCTTCTTCTCCAAAGAGATACTTGCAAATAAGAAGTAAAAAGAAAGTTTCTGGGTGGTTGTTTGAGGGGCTTACCTTAGTCAAATCTTTATTTTGATCTTTTGACCTCCACGACATCTAAGATTTTTATAATATTGAAAAGATAAAAATATAATTTGAAATGAAAATATAATCTAATATGATATATAAAACAAAAATACATAATGATAGCACTTGAAGTTCTTTAAATGAAAATAACAAATGAGGAAATGAGGAAAAATGGAACAATGACATTAGAATAAAACCACCTAGAAGTTCCTTCAAACCCCCAAGAAGAATGGTGTTACCTCAATCTTACGATTCTTCACAATCTCACAAAAATGGTGATAATTTTTTTCAAATGACATGTACAACACTGGTATAGCTTGTTGGTTACAAAATAATAGATTTTCTTCAAATATTATAGAGCTAGAATTAGAGAGTGAAAAATTAAAAAAATCCTTATGCAAAAGAGGCAATTTGGAATACTATTTCTTAGTTGAATACATGCAAGAGCGTTACTTCCAAATTGTCAGTGGGAATGTAATGCTCTAACGACCACCAAAACTATAAAATTTTGTGGGATGCTAGCCATTACGTGGACATCTACGTGTTGTGCTACTGTCCTAGAAAATTTAGATTTAAAAGGCATGAATTATCATAAAATAATCAATAATACATTATTCAAGTTCTAAAATTTGTAATTGGAATGTTCTATATCATAGTGCTAAAGTGAGGACTCGATGCAATGTGGAATTGCAAGGGTGTGCAATTTTAGACACTATATTTTCCCCCTTTAGTAGGTATATTAACTACACTAAATATGCATGCTAAAGTAAGAAAAAAAAATCACAAAAAATTATCCAAGGATACTATAGAGGATGCATAATATTTAAGCTAGGTGAATATTACCCCAAGAGGAAGACTTACAAAATGACTAGAATACCCTATAGGAGACACAAACATGATACATGAATTTCACAAGGAAACATGCTAGCTAAAAAATGAGCATACTAACAAATACACTGCATTCAAGAAAAGAACAAAACAAACACCCAACAAAAGGAAAAGAGCAAAGGAGCTTGAAAAATATTACTAGAGGGGTATGGATAGCAAGGTGCATTATGCTAGAGTTCATACAATGATTTTGATTGGACATGGCTACTAAAATCTATGTTATGGGGTAAACATGATGAGAGGTAGGACATAGGAGAACCCACATGCTAGAAAGTTATATTATACTAGGTGTCGCATATGCTACCAAGTTGCAAAGAATGTAAAGATCATTAACTCTCTTGATATTAGAAAAGTGAAGTGTGTGCAATGAGAGCCCACACTTAAAATAATTGCATGATGTCAAGAACACAAATTACTTTAAGGAAAGAGAAGTGAAAGAAAAATATTCTTAATATATAAAACACCAACAAGGATGGCATGCCATGAAACATGTAACATTGTGCTTATGGAATGACATCAAAAACACAAAAATGTCACATAAAATATACATCACTTGCACACACATAAACTAAGGGATCTAAAGACAAAATAAGTATAAATATATAAGAATCATTCATTTCATTAGAGGAAGAATATAGAAAGTGATCATTCCCAAGTCTAATGTAACTATGAGTACAAAATAATAAAGGCACGTGAAAACACTTGAAATTTTTGGGTCAACATGGAAGAGGCCTAAATGTCTCAACACTTTGCATCTTCCCCAAAATTAAAAAAGAAAGATATTAAAAATAGGAGAATGTAGATAAAAATTAAGAAATGTCACAAAATTCATTTACTTTTAATCCATATACCTACAGGGGTATCATGGGTCCTCTAAGAGAGATTAACAAACATAAACAAGAATATATAGGGGATCACAAAACAAATAGGCAAACATCTAAAATCTAAAGATATGAAAATACTACTCTCAGGATCTTTCTCAAATAGATCATTAGTCTCCCAATATTGTTCATAAGGGGAGGGATGTCAAGCCTATAGAGGAAGTACCATCACAAAAATATTATGTGTCTCACCTATAGTAATAGCTAAGGAATTAGCTACAAGCATAATATCAACACTCTTGTGAAGATCGAAGACAACGTCGAAATATCAATGAAAGATTCAAATAGACACTCCTTGGGAGATATGTTAGTGAATCACTATTGCAATAAGTGAAAAGGGACTATTATTGCTAATATTCTAAATGGGAGTAGGGTAGAAGAAAAATAATTTGGGACTTCTTTTGTGAGGCGAACAAATGAAAAATGGTTTGGAGGTGGTAGAGAAGGTGGATTTAAATTTTGATTATAGTATGGTGGAGTTGGATAGTGCATAGGTTTTCTTTCGGGATGTGGGTGGGGACATCAATGTCTATAGTGGTGGGATGAATAATATCAATAAAATTTTGATGGTAGGTGGGTAGGAATAGGGAAAGGGAAGCAATCATGGTGCTAGAAATGACACTTCTATTAGGAATATCTAGTAGCATGGAGAAAGGAGGAATTTTTGGGAGATCTAGAATGAGAGATGGGTCCATCAAAGGAACCAAGTTGATATACACCCTTTTGGGGTGAGGATCATCAATATCATGATGATGGATAGGAGTTGTAGGATCAATACAAGGATTTGGAGAAGCACGAGACTAAGGTATTACCAATTTTGGAGGTGTATAGAAGCAAATTTGCACCCCTAACACAAATTCCCCTTTTACCCTTCCTCACATTTAGAAAACTAGATTCGGAGGCTTAATTCCACATAAGCACGTTCCACTTGCCTCCTGTTTTGAGCATCGATAGAGGAATAACTGTCGAGGACGCCTGCGCGGTACACAAACATTTGCACGGCACGCTTACGTCCCTGGCAGATTCCTGCAGTTGGAACCTGCAAAGGCGTTACACTTCCCATTGGAAGTCGAATTGTAACACCCCCCTTCGACTGACCAACCCGAATATGGTTGTTTTCTTCATCTTTCCTTCAAATTCACTCACCTTCATCCATTTTCATCTCTAGCCATCTCTTCACAATCCATCTACAATCTCTCCAAGCACTCCAAGCATTCAAGCACATTCTTGCACTCCATAGCTGCAATTACATCACTCCATCACTTCAATAAAGCAAGTGTAGAATAACACCATTGTAGCGGAGGCTTGAGTTCCTCTCATTTCTCCCCCATTATCCTTGAGCGCTCTTGGTGGAGGTGGTAAGCTTCCTACTTTCCTTCTCTATTACTTGGTTGAGTTAGCACATTACTATTTTGTAGTGTTTTAGTGTTCTTTGCTTGCATTTCCTTCTTTATCATATTATTTCTATATCATTGCAAACTTGGTTGTTCGTGGAGGTGGAAACACCAAAATGAGGGTCTGACTAAGGTAGACCCCTAAAACAGCCCCCCAACAATTTCTCTCTCTTATGTGTGTAGGTGGAGATATCTTGGAGCAAGCTGGAAAATAAGCTTTTGTGTGAGATCGTTATTGTCACCCTTTCCTTAATCTACTTGTTTTATAATATCTATTTATATGTTTCGTATTTCATAGTGTTATTTTGTTCTCTTAGAAACCATTAGTCAGGTCGATAGTTTGTTTTCCAGTGATTAGACCTTATCTTTCTGGTCGTACGGACGCCAACACACCTGAGAGACGCCAGCGCGTCGCGCTATCGTCCCAGAACCACGCTTTTATCCTCTGACAGAGAGCTATTTGAGACATAGAGTTGATCCTAAAAACTGACTTGCCTAGTCTCCTTTCAACTCTCGGGTCTGCAAAGTGATTGAAGGGGCTTATAGTCCTCATCATTCTCATCCCGCCTTTCCTAACACTCCCTTAAACTGAGGTAAGTTAGGGCAACCTGCTGCTCTTGCCCTTCCATGACCTGGGGCCTTGACGTGGTTGGCCCCGCTCTCTTACAAGAGGTAGTTACATTAGAGGAGGAGTGGTAGGCATCCCTATAGCATCCTACTCACTAGATAATATACGCTAAAAATTATTATGTTCACATGCAAGTTGGTTTTGTAAATGATGGGACCTAGATGTAGTTGTAGGAGATGGAATAGGGTTTTTCTACTTTGATTACAGAGGTGTCCTCATGTATAGAATAGGAGGAAAATTTCTTTAACAAAAGTTAAGGTACTTGGGGTGCATGTGATGAACCTATGCAACAAGTTCCTTTCCTCTTTCTATAATAGGGATAGGCATAGGAACAAGAGGTACCAATGGAAGGAAAGATTTTGTTAGTGCATAGAATGGATCCAATCCTATGCAGTGATTTCCCATTTCTACTAGAGGAGTAGGTCTAGGAATAGTAGAATCCACGAGAGGACAAAAGACTTATCGAGAAGATCTTTGCAACATGGGTGTGTTTCCTCGATTTGATGTAGGGATAAGATGAGGAATACGATGCAATGTTGGAGGTTATGAAACCTTAGGAGGGATGAGCAGTCATCCCAATGGATCATATGTATCCTTAGTGACTAGAGGGGCAAGTGTAGGGATATAAGGATTCTATAGTAGTTGGACGTTCGAAGGGAAGTAAATATAGGTGAAGAAGAATAGGGTGATAAAGAAGAGGACCCTAAATGACTCACTTTGAAATTTGAATAATATTTAAATAAGAGATCTCCATGAGGTTGCAAGGGTCCTAAAAGTGAGGGCCAAAAGTTACCAAGAGGGAAGCCTCCACAAAATAGTAGTGGTTTGTATCTAGTGTTCTAGATAGTCTACATTATGTCTTCATGTAGAAAATTTAAACATTTATGGACCACTGAAGTGATTGCTTCCATGAAAGTTAGTCATGGAATTTCTAATTTCATATAATAAATTTGATTCAAGGATAAAAAAGTGTTAGTGTGAAAAGGGTACTTTATCTAACTAGTTCATTTCCTAGCTAGTTCTCCACTTAGGTCCTCTTCACACTAGCTTAACTTTACATAAGATAAGATTGTTGAACTTTAATGACCTGAGTTGTCACACCTCATAGGATGAAAAAAATTGTCATAATATGGTTACATCCTATCTCTCCCCTTGGCCTATAAAACCAAGTCATTTCCTTTGTAATCTTAATTCTCAAGCTCATAGAAGTTTTGCATTTTCTTGAGAGGAATACAATTTATTCTTTCTCATATTTTATTTCTATATTTTCTTTCATTTAGTCATTTGAATATTGAGTAGGCTATTTAGCAAATCTTACATGGTATCAAAACAAAAATGTGTTGTAGATTAGCAATATTTTAGGAAATTTGAGAGTGTAGAGTTGTTTTTTTCAAAGCATTGAGTATGCTCTTCTCTTACATCCTTGGATGATCTAGAGAGTCAAAAAAGTGTGGAGAAAATAGCATTTTCTAGGGGGGGTCATACATTAAATTTCCATTTGCAGGTTTTCTAAAACTTTTTGGAGAAATTTTGAACTCACCATTGAGTCCAGAATAGCTGAGAAAGTCAAATCTACCCTTCATTTCATCTAAATCAGACACCAGAAGCTAGATCTGCAAGAATTTGAAGTGAGAGGTTTGTTGCAAGATCTAGCAAAAAACAACCATTTTGGAGCATTCAGGATCAAATCTGACCCTGCCATCGTGCTCAAAAGATTTGAAAATGCTAAAACTAACTATTAATTTGTTGATTTTGGTTGAGTTTGCAAAAAAAAAAAATCTAAATCTAAATCTAAGCATTCAAAAAATTAAAATTCATATGTTAAGAACAACACAACTTTTTAAAAAAGAAATACAGATATTTTTATTAAATGTTTAAAAAAATAAAAATAAAATTAGTGGTTGTGCAGGGCTTGCACATTCCATAATTGTGGAGACCCATAAACCCCACTCCTTTATTTGGCCACATAAAGCTTTTAAAAAAAAGTTTTTTCATTTCTTATTAAGTCAACTTTATTGTTGCAGTCTTCAATAAAGGCTTTTAATGCATCACGTGGGGATGTGTGGAGGCTAGAGACCCTCGCCTCTCCTACTGTCCCACAAAATATTTTTTTTTATTGCGCAGGTCATAATTGTGGAGACCCATAAACACCACACCTTTATTTGACCACATAAAGCTTTCAAAAAAGAGCTTTTTCATTTCTTATTAAGTCAACTTTATTGTTGCAGCCTTTAATAAAGGCTTTTAATGCATCACGTGGGGATGTATGGAGGCTAGAGACCTCCGCCCCCCTACCCTCCCACAAAATAATTTTTTTTATTAAAGTTAATTTAAATAAAGTTTTTTAATTAAATCTTTATTGATAAAGTTTTTTAATATTTTTTGTTTTTTGTTTTTTAATATTAAAAAATATAAATTTTAAAATCCAACGATAAATTGTTGACACCATTAAATTTAGCGGGTTTCTAAATTTGGCGGTTCATTATTTTTATCTTGCGGGTTACTAAATTTGGTGGAGGTATAAAATAGTTGGCGAATATCTATATTTGGCGAACTGCTAACTTTGGCAGTAGTTCCACTAAATTTGTCGGATTTTTTTTAGAAACATCATACCCCCTCTTCGTTGATGAGTTGGTTTTTAAAGACCAACTTTGCAAGCTCATAACTTGGGCTCATGACCTCCAATTTTAATGCAATTTTTTTTATTTGGGCTATTTTTTTGCGCTCTACGCATTAGTGAGGACGGTTTCATATTTCAGCTCACATATTTTTTAGAAATTGTTGATTCTTAGAGAGGACACCTCATAGTTCTTGTTTTGCAAACTTCAAAGCTGCATAACTTTTGCATACACCTCAAATCAAGTTGATTCTTGTTTTGAAAGTGCATGATTTTTCATGTACTTTTCATTGATGTTACTTATTTCATATGAAATTGTACCAAAAATTTACTTTCATCATATGCTCATTTCTTGAGGATTTGTAAAAGCATTGAAATCCAAAAATTTGTAACTTCATTAAATATAAAATGCCAGATCATTTTTCTCTAAGGGGTTCTTTGATTGAGTAAAATAGGGGGGGTCTCTTGTTATTTTTGTGCGTGTACATCTATTCTACTTCGTGCTCTATTTTTCCTTCACTATGGGTACATTTAAGTTTTCATTTCTAATGTCATATGACTACAACATATGACATCAAAATGCATGGAATGCCTTAATCCAACTAGGATATACACCTTATGTTGAGAAGAAGGTAATTGAACCCACAAATGATAAAGAAAAACTTCTCTAGATGTTCAAACATAAAAAAGCTCTTGGTTGTCTAAGGAGTTTAGTTTCTCTTGATATAATATTTCAAATTGAAGAATGTAAAGATTTGCATGATGCATGGAACAAATTAAAAACTATCTATGGTACAACTGATGAAGTTCATGGTTATCAAATTGACAACGAATTAATGTGTCTTGATCCAAAGTCTTTTAACATCTAAAATTATGTAACAAAGGTCAATGACCTTAGAGCACAATGTAAATCATGTGGGTTAGAGAAGAAAGACATTCAACTTGTCTATAGCACTCTCAAAAAACTTGTAGCTACTACAAGAAACCTAGCCATAAGGAACATTCTTGTCATAAGAAGCAAATTAATGAGTTGAAACATCTTAAAAAGAACAACATTAATTTGCCTTCTTTTGTTGCTTAGCAGCTACACTTGTTGCTATTGTTGATTCTTCACAATAGTGGATTCTTGACTCGGGCGCATCACATTACATGGGTTTTATTAAAAAATACTTTTCTTTGTTGGAGCCTTGTTTTGTGCCCCACATTCTCATCGGGGATGATTCTCTAGTGGATGTAATTGGAAAGAGTTCAATTAATGCTGGCAATGGTACATTTGAGGATGTCTTTTGTGTGCTTGATTTGTCAGCCAACCTTCTCTTCGTCTACCAAATCACTCAAAATGGTAGAAATGTTGAATTCACTCCAGATTTCGTTAGCATCAAGAATTTTGAAGATATGCACTCCTTACAGTTGGTAAGGCCAATCATGTGTCTCGCTTGTATGCTTTCTCTCATTTTGTACCTAATTCACATTCCACCACATTGCTCACTCATTCAAATTTTGTGATCAACTATGCTACTCACATCCAGAATAGAGTTCCACATAAGGCATTAAAGGGAATCACTTCCTTCGAAGCCTGGTGTGGCAGGAAACCTGTTGTGGAGCACTTCTGAGTTTTTGGCTCCCCAAAATGGGCTCATATTCCTTCAAAGAAGCACAAGGCCTTGGAACCTCAAAGTCTGCCTTGTATCTTTGTTGGTTACCTTGATGGTGTCAAAAGATATAGGCTAATGGATCCTAAAACACATGAGCTCTTCATTGAGCGTAGTGTGCATTTTGAGGAAAGCTCCTCTAGTTCATCCTCTGCTCCTCCTTCCTCCATAGTGGATTTAGAGGATTCTGACATTGAGGATTTTCCTCAAGCTTCCTCTAGTCATCGAGTTGATCATGAGATTTCCTCTTCCTCTTCACAGAGTTTAGAATCTCCTCCTCCATCCTCTACCATGCCTCGTTGGGCTCACCAAACACTTGAGTCTGCAGGCGATCTAGTTGGGGATCCTTCAAATACTAGGACTCAATCACAACATCATAACATTCCACATTCCTACATCACCATAGCTTCAAATCCACAATCATTTCATGAAGCATCTGGTATTTCTGAGTGGGATTCTGCAACGGAGGAAGAGTACAACTATTTAATGCAGAGTAAAACATGGGATCTTGTTCCACTTCCTAAGGGAAGAAAATTGATTCAATGTAATTGGATCTATCGAACCAAATTTGCAACAAATGGCTCAATTGACAAATATAAAGCATGACTTGTGGCCAAAGGTTTCTCTCAAGTACTAGGTATTGACTACACTAAGACCTTTGCCCCTGTTACCAAAATGAACTCCATTTGCTTGCAACTTGCTATTTTTGCAGCTCATGTTGGGTTGTACATCAAATGGATGTGAAGAGTGCATTTCTTCATGGAGATTTACATGAAGAAATTTATATGGAGCAGCCACTAGGATTCATTCAAAACTCTTCATTAATTTGTAAACTAAGGAAGTCTCTCTATGGCCTCAAACAGGCTCCACAAGCTTGGTATGCCAAAATGGACTCCTTTCTTCTCTCCATTAGGTTCTCTAGATGCCACTTAGATCTGAATGTCTACATCTTGTGGCAGGAGAATGCTCTTCTCTTCTTGGCTCTCGATGAGTCAGACTGAGAAAAATGAGTCCCTTTTTTCTCTTGCACTGTTGCCATTTCCAATAACAGACTCTTCCCCAAAGGGAGTAAAGACAACATCTGCATATGAAGGAGGTTCTACAAAAGCCTCATTACTGAAACTTCTGCGAACCAAGCCATTAGAATTCTTTAGGCTTGAATGCAAGTGATATTCAGGAGGAAATGAATAGAATTCTTTAGGCTTGAATACAAGGGATCTTCAGGAGAAAATGAATGAATCTCATCCTGAGACGTCATCACACTCCTGTAATCACTGTTAATGGACATAAATGCCTGCGAAGACTGATCTAAAATGAGACTTTCCATTACATCCGGGGATGTAAACAAATGGGCTTCTTGAGCCTCATCATTCTCAGAGCCCATCATTCTGCTCAACCAACAAGCGGCAGATAATTCAGAAAAATTATACAACTGCCTACCTAACACAGTTTATGGTGTCAGTTATTTATAATTCAGAGACAAATTCTATTTAGTTTCCTATATTTTCAACTATCCTGAATAAAGAAGGGAACTGGCCCCATAATGGGTAATACCATAAGGAATGAGATTGGAATCATATGCCCCGACGACTTTGGCAGAATAGATACTCCTCAATCCTTGACTCTTAGTTGAAGAAGTTTCAGCCTAAGATATGTGCTCCCATATCAGATAGCTAAATGATGTTGTGGGATTGATATAAAACCCTCCAAAAACAACCTTACTAAATAGCCACCGGTAAGTGGGATGACAAGCAAAATCCCACTATACAAGCAAAGGAGTACACAGACTACATAGGTGCATTGATAACGATCAGACGTGTGTGATTCCTAACAAAGTTCATAATTTGACCAACAATACACACGGCTGAGAGATAGGACTTCAACTGTGCACAATTATCTTTATCTAAATATATTAAGTGAACTACAGTCTTACTTCGTTTCTTTTATTCTTCATCATTTCAATCCTCTAATGACATCCATATCTGGGATGGATTCAACTCCTTTCAAAGAAGAAATAAAAATATTTCACAAGATCCTACATGCAAATATGTCCATATTTGTTCCTGTCAAAGTCTCTATGACCATTCACAAAGCTGCATCCCTTGATATTGATCTTGAAAAAACTTGCAACTATTAAAGAATAATTATCGTAACACAACCATAAATGAATAGAACTCAATAACATGAATATGCGAGGAATGAACAAAATACAATCAATAGAGAACTTGAAATACTGATATGAAAATGCACTTTATAAAAAAACGATCAAAAAACTTTTTCAACTGAAGATCATCATTGTAAAAAAGTGCTAAATTTGGTTCCACCACAAACCACAGATGTGAAAATCTTCTTATAGTTCAATATTAAACATAAAATGCTTCAAAGATTGATCCGCTGGTCTCTAAATACTTTTCAAGTCACAACCAGACATTTGATCTGTTTGTTTCATGCAGTTTTACTGTCAACTAATTGTTGAATATCTTCCAATGTTTTCTTCCATAGAGAACATTTTTTTTAAATGTCATCTAAGGCTTCTCAAGTGGAGGGGAATCAAAGAGATTTTGGTCCCCCATGTGTAAAGTTATTTTTGTTACATTGAAAAACAATAATGGCAATAGTAACTTAAAAAAGAAAACGTAACTGCAATTCCATATCATATCAAACACAAGTATCTCAAGAAGATGGCACAAACTATGTGACATTGATTCTTAGTTAGCAATCTTCATTGAAATATCATGGTAAAAAATACAATATGCAGGCAAGAAAAGACTTTACCAGTTCAGAACTCAAATAAATTAAATTTGGCTCACGAAACAAATATCCAATACAAATATCTACAAGATTATAATTTCACATTTAATGATGAAAACTAGATGCTACTTTAGCATTGACATAATATATTCTAGCATAAAGCAGACATTTTAGTTCACAAATTATTAACTTGAACATGCAGTGTTTATAGAAGTTGTTTCAATAATAGAAACCAATTGTCTATGGAATTCTGCAAGTTCACTTGTGTTATTAAGGTTTGAAGATGACTCAATTCTCTCTGCAGATTCTTGTATTTGGTTAATTTCTTTTGAATTCACCTGTCACAAAGTCCAAAAATTGATAATGTTTAGTGGAATGAGAATACCTTTTACTTTTGAAGAAAGCTATTTACTCAAATAATAGTAAAAAGATGTTATATGGAAACTATGAATAACAATATGTCAATTTGATGTCCAACCCAATGTCAAAAACTACAAACTGCAAATTGTAAACTAGGACAAAAAATCTTACTTGACTGTTTTCTTCTGAGTTGCTTGGTGATACTTCCAATTTTCCCTTCAAAATATCTTTATGAAAAAGCTTCAGAGCATCTTTTCCTGAAACTGAATGTACTTTGCGATGCAGAGCTTCCAGTTTGGTTCTACCTTCATTTTCTTTGACCAATTTTTCTTTCATATGCTCCGGAAGGAAGGCAAATGAACTTTAACAAGGTTACAAACTTACAAGTATCATCAAAATATCTAAAAGGGAAAAAATCACACTTATTTTTAAATTAGGGAAATTACTTCAACTTATTTAGCTTGTCTATCATTTACCCCCATATCACATTAAAACAATGTTTCTAATCCTTGGGCTATGTAGGCTTCTTTCAGAAAAATACTAACTCTCAAACTACCTTCGCAAAATTAATTCTATCATATGTTCTACATGTACCTCCTCAATCATCTTAAAGAAATTAAGTATTGGATTGTAAATGAATCTTTTGATACCTTGTTATCCCTCGAACTAAGCCCCAGTTGTATCCAACCAACACAGATTCTTTAAAGCCATTGTTAAAACCTACTTGAACAGATGAATCTTTGCCTGCCAACAAACCTTCCCTGTACCCAGTCTGATACTTCATCAAATGTCCACAATACGCATAGAGCTTAACTTACCCAAAATGTTCAAGCGAAGTAGAAACAAATGGATTACAAATTATAATGAACATTGAAAATGCAAGGAAAACATAAGAAGGATACAGTGTGAAATTGGTTATGTCTAGTATTCCATTCTCTGTCCAAATCAGAATTCTGTTTTGCATTCATATTATCATAATGGGTTTCATCATCCCACAAGTTTTCATCCTCGATAGCTCCAAAATTGGACGCCATTTTGATTGCGAATTCGGAACAAGCCTGTCAAAACATAATTTCATTGAATAAGTTTTGTTTAATTTTGAAGATGAACAAGTATCATCGTCTCAAATGTCTATGGATTATAAGCAATGACAATATGAGATTTGATTCGGATGCATTGAATTTGCATCTAACAGCTCAAAACATGTCATTCTCATATCGATGAACATTAATCTTGAACTAAGTTTTTCAATCATTTGTGCACTTGTAAATTTTATTTTGAATAATTTGACCCTATTTTGATTTTGATCACAGGAAATCTTTTATTGCCCTGTAACAAACAGAGTCCAAAGCCCTCATGGTAGCCATGTTGCATTTCACTTTGTAAAGAGAAAAGTTGAAAGGAAGAAATATCGAACACAACCTTGTGATGCTACCTTCAATTTGTAAAGAGAAAAAGGGAGGAGAAACAAACACACAACGCTTGTGATATTGCATTCACTTTGTAAAGAGAAAAAATAACTATCATACACACAAGATTTGTACATTTTTCAGATGAAAATTAGAAAAGGAAATTTCAACAGTACTTCCAAAGAAGCCACGAAAAAGAAGACTTAAAAAATAATTATTTCACAATATACAGAATTCGAACCTTATATTCCAATGGTTCCTGAAAAAATAGAGGAGATCCTTCTATTGGGAAAGTCTGCCTCAACTTTCTGGTCTTTTCCATTGAAGACTTAGGCGTTTTTCTTCAAGTTCTGGCCTTTACCGCCATACCGCTGTAGGCTTGTCTTGGTGGCGCAGTTGTGCGGTTTACCGCTGTACCGCGGGCCACCTTGCTTAGTCTGGCGGTTGGGCGGTGTTACCGCCTTACCACGACAGTCTTCTTTATGTCTGGCGGTAAGCGGCAGTAGTGGGTGTGGCGGTTACCTCCATACCGCAGGGTGCTCCTGTTGGTGGCGAGGTAACGCGATGAGCGGAGCAGAGGTGGCATGCTGTCGGGTGACGGTCTACCGCCTTACCGCGAGCGGTGAGATGGCTCACCACGGTGGCCACGGTAAGCGGCTTGCGGTCGGTGGTGACTGTTACCACCCCACCGCGGGCGGTGCTTTGGGTGACTACAGTGGCTGCGGTAAGACCACTGGCGGTCTGCCAAAGCGGTTGCCGCTCTACCGCGGTGAGACGTGGCGGTCTCTGCGATAGCACGGTATGACCGCCGACGATCTACTAGGCGGTTACTGCCACACCGCAGGAAGGCTTGGGAGTGTCAACGGTAGACGGCAAGGTGAGCTCGGTTGAGCTCACTGCCATACCGTGAGGCAAAGCCGACAGGGCTCAGTGATGTCGTCGGTGAGCTCCGATGAGCTCACCGATATACCGCGAAACGACTTGGATGGAGCAACGGTAGTGTGGTAGATGGCGGGGTGAGCTCGGGTGAGCTCACCGCCATATCGCGGCTGGTAATGTTGAGCTCGGCAGTGACGCGGTTAGAGCTCCGACGAGCTCGTAGCTCAATTGATCGAGCTGGACCGATTCTATCAAAGCGATCAGCGAATGTGAAGGCGACACGTGGCAGGTTGGCAGCATCTAATTGACCAAAGACCAAAGAGGTAAAGACAGTTATTGCAAGTCGTGGAAATAGAACCCGATTAAGGTGATGGATTTATTGCCTGGGTGGCTCGATGCAATCTGTGCAGATCGGATGCATGCTTGGCTATTCAATGCATGAACCTAAGGGTCAGCAATTGGTTGGGTCATTGAATGCGATGTATGGCTCGGTCAGAGATATACATTTTGATATAAACCAAAAGGTGATGTGAAGAGGATGAATCGTTGACTGAGAGAGGCTGTGAGTGTGTTCGAGCAGAATGCTAAGGCATTGTAACTGTGAATACTCTGCCTCTCGATTCTGATCGATGTGAACCTGTGGAGGCCTTGGGGCTGTGCTGGCCATGAGGCTGGCTGAGACAATCATTTATGAGGAGTTGAAGGGAATCTACATAGTATGTCACATGGATGACATTGTAACTGTGTGAAGGTTCTGGTTTTGTTGTTGCCTACCTTTCTCCAGATGGACAAGATGTAAACTCCTGGAGAGCATAGCTTTGTTTTTGTATTGTAACTATTTTGCTACTGAATAATACAAACTAAGCTGAGTGTTTTGGAGGGTGGGGTTTTTTACCCGAAAGGGTTTTCCCCACGTATATTTGTGTGTCAACTTGTTTGTCTTTCATGGTTTCTTTCTTATGTTGAATCCATGCTTTGTATTTACTTCTCTCAGAGGATCAATGAGGGATCAACTGTGCCTGCTTCCGCTTTATGGCATAGTTGTGTGTGTCTTTGAAATGATAAGAATGAAAATCACTAAGGCACTGCTGTCTTAGATGTTGATCTATGATGACAGAACCAACTCCATATCCCCAACAAGTGGTATCAGAGCTGGTTGAAGGAGGTCGAGGCTTGATGATACCAACAAGTGGTGTCAAAGCCTTCTCCTGGTTACTGAAGTTCTGGGTATTTCTCCTGTGTTGATTTCTTAGCATGGCAAACTTGAGGAAATCTGGAGAAATCGGTTGGTGATTGATCCTTCGATGAGTGGAAGTTGCTTCTTTGATTCAACACACAGTTTTGAAAGACGCTGGAGATGACTAGAGTTGATAATATTGGTGCAATGTGGACTGAGGCTCCTGGCTTGCAGCAAATGTTCCTGATGCGAAGGGTGCGAGATGTGCTTGTGGTTGTGTTGCAACGAAGCGTGGTTTCATACTGGGTGTCTGTGTGAGAGGCTCCCTGGCGGTATGGAGTTGCTTGTTTTGTTGTTCAGCCATGGAGTATTTAGCTTGTGCTGGGTGTTCTAACTTAGCATTGAAGGCTACTTCTCTGCTGCTCTAATTGCATGGAGGCTATGAAGTTAATCCTGGTGGTCTGCAACTTTTGGATAGCCTGGCTCTCTTGTATGCTTGTGCATGACTGTGGTTTTTTGGAACTAGTCTGAAATGGACCTGCTGTTCCGTTCTTACCTGTGTCTTGCACTCGCATGGTTCAGATTCATGTCTTTGGCTCTGGAGGTTTTTTGTAGATTTTCCTATAAAGTCTATCATGCATATTCATGTTTTTCATTGTTCTGGTTAACCGTGATGGTTGTGTGCAAACTCCTGAGTCGTCCAGATGAGCAGTGAATATGGAGATGCGTGGGTGTTTTATAAACACTGTGGTTTTGCAGGTTTTACACGGCCAAAGAAAACTTGTGGTTTGAGGAGCTGTTGTTCAACTATTTTCTAGACCCTGGCTTCTGGAGTGTGACTGGATGATATAGTTGCAGTTCGACATGTCTTTGAGGAGGTGTGATGTCTCTCTACATGGGAGTGTTGGTATGATTTACTCTTTCAGCATTCTTGTGGTATGTTTGTTGGTTTCCTAGACTATGGTGCTTCAGTTGTGGACATGACTGGCAAATCAGATCTGGTCTTTGATCTGGTGTTTGAGTCATGCTTGTCTGCTTTGGTTGTTCTCTTTGATGATCTCAGTTTTGCAGTTTCCAGTGCGATGATAGATTTGCAGGTTTTCATTTGGTTGCATCCACGAGTTGTGCAATGTTGTGGGTTGTCCTTACCTACATGTTTGCTGTGAGACAACTCGGAAGTGGACTGTCAATATTCACGAGGTTGTAACTGTGTGGTGCAGATCTGTTAGCTGACCTTGTCTGTGGTCACTTGTGCATTGGCGTGGCTGTTTTGAGATGAGAGGAGGAATGGTGTTTGAGTACCTGAATAGTCAGTGATGGGGACCTGTAGAATGTTAATCACAATGTCATGGAGAGCTGGATACACTGGCTAGTGTAAGCTTTTGACAGTGATGCGGTGGTCGATCATGGTGCTTGGAAAGCTCGGTGTCACAGTTCAATGGGAGCTTTAGCAGTGACTGTGGATTCACCACTTGGTGGTGAATGATCTTCTTTGGTGTTACAGATGCTTCTTGAGGACTCTTAGATCCTGTTGCTGCAGAAGAGTTCTTTCGCATCTGCATGGTCACTATTTGAAGGTGTGCAGCATCTTGGAGCCATGGAGGACCTTGGTAGTCTTTGGCTGAGATGCTGGTGGTGCTTGACAGGTGATGTTGGTTTAGAGTTTGTTTGCTTTATGTCATGGTATACTCTTGCTTGTGCATTAAAGTTTTGGCATGTTGCTTTGCTCTTGAGACCATCGATAGTTCACTTGAAGCATGGTATCTCCTAAGGGGGATGTGTAAGATCATGGCATCATGATAAGTTCTTGTTCAATTGGTTTGGAGCTTTGACAGTGGTCTGGGGTTTCTCTATGTTTTGAGTACTTTGGTCATATGTTGGTGGACTTCATGATAAGTGCAGTAATGCAGTTTGGAGTTAGCATGAAATGACAGGTGCTGGTGCTCATGGATGCATGGAGAATAAGGTGAGGCTAGAATTCTTTTGAGAATGTTGTTGTTACAGCTGAAAGTCCGAGTAGCCTGCACCTTGGTTGAACGTGAGTTCAACAGAGACCATGAAGGAAATTGCTCTTGGGTAAGTCACGGTGACTTGTATATCTTGGAGGAGCATCTTTTCTCTTTCTTCTTGGTCTGCTCGGCAGTGGTATTTATTTGAAAGGTATTTGCCCATTATAGCTTTCAGATATTTGTGTTATGCTTGCTTTCATAATATGAATCTTGGGTTGTTTCAAGATTTTGGAGGATTCATCATGAAAGGTGGACAGCATTGTGTTTCTCCTTGTGCTCTTTGAGGACTAACAAGAGATGTTTATATGGGTTAGTCTGATCTTCTTTTGATAAGCTTACATTCATGGATTTGTTGGGTGTTGTTTTGGCTTTTCTCTTTTGGGATGTGAAGAAGATCATTCTTGACACAGCTGGCATATAGAAGTGTTTGTAGAAGGACATGTTTGATTTGCTGTTTCTCTCTATTCTGGTCTCTTCTTCCTGAATGTTCTTGACTTTAGATGTGGGATGTCTATGTGGAGCCATGTTGGTCACTTGTTTGTGATCATGTGTTGTCACTTGGGTGATGACATGAAGGTTCCTGTGTTTCCTTCTTCAGTCAAATATGGAACCTTGGAAGAACGGTGGAAGATGGTTGAGAGAAACGTTTCTTGTAGCAAGTGGTTGCAGGGTGTGCAAATCAGAGTAGGTGTTCCTTGGAACTACATGGTTACTCATTTCTATGTGCAGGGATTGGTGAACTTAGTATGCCTGGATCATGTGTGATGGTGCTTTGTTTGCACTCATCTGGATAGTACCTTCGCAGTGGGAGTACCTGGATGTGCTTGGTCGTTTGACTGGTTGGCACATGGTGTTTGTTTTTGCTGCCGATGGGTGGTTATGTGATGGCATGAGTTTACTGATAGTCATACCTTTGAAGTATGGGTGGTTGGATGATTCAGCACGAGCTATGGGTGCTAGTTTTCAATGGTGTGGGTTTGATCAATTGGATGGGGGCAATCAGTTTTATGGTTGTTGTTCTAGCTGGTTGGTTTATCTTGTTCTGGAGAAGTGGTTTTCCTATTCTGTGTTCGCGTTGTGCTTCGTTGTTGTTGTTGTGGTGCCTCTGCTGCCTGAAGGATCTATTGCTTGCGGTCCTGAGACTGGTGCATATACGCCTTGGCTTGTTCCTGTGCTTTGGAGCTGTTGCCTGAGGTGGTGGACATCTTTCGGATATTGTTGCAGGTGTCTTGGTTGGAGCGTGAGAGCATGGTTGGTCCTTGTTCGCATTGTTTGGAGGAAGCTTGAAAGTATTCGGCAAGTGGGAGATTGTTGGAAAAGTCTGCCTCAACTTTTTGGTCTTTTCCATTGAAGACTTAGGCGTTTTTCTTCAAGTTCTGGCCTTTACCGCCATACCGCTGTAGGTTTGTCTTAGTGGCGCGGTTGTGCGGTTTACCGCTATACCGCGGGCCACCTTCCTTAGTCTAGCGGTTGGGCGATGTTACCGCCTTACCGCGACAGTCTTCTTTATGTCTGGCGGTAAGCGATAAGCGGCAGTAGTGGGCATGGCGATTACCTCCATACCGCGGGGTGCTCCTGTTGGTGGCGAGGTAACGCGGTGAGCGACGCAAAGGTAGCATGTTGGCGGGTGATGGTCTACCGCCTTACCGCAAGCGGTGAGATGGCTCACCGCGGTGGCCACAGTAAGCGGCTTGTGGTCGGTGGTGACCGTTACCGCCCCACCACAGGCGGTGCTTTGGGTGACCACAGTGGCCACGGTAAGACCACTGGCGGTCTGCCAGAGCAGTTACTGCTTTACCGCGGTGAGACCTAGCGATCTCCGCAGTAGCGTGGTATGACCACTGACGGTAAACTAGGCAATTATCGTCACACCGTAGGAAGGCTTGGGAGTGTTAGGGGTAGACGGCGAGGTGAGCTCGGTTGAGCTCATTGCAATACCGTGAGGCAAAGCCGACAGGGCTCGATGATGTCGTCGGTGAGCTCGGATGAGCTCACCGATATACCGCGGAACGACTCGGATGGAGCAGCGATAGTGCGGTAGATGGCGGTGTGAGCTCGGGTGAGCTCACCACCATACCACAGCTGGTAATGTTGAGCTCGGCGGTGACGCGGTTAGAGCTCGAATGAGCTTGGAGCTCGGTTGACCGAGCTGGACCGATTCTGTCAAAGCGAACAGCGAATGTGAAGGTGACACGTGGCAGGTTGGCAACATCTGATTGACCGAAGACCAAAGAGGTAAAGACAGTTATTGCAGGTCATGTAAATAAAACCCGATTAAGGTGATGGATTTATTGCCTGGGTGGCTCGATGCAATCTGTACAGATCGGATGCGTGCTTGGCTATTCGATGCATGAACCTGAGGGTCAGTGATTGGTTGGGTCATTGAATGCGATGTATGGCTCGGTCAGAGATATACATTTTGATATAAACCAAAAGGTGACGTGAAGAGGATGAGTCGTTGACTGAGAGAGGCTGTGAGTGTGTTCGAGCAGAATGCTAAGGCATTGTAACTGTGAATACTCTGTCTCTCGGTTCTAATCAATGTGAACCTATGGAGGCCTTGGGGCCGTGCTGGCCATGAGGCTAGCTGAGACAGTCATTTATAAGGAGCTGAAGGGAATCTACATAATATGTCACATGGATGACATTGTAACTGTGTGAAGGTTCTGGTTTTGTTGTTGCCTGCCTTTCTCCAGATGGACAAGATGTAAACTCCTGGAGAGCATAGCTCTGTTTTTGTATTGTAACTATTTTGCTACTGAATAATACAAACTAAGCTGAGTGTTTTGGAAGGTGGGGTTTTTTACCCGAAAGGGTTTTCCCCATGTCTATCTATGTGTCAACTTGTTTGTCTTTCATGGTTGCTTTCTTATGTTGAATCTGTGTTTTGTATTTACTTCTCTCAGAGGATCAATGGGGGATCAACTGTGCCTGCTTCCGCTTTATGGCATAGTTGTGTGTGTCTTTGAAGTGATAAAAATGAAAATCACTAAGGCAGTGTTGTCTTAGATGCTGATCTATGATGACAGAACCGACTCCGTATCCCCAACACCTTCTAGAAGGAACCTATATTAAACCTATAAAAAGAAACATAAAACTGAAATCATTCAAACTCTAGAGGACTACCAAACAATAAATTGGAGCTGGCCTGAATAAGGATTAACCAATAATAAATTAATAAATTTTCAGTAAAAGGCAGTTTGCATACAAAAGAACCCACATTCATAAATCAAATGTAATCAACGAGCTGATTACTTGTCGCCAGACAAATTTTACTCAAAACAATTGAAACCAATAACCAATCAATTGAAGCTAAAAAATGTTATCAAGTTTTTTTATTAATGTTTGCAAACTTTAGCTGACTGCTGTAAGGAGTTTCTAAAAAAGCAAAATAAAATAAATAAAAAGATTTCAGAATGATGATATTGCTGTCTTCAACTGTGCAGCACTAATCATTTAGACTTTGTTAGATTCCCCACTTCACTGGTAGATTTCTAAAGAGTGAGATTTGATCAGAAATAATGAGAATTTAGTGTCAAAGAAAACATAGAAATCATCAGACAGACTTATATTTATAATTATTAATAATGTAAAAATATTATTATAAATATTAATTAATTCTATGCGTATACATATGTGCATACATGATACATATATATGCATACATATAAGTGCTACATATATACATACATAAATGTACATATATGTATACATGTATGTATGTATGTATATAAATAATTAATAATAAATGTACCACATTATTATAAATATATTAAACATTATTATAAATATATATATATATATATATATATATTTGTATATGTATAAATACACACATATGTTGTATATATATAAATACACATATACATATACATACATATATCTACTATACATACATACAAGCCTCCGTTCCCCCTATTGTCCTCAAAATTTGGTCAATAGTCCCACCATCCCCAAAACCCATCCCTGCATCCCCTCATCCCCCCAATACACACATATGTTGTATATGTATAACATATACATATACATACATATATCTACTATACATACATACAAGCCTCCGTTACCCCTATTGTCCTCAAAATTTGGTCAATAGTCCCACCATCCCCAAAACCCATCCCTGCATCCCCTCATCCCCCCATTCTAAAGTTTTATGGAACATACAAATTCAAATGTTTCACATTCAAGCCAACACATATGGCAGACCTGATCAAGAATGAAGATGTCACACTTAGTACCAAAGTCGTTAAGACTGGAGTTATAGATCTGGTTTAGCTTTTTCCTGGTTTATAGGCAAGTTTGGTATATACAGTGCCATGTAGTAATCTTCCTGTCAAATATATAGGTTTCTATAGTAATGCTCAGATTTCAAGCTGATCTTGATATATATCCCTGTTCATGCCGTTAT
>CM021109.1:135272514-135358762 GCA_007115665.2 Sequoiadendron giganteum
ATCCACAATAATTTCATGAAGCATTTGGTATTGTTGAGTGGGATTTCATAATGGAGGAAGAGTACAACTCTTTAATGCGGAATAAAACATGGGATCTTGTTCCACTTCCTAAGGGAAGAAAACTATTTTGGTGTAAGTGGATCTATCGAACCAAATTTGTAGTGGATGGCTCAGTTGACAAATATAAAGCACAACTTGTGGCCAAAGGTTTCTCTCAAGTACCAACTATTGACTACACTGAGACCTTTGCCCCTGTTGCCAAAATGAACTCCATTCATTTTCTACTTGCTATTTCTACAACTCATGGTTGGGTTGTACATCAGATGGATGCGAAGAGTGTATTTCTTCATGGAGATCTACATGAAGAAATTTATATGGAGCAGCCACAGGTATTCACTCAATATTCTTCATTGGTTTGCAAACTAAGGAAGTCTCTCTATGGCCTCAAATAGGTTCCATGATCTTGGTATGCCAAAATGGACTCTTTTCTTCTCTCCACTGGGTTCTACAGATGCCACTCAAATTTGAATGTCTACATTGTGTGATAGGAGGATTCTCTTCTCTTCTTGGCTCTCTATGTTGATGACTTGATTGTCACTAGGAGCACTTCACCCATCATTGTGACTATCAAGATTACTTTGCATGATAAATTTTCCATGACTAACTTGGGTCTCTTGCACTAATTTCTCAGAATTGAGATCACTCAAACCTCTTCTAGGATATCTCTTGCATAGCCCAAGTATACTCTTGATCTATTGTCACATTTTCATATGGCTGATTCTAAGCATGCATCAACTCCTTTTCTGTCTAGAGTTGACATTGAGGCAAAATTTTCCAAACCACTAGTTGATGCTACTTTGTATCATCAACTTGTTGGTAGCCTCAGATCTACTTGAATCATAGTCGTCCTAACATTTCCTTTACAGTTGGCATTGTTTTGCGCTTCATGACAGAACCCCATGAGCTTCATTAGAAAGCTACCAAATGCATCTTGCACTATATCTAGGGCACTTATAGGTACGAGATTCACTATGCAACGGGCACAAGTTCATAATTACTTGGATACATGGATTTAGATTGGGTTGGTGATATTGCTGATCATAATTCCACATCTAGCTACAATTTTTACTATGGTTCTGGGTCCCATTTGTTCGTAGAGCAAGAAGCAGCATGTCATTTCTCTTTCTTCAACTGAGGTTGATTATTAGGGGGTTGTCAATACCACCACTAAGACTATTTGCTTCAGAATATCTTCATTGAACTTGGTATCACCTTTTAGAAGCCATTAGTCATCTATTGTGACAACAAGAGCACCATCTAGATCTCAAAGAAATCGGACCATCATTAGCTAACCAACCACATTGAGATCCATATGCATTTTCTCTGGGAGCTGATTTAGGTGCAGGTAATTGATTTTTGCTACTCTCCGACACAAATTAGGTTGTAGATATATTCACCAAACCCTTCACCAAGAGAAAGAATGTTCATTTTGGTCTCTCTTGGGGGTGAGGGAAATATCTTTTGGGGGTGTCACTTAGACCTTCTTCATTCAACCTCTTATGGGAGGGATTTTATCCCACTAGGTTTTCTCCTTATTTTATAGTTGAGATTTTATTATGTATCTAGGTACCTCATCAAGCCTAGTAGCTGAGACCCATATTTGAATCTTTTCATTTTATACCTCTCCCTAAGTTTCACTTAATGGGGGGTGTTAGTTTGAAAGGGGTACTTTATCTAACTAGTTCATTTCCTAGCTAGTTCTCCACTTAGGTCCTCTTTACACTAGCTTAACTTTACATAGGGATAAGGTTGTCGAGACTTAATGACCTAAGTTATCATACCTCATAGGATGACAACACTTGTCATAATCTAGTTACATCATATCTCTCCCCTTTCCCTATATAACCAAGACATTTCCTTTGTAATTCCAATTCTCAAACTCATAGAAGAATTGCATTCTCTTGAGAGGAATATAGTTTATTCTTTCTCATATTTATTTTTGTATTTGTTTTAGGTCATTTTGGATCTTGGATAGGCTATTTAACAAATCTTAAAAAAAGAATATGGTTTTCACACACTTGGGTCCAACTTGAACCAACAAAGTTATGGAACCCATAGTTGGAAGAGACAAGCCATCATGTTTTCTTATGGATAGTTGTGAATACTCATACTTATCTTGATGAAATTGATTGAAAAATAATTTCCATTATTATTAAGTTAACCTTGCTAGTAGGGTCAGCAAAACTCCATTGATGATTTTCTCATTGAACTGAGTAGGTATATATAGAGGTCCCTCCTTTATAGTGATGGGAATATAATTAGAAAAAATATATATGGTTAGGATAGGAATGTCATGTGCCCAAGATGATCAGGGGTGAGCATCCACCATACTCAAATACTCTGAACTCGATGAGTCAGACTGAGAAAAATGAGTCCCTTTTTTCTCTTGCACTGTTGCCATTTCCAATAACAGACTCTTCCCCAAAGGGAGTAAAGACAACATCTGCATATGAAGGAGGTTCTACAAAAGCCTCATTACTGAAACTTCTGCGAACCAAGCCATTAGAATTCTTTAGGCTTGAATGCAAGTGATATTCAGGAGGAAATGAATAGAATTCTTTAGGCTTGAATACAAGGGATCTTCAGGAGAAAATGAATGAATCTCATCCTGAGACGTCATCACACTCCTGTAATCACTGTTAATGGACATAAATGCCTGCGAAGACTGATCTAAAATGAGACTTTCCATTACATCCGGGGATGTAAACAAATGGGCTTCTTGAGCCTCATCATTCTCAGAGCCCATCATTCTGCTCAACCAACAAGCGGCAGATAATTCAGAAAAATTATACAACTGCCTACCTAACACAGTTTATGGTGTCAGTTATTTATAATTCAGAGACAAATTCTATTTAGTTTCCTATATTTTCAACTATCCTGAATAAAGAAGGGAACTGGCCCCATAATGGGTAATACCATAAGGAATGAGATTGGAATCATATGCCCCGACGACTTTGGCAGAATAGATACTCCTCAATCCTTGACTCTTAGTTGAAGAAGTTTCAGCCTAAGATATGTGCTCCCATATCAGATAGCTAAATGATGTTGTGGGATTGATATAAAACCCTCCAAAAACAACCTTACTAAATAGCCACCGGTAAGTGGGATGACAAGCAAAATCCCACTATACAAGCAAAGGAGTACACAGACTACATAGGTGCATTGATAACGATCAGACGTGTGTGATTCCTAACAAAGTTCATAATTTGACCAACAATACACACGGCTGAGAGATAGGACTTCAACTGTGCACAATTATCTTTATCTAAATATATTAAGTGAACTACAGTCTTACTTCGTTTCTTTTATTCTTCATCATTTCAATCCTCTAATGACATCCATATCTGGGATGGATTCAACTCCTTTCAAAGAAGAAATAAAAATATTTCACAAGATCCTACATGCAAATATGTCCATATTTGTTCCTGTCAAAGTCTCTATGACCATTCACAAAGCTGCATCCCTTGATATTGATCTTGAAAAAACTTGCAACTATTAAAGAATAATTATCGTAACACAACCATAAATGAATAGAACTCAATAACATGAATATGCGAGGAATGAACAAAATACAATCAATAGAGAACTTGAAATACTGATATGAAAATGCACTTTATAAAAAAACGATCAAAAAACTTTTTCAACTGAAGATCATCATTGTAAAAAAGTGCTAAATTTGGTTCCACCACAAACCACAGATGTGAAAATCTTCTTATAGTTCAATATTAAACATAAAATGCTTCAAAGATTGATCCGCTGGTCTCTAAATACTTTTCAAGTCACAACCAGACATTTGATCTGTTTGTTTCATGCAGTTTTACTGTCAACTAATTGTTGAATATCTTCCAATGTTTTCTTCCATAGAGAACATTTTTTTTAAATGTCATCTAAGGCTTCTCAAGTGGAGGGGAATCAAAGAGATTTTGGTCCCCCATGTGTAAAGTTATTTTTGTTACATTGAAAAACAATAATGGCAATAGTAACTTAAAAAAGAAAACGTAACTGCAATTCCATATCATATCAAACACAAGTATCTCAAGAAGATGGCACAAACTATGTGACATTGATTCTTAGTTAGCAATCTTCATTGAAATATCATGGTAAAAAATACAATATGCAGGCAAGAAAAGACTTTACCAGTTCAGAACTCAAATAAATTAAATTTGGCTCACGAAACAAATATCCAATACAAATATCTACAAGATTATAATTTCACATTTAATGATGAAAACTAGATGCTACTTTAGCATTGACATAATATATTCTAGCATAAAGCAGACATTTTAGTTCACAAATTATTAACTTGAACATGCAGTGTTTATAGAAGTTGTTTCAATAATAGAAACCAATTGTCTATGGAATTCTGCAAGTTCACTTGTGTTATTAAGGTTTGAAGATGACTCAATTCTCTCTGCAGATTCTTGTATTTGGTTAATTTCTTTTGAATTCACCTGTCACAAAGTCCAAAAATTGATAATGTTTAGTGGAATGAGAATACCTTTTACTTTTGAAGAAAGCTATTTACTCAAATAATAGTAAAAAGATGTTATATGGAAACTATGAATAACAATATGTCAATTTGATGTCCAACCCAATGTCAAAAACTACAAACTGCAAATTGTAAACTAGGACAAAAAATCTTACTTGACTGTTTTCTTCTGAGTTGCTTGGTGATACTTCCAATTTTCCCTTCAAAATATCTTTATGAAAAAGCTTCAGAGCATCTTTTCCTGAAACTGAATGTACTTTGCGATGCAGAGCTTCCAGTTTGGTTCTACCTTCATTTTCTTTGACCAATTTTTCTTTCATATGCTCCGGAAGGAAGGCAAATGAACTTTAACAAGGTTACAAACTTACAAGTATCATCAAAATATCTAAAAGGGAAAAAATCACACTTATTTTTAAATTAGGGAAATTACTTCAACTTATTTAGCTTGTCTATCATTTACCCCCATATCACATTAAAACAATGTTTCTAATCCTTGGGCTATGTAGGCTTCTTTCAGAAAAATACTAACTCTCAAACTACCTTCGCAAAATTAATTCTATCATATGTTCTACATGTACCTCCTCAATCATCTTAAAGAAATTAAGTATTGGATTGTAAATGAATCTTTTGATACCTTGTTATCCCTCGAACTAAGCCCCAGTTGTATCCAACCAACACAGATTCTTTAAAGCCATTGTTAAAACCTACTTGAACAGATGAATCTTTGCCTGCCAACAAACCTTCCCTGTACCCAGTCTGATACTTCATCAAATGTCCACAATACGCATAGAGCTTAACTTACCCAAAATGTTCAAGCGAAGTAGAAACAAATGGATTACAAATTATAATGAACATTGAAAATGCAAGGAAAACATAAGAAGGATACAGTGTGAAATTGGTTATGTCTAGTATTCCATTCTCTGTCCAAATCAGAATTCTGTTTTGCATTCATATTATCATAATGGGTTTCATCATCCCACAAGTTTTCATCCTCGATAGCTCCAAAATTGGACGCCATTTTGATTGCGAATTCGGAACAAGCCTGTCAAAACATAATTTCATTGAATAAGTTTTGTTTAATTTTGAAGATGAACAAGTATCATCGTCTCAAATGTCTATGGATTATAAGCAATGACAATATGAGATTTGATTCGGATGCATTGAATTTGCATCTAACAGCTCAAAACATGTCATTCTCATATCGATGAACATTAATCTTGAACTAAGTTTTTCAATCATTTGTGCACTTGTAAATTTTATTTTGAATAATTTGACCCTATTTTGATTTTGATCACAGGAAATCTTTTATTGCCCTGTAACAAACAGAGTCCAAAGCCCTCATGGTAGCCATGTTGCATTTCACTTTGTAAAGAGAAAAGTTGAAAGGAAGAAATATCGAACACAACCTTGTGATGCTACCTTCAATTTGTAAAGAGAAAAAGGGAGGAGAAACAAACACACAACGCTTGTGATATTGCATTCACTTTGTAAAGAGAAAAAATAACTATCATACACACAAGATTTGTACATTTTTCAGATGAAAATTAGAAAAGGAAATTTCAACAGTACTTCCAAAGAAGCCACGAAAAAGAAGACTTAAAAAATAATTATTTCACAATATACAGAATTCGAACCTTATATTCCAATGGTTCCTGAAAAAATAGAGGAGATCCTTCTATTGGGAAAGTCTGCCTCAACTTTCTGGTCTTTTCCATTGAAGACTTAGGCGTTTTTCTTCAAGTTCTGGCCTTTACCGCCATACCGCTGTAGGCTTGTCTTGGTGGCGCAGTTGTGCGGTTTACCGCTGTACCGCGGGCCACCTTGCTTAGTCTGGCGGTTGGGCGGTGTTACCGCCTTACCACGACAGTCTTCTTTATGTCTGGCGGTAAGCGGCAGTAGTGGGTGTGGCGGTTACCTCCATACCGCAGGGTGCTCCTGTTGGTGGCGAGGTAACGCGATGAGCGGAGCAGAGGTGGCATGCTGTCGGGTGACGGTCTACCGCCTTACCGCGAGCGGTGAGATGGCTCACCACGGTGGCCACGGTAAGCGGCTTGCGGTCGGTGGTGACTGTTACCACCCCACCGCGGGCGGTGCTTTGGGTGACTACAGTGGCTGCGGTAAGACCACTGGCGGTCTGCCAAAGCGGTTGCCGCTCTACCGCGGTGAGACGTGGCGGTCTCTGCGATAGCACGGTATGACCGCCGACGATCTACTAGGCGGTTACTGCCACACCGCAGGAAGGCTTGGGAGTGTCAACGGTAGACGGCAAGGTGAGCTCGGTTGAGCTCACTGCCATACCGTGAGGCAAAGCCGACAGGGCTCAGTGATGTCGTCGGTGAGCTCCGATGAGCTCACCGATATACCGCGAAACGACTTGGATGGAGCAACGGTAGTGTGGTAGATGGCGGGGTGAGCTCGGGTGAGCTCACCGCCATATCGCGGCTGGTAATGTTGAGCTCGGCAGTGACGCGGTTAGAGCTCCGACGAGCTCGTAGCTCAATTGATCGAGCTGGACCGATTCTATCAAAGCGATCAGCGAATGTGAAGGCGACACGTGGCAGGTTGGCAGCATCTAATTGACCAAAGACCAAAGAGGTAAAGACAGTTATTGCAAGTCGTGGAAATAGAACCCGATTAAGGTGATGGATTTATTGCCTGGGTGGCTCGATGCAATCTGTGCAGATCGGATGCATGCTTGGCTATTCAATGCATGAACCTAAGGGTCAGCAATTGGTTGGGTCATTGAATGCGATGTATGGCTCGGTCAGAGATATACATTTTGATATAAACCAAAAGGTGATGTGAAGAGGATGAATCGTTGACTGAGAGAGGCTGTGAGTGTGTTCGAGCAGAATGCTAAGGCATTGTAACTGTGAATACTCTGCCTCTCGATTCTGATCGATGTGAACCTGTGGAGGCCTTGGGGCTGTGCTGGCCATGAGGCTGGCTGAGACAATCATTTATGAGGAGTTGAAGGGAATCTACATAGTATGTCACATGGATGACATTGTAACTGTGTGAAGGTTCTGGTTTTGTTGTTGCCTACCTTTCTCCAGATGGACAAGATGTAAACTCCTGGAGAGCATAGCTTTGTTTTTGTATTGTAACTATTTTGCTACTGAATAATACAAACTAAGCTGAGTGTTTTGGAGGGTGGGGTTTTTTACCCGAAAGGGTTTTCCCCACGTATATTTGTGTGTCAACTTGTTTGTCTTTCATGGTTTCTTTCTTATGTTGAATCCATGCTTTGTATTTACTTCTCTCAGAGGATCAATGAGGGATCAACTGTGCCTGCTTCCGCTTTATGGCATAGTTGTGTGTGTCTTTGAAATGATAAGAATGAAAATCACTAAGGCACTGCTGTCTTAGATGTTGATCTATGATGACAGAACCAACTCCATATCCCCAACAAGTGGTATCAGAGCTGGTTGAAGGAGGTCGAGGCTTGATGATACCAACAAGTGGTGTCAAAGCCTTCTCCTGGTTACTGAAGTTCTGGGTATTTCTCCTGTGTTGATTTCTTAGCATGGCAAACTTGAGGAAATCTGGAGAAATCGGTTGGTGATTGATCCTTCGATGAGTGGAAGTTGCTTCTTTGATTCAACACACAGTTTTGAAAGACGCTGGAGATGACTAGAGTTGATAATATTGGTGCAATGTGGACTGAGGCTCCTGGCTTGCAGCAAATGTTCCTGATGCGAAGGGTGCGAGATGTGCTTGTGGTTGTGTTGCAACGAAGCGTGGTTTCATACTGGGTGTCTGTGTGAGAGGCTCCCTGGCGGTATGGAGTTGCTTGTTTTGTTGTTCAGCCATGGAGTATTTAGCTTGTGCTGGGTGTTCTAACTTAGCATTGAAGGCTACTTCTCTGCTGCTCTAATTGCATGGAGGCTATGAAGTTAATCCTGGTGGTCTGCAACTTTTGGATAGCCTGGCTCTCTTGTATGCTTGTGCATGACTGTGGTTTTTTGGAACTAGTCTGAAATGGACCTGCTGTTCCGTTCTTACCTGTGTCTTGCACTCGCATGGTTCAGATTCATGTCTTTGGCTCTGGAGGTTTTTTGTAGATTTTCCTATAAAGTCTATCATGCATATTCATGTTTTTCATTGTTCTGGTTAACCGTGATGGTTGTGTGCAAACTCCTGAGTCGTCCAGATGAGCAGTGAATATGGAGATGCGTGGGTGTTTTATAAACACTGTGGTTTTGCAGGTTTTACACGGCCAAAGAAAACTTGTGGTTTGAGGAGCTGTTGTTCAACTATTTTCTAGACCCTGGCTTCTGGAGTGTGACTGGATGATATAGTTGCAGTTCGACATGTCTTTGAGGAGGTGTGATGTCTCTCTACATGGGAGTGTTGGTATGATTTACTCTTTCAGCATTCTTGTGGTATGTTTGTTGGTTTCCTAGACTATGGTGCTTCAGTTGTGGACATGACTGGCAAATCAGATCTGGTCTTTGATCTGGTGTTTGAGTCATGCTTGTCTGCTTTGGTTGTTCTCTTTGATGATCTCAGTTTTGCAGTTTCCAGTGCGATGATAGATTTGCAGGTTTTCATTTGGTTGCATCCACGAGTTGTGCAATGTTGTGGGTTGTCCTTACCTACATGTTTGCTGTGAGACAACTCGGAAGTGGACTGTCAATATTCACGAGGTTGTAACTGTGTGGTGCAGATCTGTTAGCTGACCTTGTCTGTGGTCACTTGTGCATTGGCGTGGCTGTTTTGAGATGAGAGGAGGAATGGTGTTTGAGTACCTGAATAGTCAGTGATGGGGACCTGTAGAATGTTAATCACAATGTCATGGAGAGCTGGATACACTGGCTAGTGTAAGCTTTTGACAGTGATGCGGTGGTCGATCATGGTGCTTGGAAAGCTCGGTGTCACAGTTCAATGGGAGCTTTAGCAGTGACTGTGGATTCACCACTTGGTGGTGAATGATCTTCTTTGGTGTTACAGATGCTTCTTGAGGACTCTTAGATCCTGTTGCTGCAGAAGAGTTCTTTCGCATCTGCATGGTCACTATTTGAAGGTGTGCAGCATCTTGGAGCCATGGAGGACCTTGGTAGTCTTTGGCTGAGATGCTGGTGGTGCTTGACAGGTGATGTTGGTTTAGAGTTTGTTTGCTTTATGTCATGGTATACTCTTGCTTGTGCATTAAAGTTTTGGCATGTTGCTTTGCTCTTGAGACCATCGATAGTTCACTTGAAGCATGGTATCTCCTAAGGGGGATGTGTAAGATCATGGCATCATGATAAGTTCTTGTTCAATTGGTTTGGAGCTTTGACAGTGGTCTGGGGTTTCTCTATGTTTTGAGTACTTTGGTCATATGTTGGTGGACTTCATGATAAGTGCAGTAATGCAGTTTGGAGTTAGCATGAAATGACAGGTGCTGGTGCTCATGGATGCATGGAGAATAAGGTGAGGCTAGAATTCTTTTGAGAATGTTGTTGTTACAGCTGAAAGTCCGAGTAGCCTGCACCTTGGTTGAACGTGAGTTCAACAGAGACCATGAAGGAAATTGCTCTTGGGTAAGTCACGGTGACTTGTATATCTTGGAGGAGCATCTTTTCTCTTTCTTCTTGGTCTGCTCGGCAGTGGTATTTATTTGAAAGGTATTTGCCCATTATAGCTTTCAGATATTTGTGTTATGCTTGCTTTCATAATATGAATCTTGGGTTGTTTCAAGATTTTGGAGGATTCATCATGAAAGGTGGACAGCATTGTGTTTCTCCTTGTGCTCTTTGAGGACTAACAAGAGATGTTTATATGGGTTAGTCTGATCTTCTTTTGATAAGCTTACATTCATGGATTTGTTGGGTGTTGTTTTGGCTTTTCTCTTTTGGGATGTGAAGAAGATCATTCTTGACACAGCTGGCATATAGAAGTGTTTGTAGAAGGACATGTTTGATTTGCTGTTTCTCTCTATTCTGGTCTCTTCTTCCTGAATGTTCTTGACTTTAGATGTGGGATGTCTATGTGGAGCCATGTTGGTCACTTGTTTGTGATCATGTGTTGTCACTTGGGTGATGACATGAAGGTTCCTGTGTTTCCTTCTTCAGTCAAATATGGAACCTTGGAAGAACGGTGGAAGATGGTTGAGAGAAACGTTTCTTGTAGCAAGTGGTTGCAGGGTGTGCAAATCAGAGTAGGTGTTCCTTGGAACTACATGGTTACTCATTTCTATGTGCAGGGATTGGTGAACTTAGTATGCCTGGATCATGTGTGATGGTGCTTTGTTTGCACTCATCTGGATAGTACCTTCGCAGTGGGAGTACCTGGATGTGCTTGGTCGTTTGACTGGTTGGCACATGGTGTTTGTTTTTGCTGCCGATGGGTGGTTATGTGATGGCATGAGTTTACTGATAGTCATACCTTTGAAGTATGGGTGGTTGGATGATTCAGCACGAGCTATGGGTGCTAGTTTTCAATGGTGTGGGTTTGATCAATTGGATGGGGGCAATCAGTTTTATGGTTGTTGTTCTAGCTGGTTGGTTTATCTTGTTCTGGAGAAGTGGTTTTCCTATTCTGTGTTCGCGTTGTGCTTCGTTGTTGTTGTTGTGGTGCCTCTGCTGCCTGAAGGATCTATTGCTTGCGGTCCTGAGACTGGTGCATATACGCCTTGGCTTGTTCCTGTGCTTTGGAGCTGTTGCCTGAGGTGGTGGACATCTTTCGGATATTGTTGCAGGTGTCTTGGTTGGAGCGTGAGAGCATGGTTGGTCCTTGTTCGCATTGTTTGGAGGAAGCTTGAAAGTATTCGGCAAGTGGGAGATTGTTGGAAAAGTCTGCCTCAACTTTTTGGTCTTTTCCATTGAAGACTTAGGCGTTTTTCTTCAAGTTCTGGCCTTTACCGCCATACCGCTGTAGGTTTGTCTTAGTGGCGCGGTTGTGCGGTTTACCGCTATACCGCGGGCCACCTTCCTTAGTCTAGCGGTTGGGCGATGTTACCGCCTTACCGCGACAGTCTTCTTTATGTCTGGCGGTAAGCGATAAGCGGCAGTAGTGGGCATGGCGATTACCTCCATACCGCGGGGTGCTCCTGTTGGTGGCGAGGTAACGCGGTGAGCGACGCAAAGGTAGCATGTTGGCGGGTGATGGTCTACCGCCTTACCGCAAGCGGTGAGATGGCTCACCGCGGTGGCCACAGTAAGCGGCTTGTGGTCGGTGGTGACCGTTACCGCCCCACCACAGGCGGTGCTTTGGGTGACCACAGTGGCCACGGTAAGACCACTGGCGGTCTGCCAGAGCAGTTACTGCTTTACCGCGGTGAGACCTAGCGATCTCCGCAGTAGCGTGGTATGACCACTGACGGTAAACTAGGCAATTATCGTCACACCGTAGGAAGGCTTGGGAGTGTTAGGGGTAGACGGCGAGGTGAGCTCGGTTGAGCTCATTGCAATACCGTGAGGCAAAGCCGACAGGGCTCGATGATGTCGTCGGTGAGCTCGGATGAGCTCACCGATATACCGCGGAACGACTCGGATGGAGCAGCGATAGTGCGGTAGATGGCGGTGTGAGCTCGGGTGAGCTCACCACCATACCACAGCTGGTAATGTTGAGCTCGGCGGTGACGCGGTTAGAGCTCGAATGAGCTTGGAGCTCGGTTGACCGAGCTGGACCGATTCTGTCAAAGCGAACAGCGAATGTGAAGGTGACACGTGGCAGGTTGGCAACATCTGATTGACCGAAGACCAAAGAGGTAAAGACAGTTATTGCAGGTCATGTAAATAAAACCCGATTAAGGTGATGGATTTATTGCCTGGGTGGCTCGATGCAATCTGTACAGATCGGATGCGTGCTTGGCTATTCGATGCATGAACCTGAGGGTCAGTGATTGGTTGGGTCATTGAATGCGATGTATGGCTCGGTCAGAGATATACATTTTGATATAAACCAAAAGGTGACGTGAAGAGGATGAGTCGTTGACTGAGAGAGGCTGTGAGTGTGTTCGAGCAGAATGCTAAGGCATTGTAACTGTGAATACTCTGTCTCTCGGTTCTAATCAATGTGAACCTATGGAGGCCTTGGGGCCGTGCTGGCCATGAGGCTAGCTGAGACAGTCATTTATAAGGAGCTGAAGGGAATCTACATAATATGTCACATGGATGACATTGTAACTGTGTGAAGGTTCTGGTTTTGTTGTTGCCTGCCTTTCTCCAGATGGACAAGATGTAAACTCCTGGAGAGCATAGCTCTGTTTTTGTATTGTAACTATTTTGCTACTGAATAATACAAACTAAGCTGAGTGTTTTGGAAGGTGGGGTTTTTTACCCGAAAGGGTTTTCCCCATGTCTATCTATGTGTCAACTTGTTTGTCTTTCATGGTTGCTTTCTTATGTTGAATCTGTGTTTTGTATTTACTTCTCTCAGAGGATCAATGGGGGATCAACTGTGCCTGCTTCCGCTTTATGGCATAGTTGTGTGTGTCTTTGAAGTGATAAAAATGAAAATCACTAAGGCAGTGTTGTCTTAGATGCTGATCTATGATGACAGAACCGACTCCGTATCCCCAACACCTTCTAGAAGGAACCTATATTAAACCTATAAAAAGAAACATAAAACTGAAATCATTCAAACTCTAGAGGACTACCAAACAATAAATTGGAGCTGGCCTGAATAAGGATTAACCAATAATAAATTAATAAATTTTCAGTAAAAGGCAGTTTGCATACAAAAGAACCCACATTCATAAATCAAATGTAATCAACGAGCTGATTACTTGTCGCCAGACAAATTTTACTCAAAACAATTGAAACCAATAACCAATCAATTGAAGCTAAAAAATGTTATCAAGTTTTTTTATTAATGTTTGCAAACTTTAGCTGACTGCTGTAAGGAGTTTCTAAAAAAGCAAAATAAAATAAATAAAAAGATTTCAGAATGATGATATTGCTGTCTTCAACTGTGCAGCACTAATCATTTAGACTTTGTTAGATTCCCCACTTCACTGGTAGATTTCTAAAGAGTGAGATTTGATCAGAAATAATGAGAATTTAGTGTCAAAGAAAACATAGAAATCATCAGACAGACTTATATTTATAATTATTAATAATGTAAAAATATTATTATAAATATTAATTAATTCTATGCGTATACATATGTGCATACATGATACATATATATGCATACATATAAGTGCTACATATATACATACATAAATGTACATATATGTATACATGTATGTATGTATGTATATAAATAATTAATAATAAATGTACCACATTATTATAAATATATTAAACATTATTATAAATATATATATATATATATATATATATTTGTATATGTATAAATACACACATATGTTGTATATATATAAATACACATATACATATACATACATATATCTACTATACATACATACAAGCCTCCGTTCCCCCTATTGTCCTCAAAATTTGGTCAATAGTCCCACCATCCCCAAAACCCATCCCTGCATCCCCTCATCCCCCCAATACACACATATGTTGTATATGTATAACATATACATATACATACATATATCTACTATACATACATACAAGCCTCCGTTACCCCTATTGTCCTCAAAATTTGGTCAATAGTCCCACCATCCCCAAAACCCATCCCTGCATCCCCTCATCCCCCCATTCTAAAGTTTTATGGAACATACAAATTCAAATGTTTCACATTCAAGCCAACACATATGGCAGACCTGATCAAGAATGAAGATGTCACACTTAGTACCAAAGTCGTTAAGACTGGAGTTATAGATCTGGTTTAGCTTTTTCCTGGTTTATAGGCAAGTTTGGTATATACAGTGCCATGTAGTAATCTTCCTGTCAAATATATAGGTTTCTATAGTAATGCTCAGATTTCAAGCTGATCTTGATATATATCCCTGTTCATGCCGTTATGGAAAAACTGTATGACCGTTTTTTGAATTTTATCTATGAAGAGGAAGAGGGCCCCATGTCTCTTAATTCACAGATCAAAAAAAATGCATGTAGAATCTAATACAAAATATGAATTTATCTGCTCTAACTAGTTCTTGGGCGTGGAAATATTTTACACATAAAGTTCAGTGTTACCTATGAATTACTCACTCTTGAGCAATTGGACAAGGGTTTTCATATTATCGCTCTCATCTCACTCTCAATGTATATCACTCAGCATTCATGGCAGAGCTCAAGTGAGGAGGATCACTAAAAACTTACAATCAGTCTCTAAGAGAGTCATAGATATCTACTCATTTCTGATCTGTTCAAGAAGAAAATCAAAGAGAGCAAACAACAAATATCAGGCAACACATCATCAATAATTGCAAGGTCTCAGTTTTCGTAAAAAAAAATTATGTTATTTGCAATGTCTCATTCACATATCTTCTGGAATGTTCTGAGGATGTTCCCATATCACATGGATGATGATGAGGAGATATCTTTTTTCCGACTTCAGGTAAGTTCATCATTAGCAATTCACTTCCAACAATTCATCGTCACGACAAATTCATCTCTATGAAAATTCACCACCAGCAATTCATCGCCGAGGAAAATTCACCACCAGCAATTTCCTAATTGTATATGCAATGAATTATCCACGGTGATGAATTGCTGGTGGTGAATTTTCCACGATGATGAATTGCTGGTGATGAGTTCTCCACGACAATGAATTATTAGAGGTGAATTGTTGACGATGAATTGCTAGCGGTGAATTTTCCTAAACAGGGGAAGTGTGGTTCCCTATATGAATCAACTCCTCAGCAGTGCATCCACATTCGGAACATAGTTCAACAAAGGTGGGTGATAGGCTTTTACATATAGAACTGATATCGAAAGCCTAATAGCTGAACTAATATCAAAATTGATTGACTAATGATAAATACAAATTTGCTAGTAACACAAATAATTTGAAAGTGGAATACATGATAGGTTATTTGTCACAGCCGAGTGTGAGTAAAGCTAGCTGGGATCATTACGGTCAGTGAAAATTTATCAAGCGAAACTGAAAATTAGCAAGACATCCCCATAATGATATCCACTTCTTTTTGTGACTGTTTAAATGCAATATAGCTTGCACACTTTACTTTTGTGTGCTTTTCTATAAGACGGTGCAAACAGTGAGAATAATCTATTTAACAATAAGATGAAGTTATACCATAGCCTATTTTATTTAACATCAATAGATGAAGAATAAACATATGATCTATATCACAGCAGTCTTGCTCGCTATCTGTAACAACTTTTCTTTCTTTGAAGCCTGCTTGACATTGAATTTTGGATTGACATTCAATTATAAGTTCTATGTATGTTCAGATTTATTACTTTCCTCTTAATATGCCAAGTTATTAAACTGTTCTAATAAATGTATAAACTATAAAGCCATCTAGTTTTCATAGATTGAATGCCTTTCAAATTATCCCATGACTAAGACGATGCACATAATTTCAATTCGTATCAATTTTATCACGAGACACCTTGTTGCTTCGTAAAACTAATTGCCAATGTTGGAATTTTCTACCCAACCATACCCTATTGAAATATCCAGGGTCTTGATTACCAGTGGTGAAGTACCAAACTATAACCATGAAACTGACATAAGCTACAATCTATTGGTGCATAGATACTGCCACTTACAAATATGATATGTGGCTAGGGAAGAAGCGCTAAAAGGACAAAAATCAAATAAATTATAAGCTTACCAGGCATCATGCATAAGGTAAATCAGAAAAACTCGTTAATGGATGAAAAAGCTCCAAAAATCAGACATTTTAGAATGAAATAAAACACAAATAAAATGATCCGGCAGTGTACCGATTCCCCAAAAAAAAACTTAAGTGAAGCTAAGACAAGTGACTTACCTCAAGGTTCTGTACAAATTGTGTTGTGCCGTCAAAGATGTTGATGAGAAAAAATGGGCAGAATTTGCAAGAAAAATATTAGAAACCCTACTAAAGCACAAGTTTTTTGAAACAAGACACACCAAAACCAATCTCCGTACAGCTGCTGCTTCAATCTATTCACAGTAAACGAAAGCTAGATCTAAAGATATCAGGGTTTTAGAGCTACTAGATTCTTGAGCTTGAGACAAGATTTTTACAGCTTTTTCAACCAAAATATTGGTTGCGTTCAGTCCATCTTGTCCAAAGAATACAACCATAGATAACCACCGTATTCATTTAACAGATAACAACATAATTGTTTTAAAATGAAACAAAACACAACAAAAAGACAGATCTGGTCGCAGAAGAGATTCTTGAGCTTGAGACAAGATTTTTACAGCTTTTTCAACCAAAATATTGGTTGCGTTCAGTCCATCTTGTCCAAAGAATACAACCATAGATAACCACCGTATTCATTTAACAGATAACAACATAATTGTTTTAAAATGAAACAAAACACAACAAAAAGAAGATCTGGTCGCGAAGAGATTCCCAAATAAAAGTCGGTGAAACTATGTCAAGTGACTTACCTCAAGATTCTGCACAAATTGACAGCAAACGATACCAATGAGAAAAAATCGTCAGAGCTTGCAACAAACATTATTAGAAAACCTAACGCAAGCAGAATCTCTTTAAAAAAATTAAATGACGAGAACCCAAACCAATCTCCGTACTGTTGCTACTTCTATCTATTCACGGTAAACAAAAAGTAGGATATCGGAGTTTTAGACTTACTAGCTTGGATATGAAAAGAAGCCAAATTTTCAGGATATATTGAAAGGTTAGTAATCACTGAGGGTCGGAGGACATAATAATCCCGTCAAAATAATCCAGTTATAATAATCTAAGGATAAAATAATTGAGGATCATAATATCTCAAGCCAAAATAATCTGTGGTCAGAGTAACCCATGAACAAAATATCTCCATTAAAATATACAGAAAGGAAAACAAAATTTATAAATTACATTAGAATTTAGATATTTTCCAATTCTTATGCCAAATGTTTACTCCAATTTGCATTGCTATCTCTTCATGTGCCCAAATGACCAAGGGTTATTTTGTCCATGGGTTATTTTGACCACGGGTTATTCTATCCATGGGTTATTATGACCTTGGGTTATTTTGTCCTTGGGTTATTATGATCGGGTTATTCTGTCCAGGTTTATTTTGGTCGAGCTATTATGTTTGGATATCGTCATTGAGTGCTAATCTTGCAGGGTTTTAGTGGTCAAGTTGTTTCACCAGGAACATAGAGGTTGAAGGAGGTTAAGGAATGGAGTAGATAAAACCAACATTAGAAAAAATTTAGTACTCTAGATTTTGTCTATATATGATGCTATGTGAGATACTAACCTTAATTCTATATCTATACATATATCTTTTCTTAATGAATGAAACAAAACGAACTCAAACTTCCAAAATAAATTTAGACGAACCTAGAAGCAAACCTTCGAATCTGAATCAATATCAGAATCGACAACTTAGCATTTATGTATCATGTATGTACATATGTATACGTATAGAATTAATTAATATTTTTTTGATTGATAAATTTGTCTTTTAAAGATTAATTCAATATGACTTTTATAGTGCTCAGAAATAAAGACAAATGAGCAACAAACAGTTGGAGAGATCATCATTTCATTGGTGATCTTCCTCTGAATTTTAACGAAGTACAACTCTCTCTCGGATTTTCAATAAGACCCTGAAACTACGAACTGAAAACCATGTATGTTTTTTACCAGAAAGTAGGAAAGGCATAACTAACATTGGTTCATAACTATGATACCAATATGATAGCACTTGAAACAAATATTACTAACACTTCAATTCACAGATTAAAGCATCAGCAACAAATAAACGATCTTTAGATAGAGCCTCATGTTGGACTCAAGGGAACACTGAGAGGGGGGGTGAATTAGTGTTCAACAGATCTTAAACTCCATCAATCTAAAACTTGAAACCATTTTATCATTGCATTAAAGAAAATATGTATGCATTCAGAGTAAATATTCATAACACCATAACACACAATTTTTTTGTGTGGAAATTCTGTTAAGAGGGAAAATCACGGTGGAAGTTAATCCACAATTTGAGTACTCAAATATAATTGTTTAAAAAAGGAATGCACTTGCATTCAGGCACACTGCCTAAAGCTCATTGCTCAAAAGAAAGAGCCTTACTGCCATACAAAATTTAGATTAAAACCATCTGAAGGGTGAACTGAGATAGTAGCATCTATCTATGCCAAAGTACAGTTCCAGTGAAGCTCATAGATCTGATTCTAGATTTGCTTTTTGATTATGCACTTCGCTCTGCTTTTTTCTGCTTTTTTCTTCTTTTCACATCACTTATAATCAAGCTCGCACTATTATACTGTTGAATCTCACAATTCACACTTCTACACACACACACACACACTTATCCACCTCCTAAAATAATAAAACCAATCTCTTATATATATCTGCAATCAAGGATTTATTCATCCATCAGTTGGTTTTATAAAATATTAAGTTACCTTCAACTTGTCGGCCAGATCCATCATTAAATCATTATGTGCATCCTCCAAATTCGGAAAAGACAAAGAGAGGACCCAAACAACACTTAATCGAGCATGAAGACTTATGATTAATTATATCTTATACATCCGTAATTACTATCCTTGTCGGGTCGACCTTTTAGCACAAATATTCAACAAATTAGTTCATTGGATCTTCTAAATCATGTACCAGTGAGTGTGCATCAAAACCAAGATACTGCAAGCATCAACAGACCTTCCTTAGAGATCCACAATCCAAAATATTTGTCTGGTAAGGTGTTCAAATCAAATTTTATGCCTATTAGTCGGATGCCCTGTTCTTTACTCTGTTCTACCGGTAGGAACCAAAATTATACTGCACATTCAGATAGGTTGGTTGGGTTGCCATCAATGACAACACTTTCAAGCCATATGCTAACGATCTCCCCAGCCATATGCCAACAATCTCCCCCTTTGGCATTGATGGCAACACTTAGTGAAAAATGACTAAGTGTTGGAATCATTGTAGGTACACTACCAAACTTTTCACTGCACTTTCTCCCCCTAAGATTTATAAGGCACTGCATTCTTTTCTCCCTCTGTAGATCATGCGCATTCTCCCCTTTAGAGCATTTTTCACTTCATTCTCTCCCCCTTTGACATCAATGACAAAGCATGGATGCCATATACCAAAAAGACAAAAAGTGATATTGACAAAATAGAGACAAAACATGTGTTCAAAATCCTCAAGGCTTCAAAATTTTAACACATATATGCCTACATTTTTCCTCCTTTGATCAAAATTTCAAAAACTTGATAACAATTAACTACTGCCTTTAGAAGATTATTTTATGGTTTTTCTTCACTTCCAAAAGGAACTTCTTCCAACCATCTATTGTAATTCCAATAATAATGATCAAGCTATTGTTTTTGGAAGTCTTGTTAATAATATCAATGAGAGATTCAAGAATTGTAATTGCTTCTTCCAGTTTTTCGCCATTCTTCAATATTTCCATCATCTGCTCCAACCTGCATTCAATTAGATCCTTTACCTTCCAAAAAGTATCTACAAGAACATTTTTGGAGAGTTTAATTTTTGTGTGTTATGACTGTAGCTCCCAAATTCTTTTCCTAATGATGTCATCCAGCTCTTGAGATATGTCAAAAGTTTTTCCAATGTCATTCAATTCTATTTCAATCTGATCCAACTTCTCTTTGTAATTGTTGACTGCATGGGGCCAATAGATGCAATAGTTGTAGATGCCTATGGTTGAGTTTGTGCATTGTCTTAACTCAGTCATTTTCTTCTTTAGTTTGCAAAGAGATAGTCTGAATTGTTCCTTCAGGTGAGAGACAACTTCACCTTCTTCTTTGGCTTTGTCCTCAGAGCTCATTGATTCTTTGTTGCACTCAATCATCTCTTCAGGTAGAATATCCTTCAGACTTTCCAATCTTATCTTACAATGCTCAATATGAGCATTTAGAACTTCCAGAATCAAGTCTTGATCGTATGATGGTCTGACTAACCATAACCTTGCAATTTTGTGCATGCCACCTACACCTTGAATAAGTTATTGTGGATTTTCTTTCGTCGGATCTTCTTCTTCCTCACTACCTTTTTCTAGTCCAGATTCGTTTTCCAGTGGATTCTCGGTTTCTTCATCAGATTCTTCATCCAGAATATCCATAATTTCTTTATCTTTTCCTTTTCCCTCAATCCTAGGAACTTTGCTTTCTGGAGGGTTGTATTCAACAATTTCCTTTCCTCTCTTTTATCCTTTATCAGTGCTACCGGAAGAGGAACCAACTTCCATTGTTCTTACCGAAGGAGAATTATTGACTGATCCACAATTTTTAAGCACATTCTTAAAGAAATTTTCAAATTCCAAATCCTAGTTAGCCAACCTCTTAGAATAAGAGTATATTTGATTGCATATCGGTTTGCTTGATTTCAATACTACATTGTCGATTTTCAGAAAACAATTCAAGAAATACATTACGAGACATATAATTAAAGTGCCAAACCTAAATGGGTAACCTGATTCCTTTATCAGTTGAACATTCTCCATGAGTTGATCCTTAATAACCCGCATAGGTCAAAGTCATGACCTTCAATTATCATTTTGTGAGCAATGTATACTGCGCCAGCCAATGTAGCTCCTTCTTGATTTATGTAGAAGCTTTTGTATGTTATTTTGTGTGCAATGTACTTCGTAACAGGATTCTTGATTGTTGCAATCATCAGGGATCTTTGATCTCTGATTATTCTGGTTAGGGTTTCAACCTCTTTGTTTCAGATAGATTTCTTCCTGGGAACATCTCCGACTTTGCAAAATCCAGTTAAGTTCTCAATTGCCTCTTTTGAAATGATGTAAGGTTTTTCCAAAGTTAAAATATCATCATGTAATCTGCTTAATATGAATTTCATGAATTTTGCATTCTCAAAGTACGAAAACTCACTCCACAAATCCAAATTTACATGCTTAGCTTCACTCAATTGTTTTAATTCGTCGGGAAGTAACAAATTCCTCATAGACCTAATATTTGCACTGTTATATTCATCTAGAGTGATCGAGCCTTTTATTTTATCCATTTTTCCTTTTCGTGTTTAGGGTTCGCAACCACTCACTAAATTGTATGAAGATTTCGAGAATAATTTGAAATACCTAATAGATTTTAAGATTTGTCGATGAATTGATTTTACTACTTTGCAATTTGTATATCGAGTGCTCTCCTTCTTCTCTTCTTCGATGCAAAGTGACAAATGATGGCTCCGACTTGACTTTTATAGCTCACACGTGTGCAATAAATGCATTTGCCCTAAGTTATCCGGAGACTCTATTTTTTCCAGATGACGACAAAAAAATCTTTTTCGGACCTATGAGTTGACTGAGTTCTCTTTGCAAAAGTTAACCAAAAATTTTGTACATCATAAGTACACCTTCTTGACTATTTTCTTCATTCCGGTACCATCCATAGATAGGGGAGGAAGGGTTTAATTTAAAAGACTCCCCTTAGGCCAGTGGCCAGAAATCAATTACCGGAAGAGTTACCGGATGCAGGTTCTGATATGGAACCATTTCGAGCATCATAATCATTTTTCCTTACCCATTTCTTCTTCATCTGATCTCTGATTTCATCTATAGTTACCTTTTCTTTCCCTTTATCATTTTTCTCTATATTTATGCCTCTGTATACCGGACCTCTTCTATCTACATTTTTATTTCTACAGAATCTTGCAACATGACCATACTTGTTGCAGTTGTAACACATAATGTTTTCTTGTCCTGACCAATCATTCCATTGACTTCTTCTAGATCTACATTGATTAGCAAAATGCCCAAATTTCACACATGTATAGCATTAAACATTTCTTCTAGCAACAAAGTAACTGCATTCAATTGATTTATGACTGAACTTTTTGCAATTGAAACACTGACCAGAGAATGATGAGACTTTCATAATACTTCTACATTGAGCAATCATATGACCGAACTTGTTACAAGTAAAACAATACCCATCAATTTTTTGTGCATTAGGTTGTCTTACCGGATATCTTCCATTTTTATTTTGTCTGAAATTCTTTTGTCCTGATCTGGAACTTTCTCCCTTTTCATATCCAAGACCTCTCTTATCATTCCCACTCTTTTGTCCTTGAGTCAGCTCATCAAGCTTTACTGAACTAATCTTAAAATTTTCTTTGTATTCATTTGCAATGACAAGATCATTTCTAAGAGTAACAATCTGCTTACCAAGTTCTTCTTCATTGTTTCTGGTTCTTTGAAGTATACTTTCCAACTGAGTGAGTTCACCTTTTATTTTGTTGCATTCATAAGATTTCTCTTTCAAGGTCTGAGCATGGTTTTCCTCATTTCTCTTCCTTTCTTCAATTTCTTTAGTCATCTTCATTGTCATAGATTCCATCTCATGTTTTAGGTTTGTATTGTCTCTAGCAAGCTTTTCACATTCTTCCGTTATCTCCTTCAAAGTTTGATTCAAGTGAGCATCATCCATGTTTTCACTTTCCTTTTGTTTGATCTGATCACAGTGATCTTCCCTCTTCACCCTGGATTTAACTATCTGATCTTTCAATGACTGGATGAATTTCTCAACATCTCTAAGATTTTCTTTCAACTCTTGAACTTCTACTTTAGACTGATCAAGGTCATCAAGTTCACCATAAGCTGCTACTGAAGACTACCAGAGTCCATCACATTACAAGATCCACCTCGAGCTGAAAAACTTCTTTAGAGGAACTAGCTCTAATACCAATTGTTGGACTCAAGGGAACACTGAGAGGGGGGGGTGAATTAGTGTTCAACAAATCTTAAACTCCATCAATCTAAAACTTGAAACTATTTTATCATTGCATTAAAGAAAAGATGTATGCATTCAAAGTAAATATTCATAAAATCATAACACACAGATTTTTTGTGTGGAAACCCTGTTAGGGGAAAAACCGCGCTGGAGGTTAATCCACAATTTGAGTACTCAAATATAATTGTTTACAAAAGGAATGCACTTACATTCGAGAACACTACCTAGAGCTCACTGATCAAAAGAAAGAGACTTACTTCCATACAAAATTCAAATTAAAACCATCTGAAGGGTGAACTGAGATAGTAGCATCTATCTATGTCAAATTACAGTTTTGATGAAGCTCATAGATCTTATTCTGGATCTGCTTTCTGATTCTGCACTTCGCTCTGCTCTTCGCATCACTTCTAATCAAGTTCGCACTATTGTACTGTTGAATCTCATAATTTGCACTTCTACACACACACACACACACTTATCCACCTCCTAAAATGATAAAACCAATCTCTTATATATATCGGCAATCAAGGATTTATTCATCCATCAGTCGACTTTATAAAATATTAAGTTACCTTCAACTTGTCGGCTAGATCCATCATTAAATCATTACGTGCATCCTCCAAAGTCGGCTAAGACAAAGAGAGGACCCAAATAACACTTAATTGAGCACGAAGACTTATGTTCAATTATATCTTATACATCCGCAATCACTATCCTTGTTGGGTCGGCCTTTTAGCACATATATTCAACAAATTAGTTCACTAGATCTTCTAGATCACGTACCAGTGAGTGCGCATCAAAATAAAGATACTACAAGTATCAACAAACCTTCCTTAGAGATCCACAATCCAAAATATCTGTCCGGTAAGGTGTTTAGATCAACCTTTATGCCTATTACTCAAAAGCCCTATTCTTTACTCTGTTCTGTCGATAGGAACGAAAATTACACTGCACATTTAGATAGGTTGGTTGGGTTGCCATCAATGACAACACTTTCAAACCATATGCTAACGATCTTCCCAACCATATGCCAACAATCTCCCCCTATGGCGTTGATGGCAACACTTAGTGAAAAATGACTAAGTGTTGGAATCATTGTAGGTACACTACCAAAATTTTCACTGCACTTTCTCCCCCTAAGATTTATAAGGCACTGCATTCTTTTCTCCCTCTGTAGGTCATGCACATTCTCCCCTTTAGAGCATTTTTCACTTCATTCTCTCCCCCTTTGACATCAATGAAAAAGCATGGATAGCATATTCCAAAAAGAAAAAAAGTGATATTGACAAAATAGAGACAAAACATGTGTTCAAAATCCTCAAGGATTCAAAATTTTAACACATATATGCCTACATTTTTCCTCCTTTGATCAAAATTTCAAAAAATTGAGAACAATTAACTACTGCCTTTAGAAGATTATCTTATGGTTTTTCTTCACTTCTGGAAGGAACTTCTTCCAACTATCTATTGTAATTCCAATAATAATGATCAAGCTATTGCTTTTGGAAGTCTTGTTAATAATCTTAATGAGAGATTCAGGAATTGTAATTGCTTCTTCCAGTTTTTCACCATTCTTCAATATTTCCATCATCTGCTCCAACCTGCATTCAATTAGATCCTTTACCTTCCAAAAAGTATCCACAAGAACATTTTTGGAGAGTTTAATTTTTGTGTGTTATGACTGTAGCTCCCGAATTCTTTTCCTAATGATGTCATCCAACTCTTGAGATATGTCAAAAGTTTTTCCAATGTCATTCAATTCTATTTCAATCTGATCCAACTTCTCTTTGTAATTGCTGACTGCATGGGGCCAACAGATGCAATAGTTGTAGATGCCTATGGTTGAGTTTGTGCATTGTCTTAACTCATTCATTTTCTTCTTTAGTTTGCAAAGAGATAGTCTGAATTGTTCCTTTAGGTGAGAGACAACTTCACCTTCTTCTTCGCCTTTGTCCTCAGAGCTCATTGATTCTTTGTTGCACTCAATCATCTCTTCAGGTAGAATATCCTTCAGACTTTCCAATCTTATCTTACAATGCTCAATATGAGCATTTAGAACTTCCAGAATCAAGTCTTGATCGTATGATGGTTTGACTGACCATAACCTTGCAATTTTATGCATGCCACCTACACCTTGAATAAGTCGTTGTAGCTTTTCTTTTGCCAGATCTTCTTCTTCCTCACTACCTTTTTCTAGTCCAGATTCATTTTCCAATGGATTCTCAATTTCTTCATCAGATTCTTCATCCAGAATATCCACAATTTCTTTATCTTTTCCTTTTCCCTCAATCTTGGGAACTTTGTTTTTCGGAGGGTTGTATTCAACAATTTCCTTTCCTCTTTTATGTCCTTTATCAATGCTACCAAAAGAGGAACCAACTTCCATTTTTCTTACTGGAGGAGAAATATTGACTAATCCACACTTTTCAAGTACATTCTTAAAGAAATTTTCAAATTATAAATCCCAGTTAGCCAATCTCTTAGAATAACAGTATATTTGATTGCATATCGGTTTTCTTGATTTCCATACTACATTGTCGATTTTCGGCAAGCAATTCAAGTAATACATTACTATACATATAATTAAAGTTCCAAACCTAAATGGGTAACCTGATTCCTTTGTCAGTTGAACATTCTCCATGAGTTGATCCTTTAATAACCCGCATAGGTCAAAGTCTTGACCTTCAATTATCATTTTGTGAGCAATGTATATCGTGCCAGCCGATGTAGCTCCTTCTCTATTTATGTAGAAGCTTTTGTATGTTATTCCATGTGCAATGTACTTTGTAATAGGATTCTTAATTGTTGCAATCATCAGGGTTCTCTGATATTCAATTATTTCAGTTGGGGTTTTAACCTCTTTGTTCTGGATAGATTTCTTCCTAGGAACATCTCTAACTTTACAAAATCCAATTAAGTTCTCAATTGCCTCTTTTGAAATGATGTAAGGTTTTTCCAAAGTTAAAACATCATCATGTAATCTGCTTAATATGAATTTCACAAATTCTGCATTCTCAAAGTACGGAAACTACTCCACAAATCCAAATTTCCATGCTTAGCTTCGCTCAATTGCTTTAATTCATTAGAAAGTAACAAATTCCTCATAGACCTAATCTTTGCACTATTATATTCATCTAGAGTGATCGATCCTTTGATTTGTTCCATTTTTATTTTTCATGTTTAGGGTTCGCAACCACTCACTAAATTGTATGAAGATTTCGAGAATAATTTGAAATACCTGATAGATTTCAAGATTTGTCAATGAATTGATTTTACTACTTTGCAATTCGCCCATCGAGTGCTCTCCTTCTTCTCTTCTTCGATGCAAAGTGACAAATGATGTCTCTGACTTGACTTTTATAGCTCGCATATGTGCAATAAATGCATTTTTCATAAGTTTTTTAGAGACTCTGTTTTTCCAGACGGTGACAGAAAAATCTTTTGCGGACCTATGAGTTGACTGAATTCACTTTGATAAAGTTAAACAAAACTTATGTACATCATAAGTACACATTCTTGACTATTTTCTTTGTTCCGGTACCATCCATAGACAAGGGAGGAAGGGTTTTCTTTAAAAGACTCTCCTTAGGCCAGTGGCCTAAAATCAATTATCGGAAGAGTTCCTAGATGCAAGTTTCGGTATGGAACCATTTCCAGCATCAGAATCATTTTTTCTTACCCATGTCTTCTTCAGCTGATCTCTGATTTCATCCGTAGTTACCTTTTCTTTCCCTTAATCATTTTTCTCTATATTTCTACCTTTGTATACCAGACCTCTTCTGTCTACATTTTTATTTCTGCAGAATCTTGCAACATGACCATACTTGTTGCAGTTGTAACACATAATGATTTCTTGTCCTGACCAATCATTCCATTGACTTCTTCTAGATCTAAATTGATTAGAAATATGCCCAAATTTCCCACATGTATAGGATTCAACATTTCTTCTAGCAACAAAGTAACTGCATTCAATTGATTTATGACTGAACTTTTTGCAATTGAAACACTGACCAGAGAATGATGAGACTTTCATATTACTTCTACACTGAGCAATCATACGACCGAACTTATTACAGGCAAAACAATACCCATTAATTTTTTGTGCATTAGGTTGTCTTACCGGATATCTTCCATTTTTCTTCTGTCTAAAATTCTTTTGTCCTGATCTAGAAATTTCTCCCTTTTCATATCCAAGACCTCTCTTATCATTTCCACTCTTTTGTCCTTGAGTCAGCTCATCAAGCTTTATGAACTAATCTTAAACTTTTCTTTGTATTCATTTGCAATGACAAGATCATTTCTAAGAGTAACAATCTGCTTACCAAGTTCTTTTGCATTCTTTTTGGTTCTTTGAAGTATACTTTCCAACTGAGTGAGTTCACCTTTTATTTTGTTGCATTCATCAGATGTCTCTTTCAAGGTATAAGCAAGATTTTCCTCATTTCTTGTCCTTTCTTCAATTTCTTTAGTCATCTTCATTGTCATAGATTCCATCTCATGTTTTAGGTTTGTATTGTCTCTACCAAGCTTTTCACATTCTTCAGTTATCTCCTTCAAGGTTTGATTCAAGTGAGCATCATCCATGTTTTCACTTTCCTTTTGTTTGATCTAATCACAAAGATCTTTCCTCTTCACCCTGGATTTAACTATCTGATCCTTCAATGACTGGATGAATTTCTCAACATCTCTAAGATTTTCTTTTAACTCTTGAACTTCTACTTTAGACTGATCAAGGTCATCAAGTTCACCATAAGCTGCTACTGAAGACTACCAGAGTCCATCACATTACAAGATCCACCTCGAGCTGAAAAACTTCTTTAGAGGAACTAGCTCTCATACCAATTGTTGGACTCAAGGGAACATTGAGAGGGGGGGGGTGAATCAGTATTCAGCAAATCTTAAACTCCATCAATCTAAAACTCGAAACCATTTTATCATTGCATTAAAGAAAATATTGTATGAAATATGTGCCTCAATCTCACTGACCCATTCATCGGTGTAACCTGAGAAATCAGTGCAAGTCTCCTAACTCTCAGCAAAGATAGAAGTTCGGCCGAAGCGCTTGGTTGGTGTAACTTGTTCTTTTAGGATGAGTGCTCAGTGTTGGCGGTTTGTTTCCATCGGTGTGACTTGGGGTCATCAGTGGAACTCTTCACCGGGCTACACCAATGGACTAATGCTTGTTAAAGGTGATCTTGATCTATAGTTGCAATGAGATTAATCCAATGGAGCTCGTTTTATTCCGCACTCAATTGTGGTGAGTACCGACGGAATCTTGTGAAGCGAGCAGAATTGCCTGAGTGGTTGACACTTGGTGGCTTGATCAACGGTGTTCACTAGTCTTGTGCCTCGTGTGGTGGGTCCTAAGTGACTCATGCGGGGTGTGTCGGCTTCGAACACATGTCATTGTTTCAGGGAAACTTATTGGGAATATTATGGATGCCTCTTTTATTCCCCAAAATTGCACTAGCAGTGTATGCGTGTCTTGGTGGGTCCTGGCCATGACAAGCAGTATATGAAAGGAAAATTCTCAAAGGTCGTTTGGTCGCCTGGGCAGTTTTTTGACAGTTGGTCTAATGTGGAAGTTGAATCAAACTGATTGTTTGGCGTGTCAATCAAAGCGATGGACGAATAGCGTTATGACACGTTGCGCAATATTATTCATTGATTTTACATTGTTGTTGTAAATCAACGTTGATTGGTCGAAAGCTTTATTCTTTGGTATAGATTAATTGTGGGGTTTATAGATTTTTAGGATGTCTCTGTAATCCAATTCAATGTTGGGAGGCTCGATGCATGCTACAGGGTAGTGTTGCTAGAGAATGGTGGAAGCTTGTTGGTGGGGTAATTAAATACCCCGATGGTTGTTGGTTGGATAGGTAAGAGAGATGAGGTTGATCAAGATGTGAAAAATTTTGATCGAGTTGAGTGTGTGTGTTCAAGCGGTATGCAAAGACCATTGTAACCATGAACACTGAGACAAACAAAACTAAGAAGATGTGAACCTAAGAGGCCGTGAGGCTGTGCCGGTTGAAAGGCTGGCTGTGCATTTGGGCTGGTGAGATGAAATGAATCTTCATTGTATGTCGTGTGAGGACATTGTAACAGTGCAAGGTTTCAGATCTATGTTGTTGCATGTATTCTCCAGATGAACAAGATGTAACTCATGTAAAGGCCATGAGCCTGAGATTGTATTGTAACTCTGTTTGTTGTTGAATAATACAATGGCTTGATATTTTGGAGGGTGGGATTTTTTACCCGAAAGGGTTTTCCCCACGTAAATCTGTGTGTTCATATGTTTGTCTTTCATGCTTATTGATTCTATAGTTTTGAATATGCACATGGTGTTGAATCTGGCTTAGTTTGCATGTACTTTTCTTAGAAGGGTAAATGTGGGAAATCATTGTGCCTTTTTCTGCTTTATGGCATAGTAGTTTGTGTCCTTGAGGTGATTTGAAGGAAATAAAGTCACTAAGGCATTGATCTTCTTAGATGTTTCATGCTAAGATGACCCTCGATTTTCCCAACAACCGGTATCAAAGCCTTCTTCCGGGATTTGCTTATGCTTGCATGTGTAGGTTTGTGAGTTGCATGCACTTGCATGGTTGTTGTGTGTACTTGCATGGACTCGCATGTGTCTTGCATGTGCTTGCATGTAAGAGTTCCTAGTGTTTTGATTCTGTGGATTCCTTCTGTAAAGATTTCTTAGCCTAGCAAGCTTGAGGAGATTTGAAGGAGTCGGCTGATGATTTATCCTTTGGTGAGTAAAAGTCTTTTCTCTCTTGAGACAACACACAATGTTGAAGACATTGAAGATGAAGAATCTGGAGTTGATCATACTGTGACGATGTGGTCTGAGGCTCCTGGTTGGCAGCAAATGATCCTGATGCAAGGGGTGTGAGTTTATGCTTATGGTTGTGTTGCAGCAGAGTGTGGTTCATACTGGGTGTCTGTGTGAGAGGCTCCCTGATGGTATGAAAAATCTTGGGTTTTTATTCAGCCATGGAGTATTGTGCTTGTGTTGGGTGTTTTGACTTAGCATTGAAGGCGTTGTTCTCTGTTACCCTGATTGCATGAAGGCTATGAAGTTGATCTCTGGGTGGAATGAAAACTTTTGAATATCCTAGCTCTCTCGAATGCATGTGCATGCTTGTGGTTTTGGAATTGGTCTGGAATGGGCCTGGAGTTCCTATACTACTTGTTCCTTTTATGGATACCTTGTACTTGCATGGCTCTGATTCATGTTCTTCGGCTCTGAAGGTTTTCTATAGATTTTCCTAAATATTCTATGATGCATATTCATGTTATTTTTCATTGTTCTAGTTAACCATAATGGTTGTGTGCAGACTCTTGGGTCGTCCAGATGTGCAGTAGATATGGATGTGCATGGGTGTTTTGGAAACACGATGATTTTGCAGGTTTTGCACAGTCAAGGAAAACTTGCAGTAATATGGAGTTGTTGTTAAGCTATTTCCTAGACCTTGGATTTTGGGGTGTGACTGGATGAGATAGTTGCAGTTCGACATGGTTTTGAGGAGGTGTGATTTCTTCTCTACATGGGAGTTTTGGTATGTGATTTATCACTCAACATTCTTGTGGTGATGCTTGCTAGTTTCCTAGACTACGGTGCTTGAGTTGTGGATATGATTGGCGAATCAGATATGAGCTTGATCTGATGTTTGAGTCATGTTGTCTACATGGGTTTTCTCTTTGAGATCTCATTTTTGTAGTTTCCAATGCGATGATAGATTTGCAGGCTTCATTGATTGGATCTACGGGTTGAGCATGATGTGGGCTGTCTTTACCTACATGTTTGCTATGGGACAACTCGAAAGTGGACTACCAATATCCACAAGGTTGTTTCAGTGTTGATGCAGATTTGTTAGTTGGCCTTGTCTCTGGTCACTTATGCATTGGCGTGGTTGCTTTGAGATGAGAGGAAGGATAGCATTGAGTACCTGAATAGTTGATTATGGGGACCTGTAGCGTGTGTATCACAATGTCATGGAAGGCTTGGGTACACTGGTTAGTGTAATATTTTGAAACTGATGGTGTGGTCTGTGTGGTTTGGAGATCTTGGTGTTGTTTGGCATTGTTGTCAGATGGACATGTTGTCGATTGTACCTAGAGGCTTTTCAGATCAGCAGATGTTTGATCATGATGCTTAGAAAGCTTGGTGTCACGGTTCAGTGGGAGCTTTAGCAATGATTGTGGATTCATCACTTGGTGGTGAATGATCTTCTTTAGTGTTGCAGATGTTACTAGGAGGGACTCTTAGATCCTGTTGCTGCAAAAGGGTTCTTTTGCATTTGCATGGACACTATTTGAGGATGTGTAACATCTTGGAACCATGGAGGACATTTGGATTCTTTGGCTGAGATGTTGGTGGTGCTTGACAGGTGATGTTGGTTTACAGTTTGTTTGCTTGATTTCATGTATACTCGTGCTTGAGCATTAGAGTTTTGGCATGTTGCATTGCTCTCGAAACCATAATTGTTCACTTGAAGCGTGGTATCTCCTAAGGGGGATGAGTAGATCATGATGTCATGATAAGTTCCTGTTTCAGATGTTTGGAGCTTTGATAGTGGTCTAGTAATTCTCTTTGCTTTGAGTACATTGGTCATATGCTTGAGAACTTCATGTTAAGTGCATTAATGCAATATTGGAGTTTAGCATGAGATGATCAGTTGTAGGTGTTCATGGATACATGGAAAATAAGGTGAGGTTGTGTTTTCTCATGAGATGAGAAAGGTGTTGATCACAGTTGAAAGTCTGAGTAGCCTATACCTTGGTTGGATGTGAGTTCAATAGAGATCAATGAGGAGATTTCTCTTGGATGAGTCATTGTGGCTTGTATATCTTGGAGTAGAATTTTATTTTTCCACTCTTGGTCTGCTCGGCAGTGAAATCTATTTGAGAGGTATTTGCTCATTATATCTTTCAGAGGAGTTTTATGCTTTCTTTCATGATATGGATCTTGAATTAATTGTTTAATGGTTTTGGAGGATTCATAGTGGAAGGTGGACATCATGGTTTATCTCCTTGAACTTTTATGTGATATCATTTATTGATGAGAAATGGTAGGAGATAGTTATATGGGCTGATTTCTTGAGATGGGAAATGAAGGAGTTTGATCTTCTTTGAGAGGCTTACATCCATGATTGATTACATGTAACATATGTTAAGTTTGATCTTGGTGATTGAACGGTTGGGTGTTGTTATGGCTTTTCCTTTGGGATGTGAAGGAGATCATATTTGACATAGCTTTTAGAGGTGTATGTAGGAGGATGTTCTACAGGTATATGTTGTGCAGAGTTTCTCTCTTTGGTCTTGGTTGTCTTCCTGGAAGTCTGACTTCTTTTTTACATTGGTTTGAGATTTTGTTTTCATTCAAGTTTTTGAGTGGTAACTTGGAGGTTATTTATCTCTTTCCTATGTTGGGTGTTGAAGAACTTGGAAGAGCTCTGGAAGACTGTTGAGAGAAATGATTCTTGTAGTAATAGGCTGCAGGTTGTGCATATCATTGTGAATATTTCCTTGGTACTACATGGTTACATTTTCTATGTGTTGTTATTGGTAGACTTGTTATGCCTTTGATCTTTCAGATTTGGCATTACCCATGTAGTGGGAGTACCTGGATCTGTTTGATCTTTTTCGTTTGGTTTGTGCATGGTGCTTGTATCTACGATTGATGGGTTGGCTATGTTGCTGGCATGAGTTTACTAATATGGATACCTTGAAGGTATGTGAGATTGGATGGAATAGCACGAGCTATGGGTGCTATTTTTAGTCGTGTGGGTTTGATCAATTAGATGGTTGCAGTTAGTGTTCTGGTTGTTTTTCTAACTGGTGTTTTATCTTGTTTTTGGAGAATTTTTTTCACAGAGGTGATCTGGTTTGGCCTTTGAAGTTGATGTTGTATGTGCTTCTATATGGTTTTTTGTTGGTTCTCTAGAATGGTTAGTAAGATCTTCGTCAAGTGGGAGATTGTTGGAAATATGTGCCTCAATCTCACTGACCCATTCATCGGTGTAACCTGAGTAATCAACGCAACTCTCGGTGAAGATAGAAGTCTGGCCGAAGCACTTGGTTGGGGCAACTTGTTCCGTTAGGATGAGTGCTTAGTGTTTCACCAGGCTACGTCGATGGATCGATGCTTGTTAAAGGTGATATTGATCTACAATTGTGATGAGATTAATCCAACGGTGCTCATTTTATTCCGCACTCAATTGTGGTGAGTACTTATGGAATCTTGTGAAGCGAGCGAAATTACTTGAGCGATTGACACTTGGTGGCTTGATCAATGGTGTTTGCTAGTCTCATGCCTCGTGCGGTGGGTCCCGAGAGACTCATGCGAGGTGTGTCAACTTCGAACACGTGTCGCTATTTCAGGGAAACTTATTGGGAGTATTGTGGATGCCTTTTTTATTCCCCAAAATTGCACTAGCGGTGTACACGTGTCTTGGTGGGTCCTAGCCACGGCAAGCGGTATATGAAGGAAAAATGCTCGGAGGTCGTTTGGTCGCTTGGCAGTTTTTCGATGGTTGGTTTGTTGTGGAAGTTGAACTGAACCGACTATTTGGCACGTCAGTCAAAGTGATGGACGAATAGCATTACGACACGTGGCGCGATATTATTCATTGATTTTACATCCCTGTTGTAAATCAGCGTTGATTGGCCAAAAGCTTTATTCTTTGGTAGCGATTAATTGCGAGGTTGACAGAGTTTTGGGATGTCCCTATAATCCAATTCAATGTTGGGCGGCTCAATGCATGTTGCAGGGCAATGTTGCCAGAGAATGGTGGAAGCTTTTCGGTGGGGTAATTAAATACCCTGATGGTTGTTGGTTGGATAGGTAAGAGATGAGGTTGATCAAGATGTGAAAAAATCTGACTGAGCTGAGTGTGTGTGTTTGAGTGGTATGAGAAGAGAATTGTAACTGTGAACATTGAGACACATAGAACTGAGAAGATGTGAACCTCAAATTTCGTGAGGTTATGTCAGCCGAAACATTGGTTGTGTGTGTGGGATGGTGAGATAAAATGAATCTTCACTGTATGTCATGTGAGGACATTGTAATAGTGCAAGGTTTCAGATCTATGTTGTTGCTTGTATTCTCCAGATGAACAAGATGTAACTCCTGTAAAGGCCATGAGCCTGAGATTGTATCGTAACTTTGTTTGTTGCTGAATAATACAATGGCTCGATCTTTTGGAGGGTGGGGTTTTTTACCCGAAATGGTTTTCCCCACTTAAATTTGTGCGTTCATATGTTTATCTTTCATGCTTATTGATTCTATAGTTTTGAATCTATACATGGTGTTGAATATGGCTTAGTTTGCATGTAATTTTCTCAGAAGGGTAAATGTGGGAAATCATTGTGCCTGTTTCCGCTTTATGGCATAGTAGTTTGTGTCCTTGAGGTGATTTGAAGGAAATAAAGTCAGTAAGGCACTAATGTTCTTAGATGTTTCATTCTAAGATGACCCTTGATTTTCCCAACAAAGATGTATGCATTCAAAGTAAATATTCATAACACCATAACACATAGATTTTTTGTGTGGAAACCCCATTAGGGGAAAAACCATGGTGGAGGTTAATCCACAATTTGAGTACTCAAATATAATTGTTTACAAAAGGAATGCACTTGCATTCAGGCACACTACCTAGAGCTCACTACTTAAAAGAAAGAGGCTTACTGCCATACAAAATTCAGATTAAAACCATCTGAAGGGTGAACTGAGATAGTAGCATCTATCTATTCCAAATTACAGTTCTGGTGAAGCTCATAGATCTGATTTTGGATCTGCTTTCTGATTCCGCACTTCGCTCTACTCTGTTCTGCTCTTTTTCTACTCTTTGCATCACTTATAATCAAGTTCACACTATTATACTACTGAATCTCGCAATTCACACTTCTACACACACACACACACACTTATCCACCTCCTAAAATGATAAAACCAATCTCTTATATATCCGCAATCAAGGATTTATTCATCCATCTGTCGGCTTTATAAATTATTAAGTTACCTTCAACTTGTCGGCCAGATCCATCATTAAATCATTATGTGCATCCTCCAAAGTCGGCTAAGACAAAGAGAGGACCCAAATAACACTTAATAGAGCATGAAGACTTATGATTAATTATATCTTATACATCCACAATTACTATCCTTGTCGGGTTAGCCTTTTAGCACAAATATTCAACAAATTAGTTCATTGGATCTTCTAGATCATGTACCAGTGAGTGCGCATCACAACCAAGATACTACAAGCATCAATAGACCTTCCTTAGAGATCCACAATCTAAAATATATGTCTGGTAAGGTGTTTAGATCAACTTTTATTCCTATTAGTCGGATGCCATGTTCTTTACTCTGTTTTGTTGGTAGGAACCAAAATTATACTACACATTTGGATAGGTTGGTTGGGTTGCCATCAATCACAACACTTTCAAGCCATATGCTAATGATCTCCCCAGCCATATGCCAACACCTCACCCAGTTCCAACAAATAATAACATCAATAAGAATTTAATTCATGAAGGAAATAACACACATTTATATAAGTTCAAAGACATAAACATAAACATTAATATTATATCCAAATGTCCAATATTCACAGACAATGAAGAGTTTATGAAAAAATAGTGAGTTAAAATGATCCTTATTGTTTTCCCTTACATCATAGTGTAATCAAAAATCAAAGTTCAAACCCCTACAATGTCCTCTAGTTACATATTTATGAATTCTTGTTCTTGAGACTTTTCATTATTGTAACTGTCATCTTCCAAGTGGGATTTTCATAAATTCTTACCTAATTCTTTCTTAGTTGAGCCTTGTTAAGTAATTAATGACTCTTTTTATAATGTCATAATTACATTACACATATTAACTTGATTTTGATGGGCTAATGTGTCATTGTTCCTTGTATGCAAGCCTCATGGCTTTTTGTATGTGTGAGAACCTACAACTTCCAACTTTTGCATTAAATTACATATCCACTACTAATCATATTTGTGCGATTAGATTTAATTAAAATATTTGTATTAACACTAAAGCTTAGCTAGCCAGGAATCTAGCAATCTCATCACATCATATGTTGTGTTCATTTAATTTAAAGCATTCGGTAGCGTCCTTGCTCATTAGTTCCTACTGAGAAGATCTCCCAATGGCTTATCTCACAAATATGACAACCATTTCCTTTCTCTATAAATCCGACGGAATTGCCTTCACTCTACACATCTCAATTTCATTCTCAAAATGTCGAGCACTGTGAGTGACACAACTTCAAAAGGTGATTTCCTTATTATCAAAGGTGTAGAATGCAGTTTTGTGAGGCAGTTGGTAGCAGACCAGCTAAGGGAGGTATTTCTTATAAGGAATGATGTGAAGAAGGGGTAATAAGAAGGATTATAGGGGAGAACTTCCTTGCACAAGTCCATGTCCATAACTCTGGACTCCTTGAGCATTTTTTGTATACTATTATCAGTTAGGATTGCACCTGCATGTTGAGCATACACTCAGCTATCTCATCAAACATGAAAATGACCTCAAGGTGTGGGATCTTGCGCGGTGAGGTTGAATCTCCGAAGAAGGCTAGCTTCCTTCGATGGATCACCTAAAACTAATAAAACTCTCAAGGAAAATGGAAGAAGGATGCTTGAAATCAAAACCCTAAAACTAAAGAGGTGATACACCAAAAATGTAGGTTTACTTGTTGCTCCAACTCATAATCAGCATCAATAAAAGACCTTTATTTTCACAACTCATCTTTAACATGCAACACATAAGTAATTTATCTAAAGGCTTGGATTTAGTCATTTGAAGGAAAAATAGGGATTTTCACAGCTACAACCTATTGAAACCATTCAACACAACATATAACTTGTATTGACATGAAAACTTTGCTCCAAATTGCACAAATGAGACATAAAAAGATTCAAAATATGAAATCACAATTACAATAGATCATTCATGTAAAGTGAAACAAAGAACTGTAGAAGGAACTCTGAAATCTCTATTATTATGAAAGGAGCCCTTTTGTTGTGCAAAGAGAAGCAAGAACCCCCTAAAGAAAAAATAAAAGTGTTGCCTTTATAGTTTAGGCATAACTCAAAAAACATGCCCAAGAAGATAGTTAACACACTCAACACCCAAACCCTAGCAATAAATTCCTATCGTGCTTGTGCATGAAAGGATGGAGGGGTTGTGAAAATCGCAATTTGGTATAGATCCATTGGAAAGGACAATACATTTGTAATAAATGAGCATGGACACCCATGAGATATTCTGCAGAAGTCAAAATGTACAATAAATGATGTTCTTGAGCCTTAAAAGTTGAACAAGAAGGTGAGGAAGTTGCTCAAGTATTAATGTTGTTGACCCCAAAAACCATGCTAAATCCACTGAAAATCGGGGGTTAGACATACCTTGTACCGCTTGCTGAAGAAGCGAAAAAAAAAGACCAAAGCAGGGGACCACAAAAATAGGAACCTATTGAAGGTTGGGCTTTGGGCTTACCTCATACCTTATGCACATCATTGGCATCAAACCATCAGAGGTCGGGCTTTGAGGGTTCAACATACTGCATGCTTAGAGGAGTGAAGAAAGAAGAAAGGAGGAGTGAACCGTGAAGTGCGAAAAGGATTGCCCTTTTCGAGCTTTGGAGGTCAAGAAGGAGGCTTACCTTCTACCGAAAAAAGGTAAGAGGTAAAGGATAAAGGAAATAATATGGATGAGGTAAGATAGAAACTCAATCCCCAAAATGCGACTATTTAAGACATAGAAAAATCTTGAAAAGCCTCTTCAAGACTTCAGCGGTCGGAGGTAAGGCTTATGCCTTACCAAAAGGACATGATAAGGGATAAAGGGGAAGGCCGAAGGCCGATGCCTGAAACACTTAGCAAAAAATAAGAAGAGAAGAAGGAGTGAGAGCGATGGAGAAGGCATGCCAGTATGAAGGGAAGCGAAAACCCAAAGGCCCAAAAACACCTGGACTTAGCTAACTTTTTAGGACTGTTAGGGAAAAAATCATGCAAGATGACCCATGTAGGATCTCTCGGATCAGTTATTAGTGATGGGTCATCTAAGGGTGGCATGAAATGACAACATTTATGGTGACCTTTCATGATGATTGCCTGCTAATCATGGAATCCAGTGGCCTTATAAATCCATTGGCCACAAAGTCATGAAGGTGAAACTTCAATAGTTGAGCCTCAAATCGAAACAAAACACATGCAAGAGGCACTTGGAGGAAAACATGAAAAAAGGAACATACATTCCCTTAAGGAGAATGCAGGGTGTGCAAGAAGCATTTCATGGAAAGCAAGATAACTACAATATGTACATTAAACTAATAGGAGGCCAAGAATGGAAATTTTCCTCTATCAAAGATGAACCCTTTAAAGGAGCTTATCTCCCTCAAACCATAGTTGAAAACCTCACCTAGTTGCATCCACTAAAAACTGTTGTCAACATGCATGTTAGCTGCACAAAATGCCTGCAAGGTGAAGGATGACTTCACTGTAAACTTTTCCATTGCAGGGGAACCATATGATGCAAGTGTCAAATTCCTCTAACATTGGTGCCTTAGTTGAACATACAGCAACATGGGTGAAATTTTTTGAAGATAGGTTAGCATCAAGTAATAAACCTTTTGTAGAAGGAGAAGAACTTTTTCACAAAAGGATAAGCCATCACTATCATAGTTGACCCTCTCATTGCATGAACTGGAACAAAAAGAAAAAGTTTCTAGCTCACATGGTGATGCAAAATATGCCAAACTTGATTTTTTATCTACACAGGAAAGACCTTCCTTGTGCACCTCAAATGAAAAACTTTAAAGCTTAGACATACTTTCAAATTGAGCAACAGGTGTATCACTCTCCAGGAAGATGTGTGGCTGCTCAATGGTGGGTTTTTTAGCATGTTGTTCCCATGTGAAGCATTCTAACTTAGTCATATTATCCCTAATGTCAAAGGTTGCATCTTCATCTTGAATGAAGACCTCATATTCAACATTTCTACATTCAAGGACAACAGAAAACCAACATACATCATAATTACTTGTATTGATGCACACTTCATCAACACATACCTTATATTTTTGAGACCCTTCAAGTGAAGAATTGAATCCTTCAAGTTATCACTTTATTTGAATTTCCTCTTGGAAACTTGCTACAAAAAAATCACTCTTAGCATGTAATAGTTAGCACATCCTCTGTTGTCCCTTCACTCTTATGTTGTTGCTCATAAGGCTCCTCTTCTGGGGGTGAAATATTGACATCCAAGCTTGAACAAAAATCTTCTATAATATCCCAAAAGAGGTCCTAGACACCTCAAAACTATAGACCTCAACAAATTGGGGATCTTCATCCACAATAACAGGGGTTGAACATGTCTATTATCGTTGCTCCAAAACAATGGAGTTTTCTTCATCCATCAAGCCAACCTTAGTCTACCTAGAGGCTTCTACTGATGTAGGTATAATTGATCTATCCTCCTCATCTTCAATAAAAAAAGGGATGACATCAAATGAGAGGATTGATTCCTCTACTATAACAATTTTTTCTACCTTTTTAATGCCCTATTGTTGTAACTTATCATCTTCAACTATTTCTTGCAGCAAATCAAGACACTCATTTTTAAGAGCACATGAAAGCTCCTTAATAGAAACCTTGTTAATCCTATCTGAGAATAACTCCTTCTATTCTTCTGACCAATTAGGATCCCATACAACAGGCCCACCTTTACAAAGTGAAATAGCAATGGAAGGAGCGAAATAATCAAAAGGGCATTGGATATCTTGTTGAAGATCAAGGAGGGGTTGCTCAATAAGAGTAAGAATTTGAGCCTCCTCATGGATAGGTCCTTGTGAGGAATGGGGGCTCTCAAAACTTGGGATCTCCAACGTAGGAAATCTACTTGATTGCATAGGAGGTTCAATAGGGGTTTCAAGAGGCTAATCAAGGATAAATGGAGGTGTTTGTCTGAAATTAGGCACACAAGGGGCTACCTAATCCTTGAGAAACTGTGCAAGAGCAAAGGCAAGTCTGAAATTCTCTTTCCTAGCAACAACTTGTCTGTGTATACACTCTTCTTGTTGCCTTCTTTATGCCTCCATCTCTTTCTATTGTTGGTAGGTTGGATAAACCAACTCCTCATACTAAAAGCTATGCTCTTGGACTCCTTCAATTTTATTCATTTTCCTTTGAAATTCTAACAATATATCTTCGATGCTCAAGTTATCAACACTAGAAGGTCAGCTATGAGAATAGTAAGGCTAGTTGGAGATAAAAAGGTCTTGTTGTGGTTGGGTCTGAATATATGGTTGCCATGAGCCTTGAGCAGGGGCAGGTGGGAGGAAAGCATTCAAATAGGGTCAATAACCCATTACAACAAGGCTTTGAGAGGAAAAAAAGGGGGCATTATCAGCTTTATATTGTTGATTGGGAGGTGAAAAGTTGGCATTTTTGTGAAATGAGGGAGTGTACATGTGATTTCCATTAAAATTTGACATACTTGGGCATAGGGATATCTTTTGAAACTATTTTAAAACAAGCACATAGATTAGATCAACTAGAGAAATGGGTACATACCAGCAGAGTCACCCAAATAAAATCGCAAAGTCACCAGGTGTTTGTAGAACTACCTCTTCAAGGCTGGAAATGTTGAAGACAACACCACCTCCTCAAAAAAATGAAGTAAATTTTCACGAACCTATCTCATTGGGTGTGCCAAAAAGTGTTATCACTTAGGATTGCACCCATATGTTGAGCATACACTTAGCTATCTCGTGAAACATGGAAACAACCTCAAGGTGTGGGACCTTGCGCGATGAGGTCGAATCTCTAGAGAAGACCGACTTCCTTCGATGGATCACCTAAAACTACTAAAACTCTCAAGGAAAAGGGAAGAAGGATACTTGAAATGCAAACCCTAAAACTAAATAGGTGATACACTGGAAATGTAGGTTTACTTGCTGCTCCAACTCACAATCAACATCAATAAAAGACCTTTGTTTTCACAACTCACCTTTAAACATGCAACACATAAGTAATTTATGTGAAGGCTTGGATTCAGAGTTGTTTGAAGGAAAAATAGGGATTTTCACAACTACAACCTATTGAAACCATTCATAACAACATATAACCTGTATTGACATGAAACCCTTGCTCCAAATTGCACAAATGAGACAGAAAAAGGATTCAAAACATGAAATCACAATTACAACATCAGATCATTCATGTAAAACGAAACAAAGAACTATAGAAGGAACTATATAATCTCTATTATTATGAAAGGATCCCTTTTTTTGTGCAAAGAGAAGCAAGATCCCCCTAAAAAAATATACAAGTGTTGCCTTTATGGTTCAAGCATAACTCAGAAAACATGCCCATGAAGATAGATGACCCACTCAACACCCAAACCCTAGCAATGAATGCCTATCATGCTTGTGTATGAAAGGATGGAGGGGTCCATGAAAATCACGATATGGTATGGATCCATTAGAAAGGACAATACATTTGCAATAAATGAGCATGGGCGCCCATGAGATCTTTTGTAGAAGTCAAGACATGCAATAAATGATGTCCTTGAGTCTTAAAAGTTGAACGAGCAAGTGAGGAATTTTCTTAGGTATTAATGTTGTTGACCCCAAAAAACATGCCAAATCTATTGAAAATCATGGGTCAAAGATACCTTGTACCGCTTGTTAAAGAAGCAAAAAAAAGAAGACCAAAGCAACGAACCACGAAAACAAGAACCTATCGGAGGACGGGCTTTGGGCTTACCTCATATCTTATGCACGTCATTGGCATCAAACCATTGGAGATCGGGCTGCGAGGGTTCAACATACTGGATGCTTGGAGGAGTGAAAAAAGAAGAAAGGAGGATCAAACAGTGAAGTGTGAAAAGGATTTCCCTTTTCGGTCTTCGAAGGTCGAGAAGGAGGCTTACCTCCTATCGAAGAAAGATAAGAGGTAAAGGATAAGGGAAAGAATATGGAAGAGGTAAGATAGTGTAGACACTAAAAATTGTCCTAGGCTTGCGAACAATATTTTTCTTCGTCAATCCCCCTTTCATCCTTAATAATTAAATAATTTTAATTATTTGATTATTGTCTAATGTTATACTTCTTCTATTAATTAAATAATTTTAATTATTTAATTAATTCATGGCTTTTATTTTATTTCCTTCTTTGATTAATCAAATAAATTTTATTTATTTAATTATTTGTCATCTTTCCACTATAATTAAATAATTATTTCAATTATTTAATTATTCGCTAGCCTTTTCTTCTATAAATTAAATAAATAATTTATTTAATGACTTGCTAATTTGTCCTTTTCTTCTCACTTTTGAATTAAATTATTATTTAATTAAAAAGTCAACCTGCCACGTGTCCTCTATAATCAAATAATTGTTTTAATTATTTAATTATTCATTTCCCTCCTTAATTAAATAATTTTATAATTATTTGATTTCCTCTAACAACCTCTTTTTTTGTGCTAACCTCTTAATTTGTGTCATTCTTATCTCTTCACATCTCATTCAATTTCCATTCTTGATTGAATTGTTTTATAATTCAATCTCAGCCATTCATCCTTATCTTTGCCCTAATTTAGCCCTAACACTATTTCATTCTACAACTTTCAATCTTGGCCATTGATCGTCATATCTTATTGACATTTAATCTCATCCTTTCATTCACATTTGACTTTCTATAAAAGAGACCTATCATTGTTATTTCAACCCTACATCCTATGCAACCTAGACTATTGCTATCAAAAGGAGATGAGTACAATCTTCAATATTTTGCTATCATTGTCATTAGGCTATTATTGCATGCTCAAAATCCAAGGGCAATCAAGCATATAAAGCAAAATGGAGGACAATGGAGGTGAATCAACCATGGCATAGAAATATAGGTAATATTGCTTTATGTTTATGTTTCTATGTTGGATTGTGCTTCATTGTTGGTTTAGGGCTTTAAGGTTTTAGTTTTGATTATTGTATCTTTAACCTTAATTTTACCCTATTCTATATTGGTGAACCTAACGTTAACTAACCAAATTTGGAAGAATTTTTTAGAAATTTTGAGTTTCAGGTTTGAACCGCAATTATGAGCCTAAATGATGCATTCGTCAAAAGCTAGAGACCACAATCCCTACCCTGAATGCCGCATTTGTTCAAATATAGGGAAAATATTTTCATCAAGTCTATTTTTGGGTTTTTTTGTTGTTTTTCAATTCTCTAGCTTTATTCGAACCTCGTGGTTGTTGAACATCTAAAATACTGAGAGGGGGAGTGAATCGGTATTCCACAAACTGATAATAAAATCCACTTAATCATTATCACAATTCTGATTGAATCAGCAAGAGAGAACATAGAAACAAGATAAATCAATCATACACATGAACACCAAGATTTTTACGTGGAAAAACCAATGAGGGAAAAACCAAGGTGAGGGTTCAATCATAGTATATTATATCCGGATACAAAATATTACGGGGCTCACTGCCAAGACTCGCTATCCTTAAAAGGCTCACATCCTATGTACAAAAGATGGCTCACTGCCAAGATACAATGATGGTGGCTCACTGCCAAAATGATGAACTAATGGAATTCACCTTCAATGTGTAGGGTTCAATTCTGATGAAGCTCAGAATATAAATTACGGCATCACTCAACAAATTTTTATTACTAATAAAGTATTTAGGCATTGATCTTCTCCTTCATATATTCACCCACAATTGCATACTTTCACACCTTTTCTCTTTTTCCTCTTGCTTCTTTTTTCGCTTGCTTCTATCTCATATTTATACAAGTATATCTTATTCATCAATTAGCTCAGAACCATATAGGATTTAATCATTTCATTCATGTAGTGCATTATACCAAGTCAACTATTAATCTTCATAATATCTTGCATTCGCTGATTCGGTCAAGACTAAGCCAAAATTCTCCAAACCAACAAATAATCCTCAAAGCAAACACCTTTCAGATCTGAGAGCACATTAGTTTCCCATCATACTACCAGGAAAGAGACTATTAACAAAACCGTAATATATGAATGTTCAGTACCTTAGTAGAATGCGGAGTCTCCCACACAGTATACCTCACATAAAACAATAGTAGAATACAAAGTTAAACTCTGTCAGAGATAACTTTTTGTTCATAGAAAAAGACGTCTCAAGATCCAAGATATAACTATCTTAATGAGCCAATAAAATATGGTTAGGAGATCAAAGTCATATCAGATCTTGCGATGAGTTCTAGACTCAAATACTAACATACTGATCCATCACAAAGGAGTACCGGCAGAGAACAACTTTCAGTAAACCAAGAAAATTTGCATACTGTTATCACCATATAGTTATTACCATATTGACATCAATGAAAACATAGGAACAACCAACACAATCATCCATACTTCATGCTCATGTTGCAAGTCTTCCAACAATCTCCCCCTTTGGCATTGATGGCAACATGCATGACAAAAACTTTTCAAGAATACCTCATTGACTATTCTGACTACTCCCCCTATCAAAATTGTTCTTCACAAAAAGTTTTTCCTCTCTCCATCTCTTTATCTCTCCCCCTTTAACATCAATTACAAAGGAAGGGGTCCGATATAAATGTAGATATGCATCAAAAAGTAGTCAAAAAGATATGAACACAAAATTAACCTAAAGAAAAACCTTTGAGACTCTCCAGGATAGACTTCCATGATGCTTTACCTTCTTCCCATGAACCTTCTGCACTAACTAGGGTCTTGTAAAATAGCTCAAGTTTGGTTAGAGACTCTAAACCATCTGTTAAAGTATTGGGATTAAGATTAATCTTTGATAATTCTCCAATACAACCAAGAGCACAAGAAACAAAAGTATGTTTGAATTTAATCATGTCTCTGAGTGCCACAAATTTCTTGATAACATCTATTCTTCGATCCTGTAGAGAGAAAAATTTGTCCTGAACCTACACAATGTAGTACCAACTCTGATTATCTCTATCTTCTGCTAACCTGTATGCATCTACCTGAGTGCTTAGTCGAGACTCACTCATCCTTATCCCATTTCTCATATTCAATGTATTTCCAAACCAATCTAGACAAAAGGAAAGTAGTTCCTATGCCTCTTTTTCACAACCTTGTACACTCTCCAATTCCTTCATTAATCGATCGTGTGCATCCACACATTTTCCTTTGATATCATTCAAATTTTCTTCATCAGACCTAATTCCAACAAACATTTCAAGTCCAGAGATGTAGACTTTCAAAGAATTAATCATGCCACGAAGATTCTCCACAACAGAAATAGATGAATAAAAATTAGCATCGGGAATAACCTTCTTCAAATCTTCCAAAGTTGTCTGAATATTCATTATTTCATTCTCATGTTCAAGCTTACTTTCTTCTGCACTTTCCAGCTTCACTACACTCTTCCTCTTCTTCCTTGTTCCAGTCATGTTATTGGAGGTACTTTCTTCATTGAGATGCTTAGGGCTTTCCAATAGAATTTTAGCATATATATTAATTTCAGCCTCTAACACTTCATAATTCAATTCAAATATCCAAACCAAGCTTGATTCAATTGCTTCCATGTGACAAAAATCTGTAGACATAAGAAAATTTATGCTTTTGAAGTATCTTTCCACAACACTTACTGGAATTCTAGACCTTTTATTCATCCTCATCTGAAATGTTCCAAAGAATGCAGCAAGGGTGGATTCTTGTGCATCCAAACTACCAAGATTTATCATGAAATTCCTGATTTGATAAGCAATAGGCTCTGAATTTGACCATTCTAACCTTCCTATTACCAGCAACTCTTTCAAAAACTAAAAGAGTAGACAAACAACCAGATTTCCATACCAAAAATTATTCTTCTTGCTCCTTTTAATATCCATTAAATTCTTCAAAAGATGTATCCGAAATAGTTCACACAAGTCATATTTCATACCTCTTATTACCATATCAACAACAGTATTCACCGCAATAGTAGAAACTATAGAGTCATTGTTAGGGATACAAACTTTATGACCAATTACCATAACATCATACCTTGTTACCAGATCAACAATCGATCTCAAACCAATTTCTTTTTCTTTAGAACTCGCACCTATAACCTCAATTATTTCTTTCTCATTCATTGTCTTCAATTTAGGAACCGGTCTGGAGGAACACAAACCAATTATATCTCTAATAGCTTCTCTGGAAATCAGATGTGCCTCATCAATCCACAAAGATCCATCATGAATTTTTCTCAATACCATCTGAATATACTTCTTCTCAAATTCAAAAACAGGAACTTTTCTCCAAACATCCAACTTCTTCTCAACTAATACTCTGTAGGCATCATGACTCTCTTTCAATTCATTTTCCCAAAGCACATTGAACTGAACTACCGACATTTCTTCAATCTTACCATAAACAAATGCACAAATATCCTTTGTAGGAAACACTCTTAGAGGGATGCAAGAGAATACGCCAACAGACTCTTCCGACACATTCCTCAAATATCTCTTTAACCTAGCTTCATCTACACAATTCACAATCTTTGAATTATCCATCAATGAAAGTAAAAGATTGTGAAAATAGGAGTACCTTTGAAAATGTCAATCAAGAAATTTTTAGATATCTTACTTCTAGAGCTTACTTCAAATTCATCTGATACATTCTTCAAATTCTGAAATTCCCTTCTAAACTTCATTTGCATGCTTTTCCAAAAATACATAGACCTTTAATTTCATCTAAAATTATTCCTTTCATTTTGAATGATTTTGCAATAAATGTTCCAACTTGTAGGTAGATTGCCTCAAAAACTGTGTACGCCTTCATTCTTTCAAATTTTGCAGACCTCATTCTTCACACGCGATTGATAAAATACCTTAATCTTGTTACCACATTGAATATACTCCTATCATGAAATGATACAAGTGCCAATAAGGGGGTTTATTATATTTTATGATGATTAATCCCCCATAGTTGTTGCTTTTATTTAGATATTGACAGGAGTATCTGTACTGGAGGTCAACACAGATAAGACCGATAATTCCTTTCTCCAAATCCTTTCCATTTCTTTTCTTTCCTTTTCCAGATCAAAGGTTTTACCATTCTTTTTTGTCAAATAGATGTTCTTCTTCCTTGCATTATTACTACTAGGATGTTTCAATTTTTTGCATTTACAGCAAGTAACATTCTTCTTTCCATTTTCCCTTTTATCCAACATACTATCTTTATATCCATTTTTCTTGCTCTTAGAATCATTCACATTACTTTTGCAATCCTTTGCATTATGACCAAATCTCTTGCAGAAATGGCAAACACCATTGAAGTATAAATACCTTTTTGCATCATGTCATTTGATAGGAGTTTCTCTAGAATCGCTTCTTCACTCCTTGACTTGTATATCTTTGTACCGCATCTTCTTACTATTGAATTGCTTCGCTTTAGAACTTTGACCTTTTTCAAACCCTAAACCGCTCTTATCCATTTCCTGTCTTTGAGAGGTAATCAATTCATCAAGCATCACTGAGCTTATATTGAATTTGTCTTCAAAACTCTTTGCCCTTTCCATCTTAGACCTTAGGATTTTTGCTTCTAATTCTAGCTTTGTGCATTCATTCGTCTTCTTTTGAATTTCAATTTCCTAACATTCTTCAATTCTTTTCTTCTCATCCAATTGTTCCAACAGGCTAGTGATGATTTCTTCTCCTTCAACCAATAGATCACATGCAACCATACTTGTACTTTGTATCTTTTCAGTATGCTCATTTGCTTTTATCAACTTGTTCTTCAAGGATTCCATTTCTTCTAAAAATTTGGCAAGGGCAATTTTCGGAGGAAAAAAATTTTCATGTTCAAATTTTGGGACCTTCCTCAAGCTATTAGACTTCTTCTGAGGAACCAAACTCTAATACCAATTGTTGAACATCTGGAATACTGAGAGGAGGGTGAATCAGTATTCCACAAATTGATAATAAAATCCACTTAACCATTATTATAATTTTGACTGAATCAACAAGAGAGAACATAGAAACAAGACAAATCGATCACACATGAACACCAGGATTTTTACATGGAAAACCCAATGAGGGAAAAAAACATAGTGAGGGTTAAATCATAATATATTATATCCAAATACAAAATATTACGAGGCTCGCTGCCGAGACTCACTATCCTTAAAAGGCTCACAACCCGAGTACAAAAGATGGCTCACTTCCAAGATACAATGATGGTGGCTCACTGCCAAAATGATGAACTAATGGAATAAACCTTCAATATGCAGGGTTCAGTTCCACTGAAGCTTAGAATATAAAGTGCTACATCACTCAACAAATTTGTATTAATGATAAAAAATTTAGGCACTGATCTTCTCCTTCATATATTCACCTGCAATTGCATACCTTCACACCTTTTCTCTTTTTCCTCTTGCTTCCTCTTTTTTCACTTGCTTCTATCTCATATTTATACAAGTATATCTTATTCATCAATTATGTTGGCACCATATAGGATTTAATTATTTCATTCATGTAGTGCATTATACCAAGTTGGCTATTAATCTTCATAATATTTTGCATTCGCTGAGTCAACCAAGACTAAACAACAATTCTCCAAACCAATAAATAATCCTCAAAGAAAACACCTTTTGGATCTGAGAGCATGTTATTTTCCCATCATACTACCAGTAAAGAGACTATCAGCAAAACCAAAGTATATGAATGTTCACCTTAGTAGAATGTGGAGTCTCACACACAGTATACCTCACACAAAATAATAGTAGAATATAGAGTTAAACTCTGTCAGAGATAACTTTATGTTTATAGCGAAAGACGTCTCAAGATCCAAGATATAGTTGTCTAAATGAGCCAATAAAACATGGTTAGGAGATTAGAGTCATATCAGATCTTGCGATGAGTTCTGGACTCAAATAGCAACATATTGATCCATTGCAAAGGAGATTACCGGCAAAGAACAACTTCCGGTAAACCAAGAAAACTTCTCATACTAATATCACCATGTAGTTATTACCATGTTGAAATCAATGACAACATAGGAACAACCATCACAATCATCCATACTTCATGCTCATGTAGCAAAGCTTCCAACATTGGCATCATAATCATATCATATCAATTTTGGGTTTTGTCAAATTTTAACGAATTTAAGTGTTTTGTAGCCTCCAAGTTTGTGTGATGCAACTGTTAAGGGATTCACCACAATCAATTTCAGCTATTCACTGCAATCGACATTCAAAAACTAGGAGTCACCGTTCTTTGCACTGCATTTGTTTAGAACCAGGGAGTCACAACTATGATTCCTTGCACCGCATTTGCGTGTTCATTTTGAAATAGGGTTTTATTAGGAATTTACAGTTTGTCTTTTGCATTCAGTAGATTAGGGGTTTTTTATATTACTAATCTTTGGTTTACAACATGTGGCTTAGCTTGGAGGAGACATTTGCACTTAGACTTGCTAACTTTTTTCTATCTTGTTTTGATTTTGCAATATCTTTTGGTTTATTCACACTCATTGGGCTTAAAATTAACCACAACTTGCATTTACATTCATGGGATTAAAATGAACAAAAATCTTGCATTTCACTCATTTGGGTTAAAAATAACACACATTCTCACACTCATTGGTCTTAAAAAGAACAAACAACTTGCATTAAGTGTCTTTGCAACTCTCACATTTTGATTTGGGGATTAAAAAGAACTATTGTCCTCATTGTCGTGTGATTTTTTTCTTGTTTTGAGGTGACCTTGAGTGATCTTGGGAATCAAAAACACTTCTTGAAATTTTCACTATCACACCACATATTTGGTTTTGATTAAGGTTAATGAACTCTAGCTAGTGTGATTCAAGTACATTGTGTATGCTCTCTCCTCGCACCTTGAGTGATCTTAGAGATCAAAAACATTGTGCTTGTCTTGCTTTTGTTATACCCCATTAGAGTGGGCCTACCAAAGTGAGACACATCCATACGGATAACTCCTTGGTGACCTTGACTAGCTTTTCCCTTGGGCTGGTATATAAAAGGATAAGGCAAAAGCCAAGTCTGAATTGCCTTGTTGCCCAGTCGTTCCGCTTGTTGGGAGGTAAGTCCCCGAGTTGCGACTAAAATATAAACTAGTTAGAGGCCCACCCTTTATGATTTAATTTTTATTGGCATCATGCTCAGTGCAGGGGATGCACATCACACCCTGAAAGTTACTCACCATATGGCTCCCTTGAGATGAGACGCAAATTTACAACATTGCATAAGTTACTTATTTTTACTTGTAGATTTTCGAGGAGAGGTTGATTTGGGTTATCCTTCCATTCTAGGATGCCCCTATCTGTCCTCTCTCAAAGACAAGAGTGCAAACACCCCGTAAAGGTGGTGTCTCTCTACTTGAGTCGACAAAGATTCCAAGTTGTGGGCCTGAGGGTCATGCCATTAGTCATTGACCATAGGATAGGAAAGTGTTTTATGTGTGTGAATTATCTTCAATTTTTGTTAGACCCATAGAAATTGAGGTGAATAACCTACATACACATTACGATCACAAATTTTGACACTCAGACCAACCAAGACACTGTTTTAAGATTGTTTGTTGTGTCTGCCATCAAATTTCCACAAAAACCAGTCAAAATCAGTCAAATTAGGACAAACACTCTATTCATCGTATTTTCTTCCCAGAACACCATAATTGATTCCCAAAATATCGCATCTTCTAAAAATTGAAACACCACAATTGCTTCTCTAAACACCGCATTTGACAGGCTGAACACAGCATTTGCTAGTTGATAAAATTTTAGGGAAACTTTGATACAGTCTTATTTATGATTGACTCCTGACTATATTCTTGATATCATACCATAGACTTGTGATTCTCTTATTAGTCATTCCACTCCATCCATTAGCTCACCATTGCATTGGTTGCAAACATCATAGGTCAAACTCTAGGTCTCTATTAGTTGCATACACTTTTCAGACCTTAGATTAGGAAATTTATCAAACTTTAGATCAGACCATAGTCACAAATTCAGATTATTTTGACCTTTTATTTCAATTAATTAAGTCCTTGTCCTTTAAGTTGGTTATTTAAACTCATAAGTCTAGTTATAGGTCACCTTGTCAATTGTCATCATTTTAGTCCTTGTCCTTCTTAAGGTCTTGGTAATCAAATTTGTCATTTTGGCTATCTTAGTTTGGTTAATAACCTCCTCTTAGGTTCACCAAAAGTTCTTAGTCTTCATATTAAATCATATTACCCCCCATGATCACAAAATCATATTGGAATTACATTTGCATACCTTAAGTCATAGACCTACCATAGATTTTGATAATTGTGACACTATCCTATCTACATTTTGACTATTGTCACTTTGTAAAATATCAGGAGTATGGTTGATTCATTGAAAGTGTACATCTCTGGATTAAAAGATCAAATAGGAAATGAGTCAAAAACAGGAATTACAAAAGAAAATCTAGAAGACATCATAAAGAAATGTGCAGATGCACACCAAAAAGTCTTAAAGGAATTGAAGGATGTTCAGGATTGTGAAGAAGAAGCATAGGAATTAATATCTTTCTATCTGAATTGGTCTAATTGGACATTAAATACAAAGAATGAAATGAGTCAGAATAAAATTCGGTTGAGCACTCAAGCAAATCTATATAGTTTTCCAAATGATAGAGACAATCATAGATGGTCTTATATAATGCAGCTGCAGGATAAATTCTTTAGCTTACAAAATCAGAGAACAAAGCTAATCAAGCAATATGTGGCATTAAGAGATTTGGTAAAAATAAGGTACACTCCTATATCTAGTGCCCTTGCTTGTGCTAAAAATATATCATAAATAAATCTCAACCCCAACACTATGGAAGAAGGAATAGAGTCTAACAAAACTTGAATTACTACACAAGACTCTTGTACATGCAAAAGGTTCTTGGGAAGAAGGAAAAGCTACTTGGTACGATACTCTGAAGAATCTCAAGGGATCTTCATCTTCAGGTTAATATGTTCCAATTTTTTTGAACAATTATCCTTTTTGATGATACATACATATACTAGACCCCTGCATGACCTTTTCCATTGATGTCAAAAGGGGAGAGATAGATAATGGAGAGATAATATAAGAGATAGTGGGAAGAAAAACATTTTTATAATTAATACATTTTGGGGGAAAGTGCAAGAGATAGTTTTTATGATTGGAAAACTCCTTTTGGAATGTCAAGGTTAATTTTGAAAGCAGGAGTTGTCAATGTTGTAAGGGAGAGTTGAGGCTAGGAAATAATTTTTGATATGAAAAATGTTTTTGATATGCATGTTACCATGAATGACAAAGGGGGATATTGTTGGAAGTTTGGAACTTTGTCATTGATGATGATGCTTGGCAACATGAGCATGAAGTGTACATACATAGGTTGATTTGGTTGTCACAGTGTTGTCATTGATGTCAACTTCATGGGGAAGCATTTTTGGTGTCATTTGTACAATACTAACTATACCGTAAAGTCGATCTATCATAAAATTGTCTAAGTATTCTCTGCGGATGGTGTTGTGGTTTAGTGCGTCGTTTTTTGGGTCCACACTTCACCGCACGAAGAGGTATAACTTTGCACTTGTAACCATATTATGTTGACTAGATTATACAACTATATTCAGGATCTCAAGAAGTTTTGTGAAGAATACTAGAAGATATTTATGACAGAGTTCAACTCTACATATTACTATCATCTCCCTGATCATGATACCAATGTGGGAGATTCTGCATTTTCTTGAGAAGGATGTTTCAATGTTGTGGTTCTAAAGGTAGCCTCTCTAATGTCGACGAAATGAGAAACTGAAGAAATATCAAATATGGAAGATGTGTATGCTGAGAAGCGTGTGTATGATTGGAAATTTTTGTGATTAGGTCCTATTCCTAGTTGACCTATTACATGATATGTGTTGAGAAGATTAAATATGCATTATGGATATTAGGTGGATCTATCTTGGGTCCATATCGACCTGAAATCGAGTATTACATGTTTTATTTGAGTGAAAAGATGATTTTGAATCTTGTGTGGTGTTGACAAAAGTTATTTTGGATTGGTTTGTTCACATCTAATTAGGCCGACCTAATTGATGTGTGCGGATGTATTTGGATATATATATATATATATATATATATATATGAAATATTTTAGAATTGAAGAAGGTGTGTGGTGCAGGGCACCCTAGGTCTTCATGCCTCCAAGAGGCCTAAGTTTGAATTTTGTTTTGTTTTATGATGTTTTCATGTAATAAGGTCTGAGAAGACTATTTTATGCTTGTTTAGGTCTAGTTTGAGTGCTTAAGGTTGAATTAGAGTCTAGTTGCAAAATATTGTCAAGTTGCACAAATGTTGTCAAAGCAACTTTGCATTTTGTTGTAAAATGGGAATTTGAACAGTTGGAAGTTGAAATGTGGTTAGGAACTGTTGGGATTCTATTGGAAAAGATTTAAAAATGTCTTGTCTAGTCGAAGAGGAGTTGGTTGTTGAAATTTTGAAAAGAAAGCAATAAAGGAACACTATTTTTTCTGAAAATTTGAACGTGTTCTTTCTTGATTTGGTGAATAGTATGGTCTGTACAAACCAGTAATGACTCTAAAACCTACTAGATAGTGTTGGAATGTGAATCCTCTAAATTTGGTTTTCGTTTCATCTATTTTCATTAAGTTTTGTTGAAGTTACAAGCATTTTTCTAAAAATAGTCCAGAATCCTAGGTAGGGTTCCTAGTGGACTTGTAAAATGCATTTATTGCCATTCCCACAATACAAATTCCTAAAAATTGGTGGAATGTCTTATCACTGTATATATTTTCTTTTCTCAAACTTTCAGGTTCCAATATTTTGGTTGGAACGTGTTTTGGTGATGCCCTAGGTCTGATCTTTTCATGTTTTAGGCCTATTCAGGAAGAGGTCAGTCAATTTTTGAAGGATTTTGTACAAAGGACCCTGCCCTAATTTTGAGATATGTTTAGTAATGAGCCAAAAGGGTATTTTAATGTGTTTACATTTTGATTCCTAGGTCTGCCCCAAGAGATATGCCCAAATAAGCCTTGTTGAAGTACTACTAAGAATGATGATGGTTTGTGAAGGAAGTCACCTTGGAGATGTGCAAAGGGCTCTTGAAAAGTTTTTATTAGCTGAATTTGATCCTTAATACCCCTTCTCTACATCAAATTGGTATTAGAGCCCGAAGATCTGGTCAAGAAATTTGTTGGAGTTTGTGTTTTGTCTTTTTGCAAGTTGAAGGAAGAACCTGGATGCCAAAAGACTAGGCCAAGGGAAAAGAAAGAGCCTTGAGGTGAGGTATCATGAAGACAAGAAGAAGCAAGTTGAAAGAGACTTTCTTATAGAAGAAGAATGGAAGAGTTGAGGAGAAAATTCCATGGAGACTTGTAGAGTGAGGAGGTACCAAGCAAGAAGCCAGTGATGAGAAAAGAGAGAAGTGAGATAAAGAAGAAGGATGAGAGGGAAAAATAAATGGATATTGAACAAGAGATAATAGACTTGAGACAAGCCTTGGAGAAAATGAAATAAATCTAAGAAAAAATGGAAGAGAAAATGGAACTTGAGTTACAACAATGTCTTGAGAAGGCAAAACAAGCAAGTGGTTGGCGTTTTCCAATAAGAAAGAGGTTCAAATGGCCTATCAAGAAGATTATTTTGAAGAGAATGAAGGAAGAGAAAAATCCATTTGAGAAAGAGGAAGGTCATGAATCACAAATGGGTTCTACTGCTATGTTGGTGAGTGAAAAGGAGTTTGCTAAAATCATAGAGAAGGAAGACAAAAATCCAAAAGTGGGAGCAAATATGATGATAATGAGTCAAAAAGAGTTCCTAAAGCCCATGAAGGAGGAAAGGGTGGATTTTGAGATCATGGTCAAACCCCGAACTGTCATGACAACAGTTGACATATATGATTTGCCATGGGAGATCCAAAGCATGTTGAAGGATGGTATAGACATAGTTGTGGATGATTTTTCACCTTCTTTATTACCAATGCAAAGGATCAATCATTTGAAGTTGTTTGAAGAGAGTGAATTTGAGCCTCATGTGCAAGTGGAGCAAGGTGAGTTGCAAGGTTCAAATTTTCAATTATTTGAATGCAAGGACAAAGCTTTCCATTTAGTCCACCATGGTACACATTTACCATTTGAGTTTGAGGATGCAAGGAGCTTTTTGTTTGCTGCTAGGATAGTAAAGAGGGTTGTAGATGGGGAAGATACAGTTGCCTTTGTAGATTTGCAGACCAAGATCCTTCAATCAAGTGTTGCCATGTTGACAAGGTCACTAAAAGAGTGTGAGCAGTAGGGCAAAGAAGAAGGCATAGTTGATGATGGTGTTACACAAATAGTTTCAGAGGAAAATGTTGCCATTGTTATCAACTAAGTGCAGGGGGAAGAGTGTGAGAAATTTGTTGGAAAGATTGATCAATTTCATTTGGAATTTGTTAAAGCATTGTTGAAAGAAGAATTTAGAGGTACAACTGGGGGACAGGCTTATTTTAACAAGTTCAAATACCTTTGCCAAATGTTCAAGAAACCTAAGGCGAAGATGAAACAAGCATGGGTCCATTTCAAAGAAGACAATGTGCAAAGAATTTAAGGAATCAAGAAAGAGATTTCAAACATGGTTCTCATGTTGCTACCCTCCATTCTAGTGGAGCTTGAATCTTTCTTCTTCGAGAGTATGGTGCAGGGGCACCCTAGGTCTTCATGCCTCCAAGAGGCCAAAGTTAGCATTTTAAATTTTTTTATGATGTTTTCATGTAATAAGGTCTGATAAGACCATTTTATGCTTGTTTAGGTCTAGTTTGAGTGCTTAAGGATGAATTAGAGTCTAGTTGCAAAATATTGTCAAGTTACACAAATGTTGTCAAAGAAACTTTGTATTTTGTTGTCAAATGGGAAGTTGAATGGTTGGAAGTTGAAATATGGTTAGGAACCATTGGGATTCTGTTGGAAAAGGTTTAAAAATGTCTTGTATGTTCGTAGAGGAGTTGGTTGTTGAAATTTTGAAAAGAAAGCAATAGAGGAACACTATTTTTCTAAAAAATGTGAACGTGTTCTTTCCTGATCTGGTGAATAGTATGGTTTGTACAGACTAGTAATGACTCTAAAACCTATTGGATAGTGTTGGCATGTGAATCTTCTAAATTTTTGTTTTTATTCATCGATTTTCATTAAGTTTTGTAGAAGTTACAAGCATTTTTCTAAAAATAGTCCAAAATCCTAGGTAGGGTTCCTAGTGGACTTGTAAAATGCATTTCTTGCCATTCCCATGGTAGAAATTCCTAAAAATTGGTGGAATGGATTATCATTGTATATATTTTCATTCCTCAAAATTTCAAGTTCCAGGGTTTTGGTTGGCATGCATTTTGGTGATGCCCTAGGTTTGATCTTTTCATGTTTTAGGCCTATTCAGGAAGAGGACCGTCAATTTTTGAAGGATTACGTACAAAGGAACCTACCCTGGTTTTGAGATATGTTTAGTAATGAGACAAAAGGGTATCTGAATATGTGTTCACATTCTGATTCCCAAGTCTTCCCCAAGAGATATGCCCAAATAAGCCTTGTTGAAGTACTACTGAGAATGATAATGGCTTGTGAAGGAAGTCACCTTGGAGATGTGCAAAGGGATCTTGAAAAGTGTTGATTATCTGAATTTGATCCTGAATACCCTTGCTCTGCATTAGTGTGACAAGTGGAAGCTTAGTGTAATATGCAAGCATAAATGACATATCGGAAGCGAGTAGTGTTGTATGATGCGAACATGTGAATTCAATGGTAAAAGTTCATATTCATAGCAGAATTGTTGTGCGACTACTAAGCAGAGTAGTGCTTCATATTCAGATCTTCAAATGAACTAAAATACAACACGAGATAGGTGCACTTTGGATCAATTCATACTTTGATAGTGAGTCTTATAAGGATAGTGTGTCCTAGCAGTGAACCCCTGTAATCTACTATATCTAGATATTATATATTGTGAGCTAATCCTCATTGTGGTTTCACCCATTTTGGGTTTTCGATGTAAAAATCTTGGTTTCTATGTGTTTTTTAGATTTATGAATGTGGATTATTCATGCTTTCATTTCTTGTTTCAGTTAATATAGTTTTTTTGGTGATTGAGTTTGTTGTGTTAAAAAATTTATAGAATACTGATTCACCCCCTCTCTCAATATTTTGAATGTTCAACATAACCATCAGTAGATGGTATCCCAATCTTCCTACCAATGACAACTTTATTGCCCAACGATGCTTTTCAACAATTTCGATGAACACTCCCAACCACGTAATTCCCATGACCATATAGAATATTACATGCCTAAAGAATACATTAGTTGTTGGAAGAATATATTGATGTCAAGAGAATATATCAATATAGTTGAAATATTCAATCAAAACCACAACATATTCTAGCCATCTCATGCTAATGTCATAGTGAAGTCAATGAGTGTACCATATTTGACCCCCAAACCCTAATTTTCAAGTCAAAAAGGATGTTTTGTTCTTTCAATTATAACTTGGGCATACATTGTCAATATTTTGGAAGTGAGATATTGTCAAAGATTTGGTTCTATGTACATTCCAATGGTGCAAGTCTCATCATTAAATTATTGTTGGTAAATTTTATCACCTATTGAAATCAAAACATCATTTTTGGCTTTTGAGGTCATAACATTTTACATGTATCTCCAATTTTCATGATTCTTTCAATGTTGGAAAGTTATTTCAAAGATCTTCAAATATATCTATGCATAATTTCTAGAATCTACCTCAAGTATTTTTTATTCGTTTTGTCATTATTTCACATTTTGTTCAATTACTTAGACATCTTGACACCTAAAAATGGTTGGTTTCCATAAGATGAATTTGTTTGAGTTGCTTTATATGCATTAAGGTTATTAGTATTTGATTTTATCATTTGAGGAAGTATCATGGGTTTTTAGGTTCATCCTTCTATGATAATCATGGAAAAGGATAATTATGAGTCTTGACGAAATGAAATCCTCACACATCTCAGGGGGATTAAGTTTTTGCCTTATCTTATGGACTCATACCTAAACCATACATACTAGAGAGTAGATCAACATGTAATAACATCATTGATCATGTTATTGGATCATTTTTTTCTAGTGTTGATCATCACATTAGGTGTGTTGTATCGAACATTAATTATCCCCACACACTTTGGACTAGACTTTGGGAGATCCATGGGGACCCTCATATCTTTCCATTCTAAGAGGATCTTACTATAGATTGTCTCATTCCCCTTGTTAATGTAGATAACATACCCTTTGATGATAATACTTTAGAGGATCTTTATTATATCACAAGTCTTGTATGTTCTGATGGTTCAAAGACTTATCTCCTTGCTTCCACTCTTCATATTGAAACCCAATCTCCATCTTTTGTTGTTCTTGATCAAATTAGTATTGCCACGTCCATGGCCCCTATTGATGTAGTGCAACACGACATTCATTATCTTCCAAACACAACTACTTGGAATTCATATCTATCAAACATATCATCCTTATTTGTGGAGTCTCATATTGCAAATTTAGAGGATTATTTTTAGGACATCCATCTCCTCTTTCATGACAACCACCTCATCTCTGTTAGCCCATCATCATTGTCTTTGGAGGTTGTTTTGCATTATTCTTTACAATATTTTTGATTTACATCATCTCATTCCAACATGTGGACATTTGAACAATTTTCTTTTAGGCACACATCATTTGGATTTGGATTCCCTATTCATCAATCTTATGTGAATGGCTTCTCCAATCACCATTAGATCTATTTCTTCCTAAGGAGAAAAAACTTGTTTACAAATAATAGATTATATTTTATCTTCAAGCTTTACTCATTGGTATAAGAGCTACTTCTTTATGATTGGATTCATATTTTCATCTTCTCTCTCCTATTGAAGGAATATTCATTGTACTTATTTGATAGAGATAGTTATAGGGGGTCATCTCAAGTCCTTATTTCAGTCGTATGCATTTATTTTATTCTCTTGGAGATGAGTTTTTTCCAATGAGGTTTTCTCATTTTCTCTAGTTATGAGAGATTTATTTGTTTGTACATGGTGCCTCATCAATCATTATGGTTGAGACCCATCCATGCATTCATCATTAGGTTTTCAGTTTTTTCCTAAGTTGTACTTAAGGGGGGTGTTAGAGTAAAATAGGAAAATCACCTAACTAACTAATTAATTAATTAGGTCCCCTTTTTACTTTATTATGCTTAAGCTAAACTTAGGAGTGTTTTTCTATTTTTAAGTCATGTTCTTTTTTGTCTCATAGCATAGGATAAGGACTCTTATCATGATCTAATTTAATCCTCACCTAAGGTTTCATCTAGAATTTTATTTTTTTCCTTTCATAAGAATTCATTATTGTACATTATAATCATCCATTTCATTCAATACAAAAGCTCAATCATGAATTTTTTTGGATCAATTCAATTCTCAAGGTTTCAAAGCACACTATCTTATTTTTCTCTCTTTATGTGATAGGTGTTTTAATTATAGGTGATTTCCAAGAGATATGGGGTTCAACAATCAACTCCAATAGAAAATATATAAATCTAATATAGATATGACTATCACCCAAAATATGCAATTTATATATATTTATTCTTGTGGTGTGAAATGTACATTGTATAAGAAAGTTATAATATAAATATACAAATAAAGTAACTTTATAGTGTTTATAAATGTACAAAATTATTTCTTATTTTTTTTGTGCTTATATATCTATTTTTTATAACTATTATGGTTTGGTTCTTATTGTATCACCTTGAGGTTAACTTTATAACATAATTAATATTGATCTTAATTTTGTATTTTATTCTCAACAACACTTATGATAGATTTGTATGCATTAGTGTAAGAAATTAAAAAGCATATGCATTATTTTCTAAGCAAGGAAATCATAATGCATATAGATCACCAACCACTTTAGTATCTTCAAGATCAAGTGAAGCTAAATCACTTGCAAGAAACTACAAGTGGATGACCTTCTTGCAACAATTCCACTTGAAAATTAAATATAAGAAAGGTATAACAAATAAGATAGCTAATTTATTATTCAAGCCAGCCTTAGTCTTACTTATTTATATTTTATCTCTTTTGGACCATTTGGGAAAGAAGTTTGTGCAAGTGTTGTGAGCATGATGTAGATCTTGGAGAGTTATATCAATGAAAGAAGGTAAGTCTAATATTTTCTAACCAAAGAGATTTTTTAAAGATGGATTATTTTTCAAAGTTCATTTTTTGTGCATTTGAAAAGAGAGGAGATTGGTTTTTAATATAAGCACATACTTCTAGATTAGCTAGTCACTTTGGGGTTATGAAAATAGTTTCTAATTTAATTTGGTGTGTATATTAGCCTTAAATGCAGAAATATCTAGCAGAATACATTTGTAGATGTGAATTTTGTAGTGTAACTAAGATTAATAATAAAAATTTAGGACTATATCAACCACTTCTAGCTAGCCCAATAGTAAAAAAATATCAACCACTTCTAGCTAGTCCAATAATAAAAAAATTAGGACTATATCAACAACTTCTAGTCCTAACTCATCTATGGGAAATAATTTCAATGCATTTTGATAGGGTTACCAATGACATAGAAAAGACATTATTTTTATGTGGTAGTTTACAAATTTAACAAAATGTATGTTTTAATTCAATGTAGAAAAACATTAGCATGGAAGGATGCAAATGAACTATTTTTTTCAAATGTATGGAATCAATTTTTTTTTTGCTTCAAATAATCATTGCAAATCAAGATTCTTTCCCCTGTAATGGCATATGAGAATGCAGAAGTGTTTGGTGTAGACCTAAATAATTTATGGTTGAAGTTCTCTTACACTTCTAAACAAGACTCCATGTTCCATCTTTATTTCTTTACTTGATTGTAGAAGCATCAAGATGTATCATTTTTGCATCAATATTAATTATACATATTAAGTTGAACTCAAACAACTAATTAGATGATAGCGTGACAATATTGATATCCAGGTATATTTAAACAATAATGACAATATATTTTCCTCTAATGTGTAGACTAATTAGATATATGGATAGATGGATAGTGATGGCTTGGACGACCCGATTATCTCAATTATCAAAAAGAAAAAATGGCAATATATTTTATTAACAATTGTACTTACTATGTAATGGATATCGATAGGTATTTGCATAATTATCATGTCCATAAGGTAAGAGCCTAAATTATAGTGTTTAATGTTTTTGTATCATCTTGTAGACCTAGAGTTGTATTAAATGTCATATATCAAAAGCCTTCTTCCCATGATATGAAATGTTTGGTGTCTGGAGTGTTTAATGAACCCCAAGGTCCCTATGTATTGTAGCTAAGCAGAAGTTTCACATATCTTGTCAATGTCTATCAAATATAGATCCATACACACATACACACCATATTTGAGTTTATTCTCACATCTTCTGATGCTTAAATTATAAGTGACCTTGTTGTACCCCACACCTACCCTTATTATTAACTTTTAAATTATTTTAAATGCCACATTTGAGGATTAAGCATCTAAAGAAGTTCAAACCCAAGTGGTTTATATACTTGAATATATATAGTCCCTCACATCTAAAAGAGAAATTATTTCATGTCTAATGGACTAGTGCACCCCAAAATCCCCATGAATTCTAGTTGACCAAGAACTTATGTATATGTAGCAATTAGGTCCAATTCAAACCATGCCTAGCTAACATAGATCGTTAGAAAACTAATTAAATATTATTTTTTGTAGGTAGCCTAAGCATAAAAAATTTCCCCATCTGATCTTATGGGTGTGTTTCATGTTCCTTTGGTTACCAAACAGTTAGCAAGTATCAATGGTTGTTCTTTTTGTGGAAATGATTTGATTATTAGGTAAGACTTTGGTTTCTTGGACTAGGAGTTGGCATGGATTCAAAATCTAACTACTCAAAGGGTTATGTACACTATTGACTAAAAATCCATGTAAATCTTATGTTGTTTGTGTTAATTATTACATATTTTGGTGGATTTTGGATCCTCATGTGGGAAAATAAAAGGGAATGCCTAATTATTGGGACATGTGGCAACATCTCACATATTTGAGGATTCTTGATATGCAAGTGGGCAAGCACAAGTGAACACCCAATCATCAGAAAGCAATGGAGCCAAGGATCTATTAAATTTGTCTTTACAACTTCAATCACATGATTGGCAATTGAGTAAGTTTGTGAATCATTGTAGACTTCGATTTGTACTAAATGTCATCTATCAAGAGCCACATCTTCTTAGTATGAAGTGTTTGGCATGTGAATTGTTTAATAGACCCCAAGGTCCCTATGTATAGTAACTAACCAAGAGTTCCATGTATGTTGTTAATGTCTTTCAAGAATGGACCCAATGTCAAGTAATCGGCTTTATTAGTTTTATCTTTATGGCTTTGATTACATGATTGCAAATTGAGGAAGTTTGTGAATCACTAAGTAGCTAATTATCTAACTAGCAATGAATAATGTATAGCCTGACAAAAGGGACTAAATTGTCACCAATGATTATTACTTGTTGATTGTGCAGCACATAGAATTATGGACTATGTGGACTAGAAGGAGCTAATGATGTGATGTCCTACTATGTTAACTTTAAATGACCTAACAAATATGACCTTAACTTAGCAATATCAAAGATGAAGGTGTTGCTATAAATGAGGGGAGGTGTTTATATTCCATAATTACTTGACTAGTTGAACAAGGCATCTAAAGACTCCCAACAACACATTCTTATCCCCTTGATTTTTCTACCTCAATGAAAATAGTCATTGGTTCTAGTTTACCACGTTAATTAATTTTCCTAAGGTTTCCTTCAAAATTGCCTTTTTAAATACTAAGGAATATCATAGCTAAAAAGGGAAACATGTATACAAGTATAATCCTCTTAGTTTTTATCTCCCTAAAATTTCCCTCTTCATAAACTTCCTAAAATTTTGATTGTCCAATCAAAAACTTGAAAAAAATTACAATACACAAATATCTCAATGTCATATAACAAATTATGTATATAAGTAGATCCAATTTTGAAGTTATTCTTGTCAATAAATTAAATATTCATCTTAAAATTTAGATTGCAATTTTAAACTCTACGTCTTCCACACCTCTTGTTCTTGTAAGGAATTATTTATACAAGTGGATCTAATGCACAATCCATTATTATCACTCAATCCAACATTGAGCTTAACGTAATTATTTGTCAAAAAGCTTTGGAGATTTATTTTAAAACTAAACATCTATAGAAGCACTCTTTGGAAATACAATTCATGAGTGGATGAGATTGCAATGAACACCAAAGCTTGACAAATTTTCTTAGTAATGCTTGCAAGGATTTTGTCATTAAACCCATCTCCCAAACAAGATTGTAACTGTAGAAAAATGTTAGTTGAATTTTCATTGACAATGACACATAAGGTTCCTTTGAGCTTATTCCATGGAAATGAACACCAAACACTAACAAATTTTACTAGTGATGCTTGCAAGAATTTTGACATTAAACCCATCCCCCCAACAAGATTATAAGTGTAGGAAGATGATAGGTTGAATTTCCATTTTCGATGATACTAGGTTGTAAGATTCCTTTTGAGCTTATAATGTAGAGAAAAACTCAAATCACAAAATTTCAATCACATTTATGTGAGAAACAAAAAGGGACACAAAGTTGTTGACAAACCATATCCAAAGATCATGGAATTCAAACATTTCACCTAACAAAGCAACATTTTAACAAACAAATCCATGAAAGCATTATGAAAAAAGTCTAAATTGGCATTTCATTACATGCTTGGTAGCAAGTACTTCCATAGCCCTAATAAATATCAATGAGATTTTTTAACTAAAAATGCATAAAAAACCATGTGAGGACCTATTAATTATTGCTTAAGATATGTCCCAATGTCATGTAATTGTAAAGGATATCTATATAACAAGTTTTGGATCAGTAAAGTTTCATCATTCTCATTGTGGTGATGGGTCTCAAAGGAACATTGGAACATCTTTTATGAGATTTTTCTTTTAATCCAAAATCATTTCTCAAAAATCATGCTTTGTGGAAGCTTCAAAATTTAAATTAAGTGTTGGGTACTTATGACAACTCTAGGTAGAGATAAATAGTCATATTCAATGTGATGATGATGCTGAAAGATACTTGCAAATAAATTATTGAATAAACAACAGTTGAAGACACTACATGATAAAAAACAACATTAACAAATAGTTACAATTTTTTTCTGTCCAATATAAATTTTCAAAGAAATGAAACCATCTATAAAAATTATAGATACTCTTTCCTTAAAACTCCAACTCTGAATTGTATATCTCTTAAAAAAATTCTGTGATATTTGAATGAATCTCCTAAATCAATTATTAATTTCTCTATACCGATCATGTTCCCTGCATGTCCATACTCTTGGCCAGCAATGTCAACTTTCATGCACCACTGCAATCAATACCTCAAATCCTAATTATTGCTCTCTAAAATACAAGTAGAAATACAAGCTTAATTCCCCTCCAAGTGACCCTGTTGTAAGCCCAAAATAGAACTTTGAGCTTATAACTCTTAAAAGGAACCTAAACCAATGAAAGAGTTGTTCTTTATTAAGAAGGACAAGGTTACAGCGAGTATTCTGATGTTGACTTAAAGAAGTTACCGTTGGCATTGTTGTATGAAGGATGATACAGAAACTAGGGGAGTTTCTAGCTTACAATGAAATTTTAAAGTAAAACACAAAACAATATCAAGAAAGATCACGGAGTCTACAATTAACTGGATTTGTAATTAATCATTATTCATTTTTTAATGTTCTATATTATTCAGATAATAATCTACACGTTGATGTATAAATTTAAACACAATCAAAATTTAGAAACAACAAAATTGAAAGCAATATAAATTGTGGAAATGTTATTAAAAATTCAAACACAATCAAAATTCAGAAACAGCAAAATTGAAAGCAATATAGATTGTGGAAATGTCATAACATTAAAATCAAGAAAGAAAGCTTAAAAAAGAATATTATCCCAAAATCCAGACTTATATCCTTAAGCACAACAAAGATGCACCACAGATAACTATATCTCCACAATATAAATATCATTAAATAAAATTTTCATTCAGATAATTAAAAAAAAAAATTAATATGATTGAAAAAGATTACACACAATTTCCATCCAGAAATTTTAACATTAATTGCCTTAATCTCCAATGGCTTCATCGTTAATTTCTTCAAATTGTAATGGCCTACGCTAGGATTTGTAAACAAATCCGCCGATGCGGTGAACCAATCCTTTTTCGGGCTCTCCGCCTTGCTCAAGTCGCTCCACCGCTGCCTACGAATTTCTCCACCTCTGTCTTTCCCAGAAATAGCAGAAGTGCAACTCGCAGTATCACTCTTCTTGAAAGCACTAAATGTGGCAGCTCAATGGGGCCAGGGTCTAAGAGCATTGCGTCCGCCATTTTTCTGCGGGGAAAAGAGCAGAGCTCAACCAGTTTAGAGGGCCGTTGAATCCTTTGTCATTCGGGGTCATGTCTAAGTATGCCAACAAGAAAACAAAGTGCCTTTATTGCAGCGGTCTTCGCCATGTAGGCTTTCCCTACAAAATCAACTACAGAGTGCTTTACCCTGATAAGAGGGCCATGTTAGACCTCACAACCTTATACACTATGAAGGTAAGGTTAAAAAAATTTAAATAGATAAACGCTCACATTAAATAGTAACAATGGCATTAACAAATGGATTTCGCTCAAACGACTTTATCTTTTTACTTAAATCAAAGGTCCTCTGTACATTATGGTGAAGTCCACCATTCACAATTTGCTTCGATTCAAGATACAGATCATGGAACATGATTTTTTAAAATTGATACAAAACCACACAACAAAAAGCACAATTTTTTTTTCAAAAACGCCTCTTTTCAATTCATTATGATATTACAAATATCAATGAAATGACTTTAGGAAGAGGGGGCTAAAACACAGTAATGGCGCTGGCGCCCTTAACGGCACAAGACACGGCACTGCCCTCCTCCTTCACAGCGCACAGACTATCATCCTTGCAACTTTGCGCTTTGGGAACGACCACCGTCAAAACACCATCCTGATAGTACGCCCAAGCTGCGTCAGGGTTAGCGGAGGGCGGCAGCCGGAACCGCCAGGTGTCCAGATCATCGGATCCGCGCAGCGGCTGCTCCTGTACGCCTCTCAGAACAACTTTCTTCGCCCCGGGTACGATTCCGACAACCTCCACTTTCACTGTATCGAAGACTACGAACTGAGGACCCGCTATTACGAACTTGAAGGCCGCCTCAGTCTCCTCGCTTTCTACGGCAGCATCTGCAGCCACGGGAAGTTCCAGTACTTGTGAAAATATGTGAGGCATTCGCTTCAGTTTCTTCAGCCTCGGCTCCACTGGTTCACCATCCGCCATTTAAAGATTTCTCAACCAGTAACAGAAAAACCGATTAGACTTCTCACTCCGCTGCAACTGAAGGCCTGGAGAAATAGATATCAAAACCTTAAGAAGATTTGATCCAGATACCAAAACCTCGAGAGAAATTGAACCAGATACCAAAACCTCGAGAAAAGATATCGAGATTCTTCTGCTCTTTTAGGGCTTTATAGCGTGAAGACTTCCGTCAATTGACAGAGTAGTCGGGAACATGTCTGGCTACCAGAACCTTCGGTTTCTGTGTAAAGGCAGTCTGTCGCCTATTTTAGTGGTAATATTATATGGCTTGTAATGGCGAAACCGTCTAGTCACAGCACGACAATGTCAGTGGATTTAATTGCGATTTTGTTAACGTATGAATAAAATTTATTTGTCATTTTTAATTGGTGGCTGAAAAGTGGGCCAAGTCAAGGAAAAATCCAAAAAGAGTCCAAATATATAATTACAAATCATGCGGAAAAGGAGAATTTGTGTCTTTAAGGATCAGCCTAGGAAAGATCTAGAATTGTTTGTTTAATATTTTTTAATTGGTAATGTGTTTTTAAGTTGCATATTAATTATAAGAATATTAAGAGTATAAGTGAGAAGGTTTATAAGAAGTAGTTCGTTGATATATGTGATTTATGTAAATATAATTAAAAATTAGTAAAATGAAAGGTAGTAATTAATGATATCAAGTTTTCACAATTCATATTATTTGATGTTGCAGTGGTTTCTGGATCATGGAGTGTGATCCGAAATGTTGATGCAAAAAATATTAGTGGTTTCTGATGATGGATCACGGAGTGTGATCCAAATCGTTGATGCAAAAAACTCTCACACAATCTAATCCAAAAACCACTGCAACATCGAAAGGTAGTAAGTTAATTTGTAAGCTATATGTGATTATTTTAGGTAGAGAAGGAATGGTTTCTTAAGGGTGGTAAAAGGTCTCTCAATTCACATAAGAATCTTAAATTAAAAATAAAATTAATATGTTTCAATTAAGAAATAGAAGCAAAGCAAAATAGTGGTAATCATGACATCAATTTATGTTGTTGGAGGTCATCCAATTGAACTTATGAACTTTCCATGCAGAGGAGTCCAACCCATCTATTGAGAAGGAGGCAATAAGAAACAACTTTGATTGTGTGATTGACTTTATTGCCTAGAAGTTGGTGAGGATGATCCTTGGGAAAGATATCTAGCAAAAAAATTCTCATAGTATAGAGAACACTCCTCCACTGGTTTAGAAGATCCTAAAGATGTTATAACTCCAACACCACTTTTACTGCCCATGCCTTAATTTGCCACTTTTTTTTGCTCGTGCCTAAATCTAAATGTATTTAAAAGTAAGCACATAATTTTATTGTTGAGAGAAGAACACTCAATAGCCTTATCATTAAAGAGATCATTAGTTCTAGATTTCCAAAAGTGATACATGATAAAAGCTCTAAAAATCTATTTTTTAGCAATATAAGACAACCAAGGAGGTGACTCCCCAAACATAGTAGTTCTTCAGGAAAATATCCCTAGAAGAAAGGACATGAAAAGGTTGTGAGTCCAATTTCAAATACTATAGGCCCTAGAGCAAGTCCATAAAATATACTCAAATATCTCCATTCTACAACAAATTAGACATCTTAGATGAGCAATACCAATATGTAAAAATCTTTCTCCAATAAGAAGTCCTTCATAGACTAGATATCAAAGAAAGTTGGAAATTTTACGCTCTATCATAGATTACCAAAATGCGCTTAATTCAACGTATCTAAGTCCAGGGGGTGAATTGAGTCCCACCATTGTTGAGTTTGCAAAGGGTGGGAGAGAATAGATTAGAGAAACTATATAAATCCTAAACATGTGATCTTAAAAGCAATGTCAAAATTCAATCACCAGTTCTTCCACCAAGAAAGAGGCGATTGAAGGACCAACTTGTGAAGCATTATATTAGGCACAAGCTCTTGAATGTGAAGGATCGATTGAAAGTCAACATTAGAAATCTATAATCTTTGTTGTAGCATAAACTATAAAGGTTGATCTTTAGAGGAGACTAGGTCTCTAATGCTAAGGATGCCCTTACAATAGAATCGAATAGTTTTGATATCAAGCATTTTTTCCAAGGGAGAACTAGAACTATTAAGAATAGGAGTTCACCAATGATTGTGGTTGTTCAAAGAGACCAAATCTAAACTCAAATCAATCCAACTTGAGGGAGAGCTTAACCACCTTGAAAGCTTACCATAGGGAAAACCAAAAGTAATGTAGTGCTTGAGAATAATCTTCCAAACCTTAGAACTTTTGATATCCCAAACCACCCATTATTGCAAAGAACAATTATTTGTTCATAAGCATCAATTATGCTCATCCCACCATTTTCTTGGGTTAAGTTGAAAATATCTCAAGCAACTTTGTAGAACCCTCAACCTACTTGGAATTGGCCAAGGGAATTCAGGTAGAATTTGGCCAACCTATTATAGGTAGATTTGGAAGGAGTTCAACAATAATAGTAAACATGGGTGGTTTGCAACACCTTCTGAAATTATGGAATTTACTTGGTTGCCTAGTAATCTAGAAAGAAAATCTTATCTTCAACTTGTTTCATAAAATGTTGATAAATAGTGGAGGGCAAGCACTCAAACACAAAGAGAACATCTAAGTGTGTTTTCTTAATCCCAACTCTAATAAAATTAACAAAGTAAACAACAGTCACGCCAAGGTCATGCATGTTTAGTATAAGCCTACCCAAGTTTCTTAAAACCAATTATTGGATACTTTTTTTATACCACGACCTTGCTCAAAAGAATTACCAAGTATATTTAAAACCCTTCCAATGTAAATTAGATTAATATGTATACTATAATATTAAGATATCTTTATTACATGTATTTGTTATTAAATTTGGGTTTGGGTTGAGATGTATAAATGCTTTTGAATCAAAGTTTTACATAGGATGACATATTTGTTACAACTAATCTAGGTTTTTTGTGTCAAATATTTAATGCATGTGATGGCAATCAAAACTATTTTTTATCTAGATGTAGGTGTGGGAAATGGGCTTGGTTGAAAGGGTGGAGACAATAAGAGGATATAAAAATTTAACAAAAAAATAGGTACATAGGATACATCGTGAAGATGAAAGTGTTTTAATTATATCAGTGTATGTAGAGGGAGTATCAAAAATATGTATTTGAGGGTTAGAAATGAAACTAGAGATGGTTATCAATATCCTATAAACACAAGTGTCATGCCATTAGTTTATTTAGTGAATCCCCCTAGCATCTTTCTCATTTTCCCATGTAAACCCTCCTTAAGGTTCCTTTGCCCTCTCCTTAGCATATATTAGATTTTTTCTTGCTATTCCTTATGATAAATTATAGATTTAAATGTGTATACAAAACACTAAGGTTGAATTTTGGTTAGTATGTGAAAATGATTTGATATCGAACTTGGTGAATATTCTAGGAGTTTGTCTTCCCAATTTTAATGTAGGTTGCATATACAAGCTCTCATTGAAATTAAATATATAAAAACATGATGTCAATTTTATAATTGTATATTAAAATTTATGCATTTATATCTCATTGAATATGTGTAGGCAAGATTCCAAGGATTTTTCACAATGGATATGATAACTAAAATCAAAACTTCCTAAGAAATTTTCTTTGATTAATTTTATAAATAGAATGATTATCTTAAATAAGTATACATTACTTTTAATGATAATGTTAACTTAAAGATTCTTATTTTCAAGAGCTATATGAATTTTTGAAAAGTGTTCATTATAGGAATGTGCTTATTGTTCAAACCTCTATTTTTAGTTAAGAAGTGGATCCTTCTCAATGCTTTGACAATTAGAGAATAGCAAGTGATGGAAATTTCTACATTGAAGAGCTTTGGGAAGTAGTTAATTATATGGCTTCGACTAATGGTTCAATATGTGAGGGTTTTACCTTGTGAACTTTATCAAGTTTTATGAGATATTATAAGCCTAATTTTATACAAAAATTATATTAAATATATGCAGACTATATAAACTTATCAATAAAGGAAATATCAAAATTATTAAGGTGTCTCAAGATATCGCAACTTGAAAGCTCATTATTTTTATTTATGTATCATATAATATTTTTGTTAAATCATTTGGCTCTTTGCCTCAAGTATATCTCACCTTTAATTATGATATTTCAGAGAAAATAATAATTTCAATCACAACAAATAGATTTTGGACGTCATTATTACAACCTAGAAATGCATTGAAGATGATAGTAATTAACAAAAAAACTTGTTAATTCAAATTGATTTTGAGAAATCCTACATATGACTACCTTGAATGGTCTTTAATTTTGGAAATGCTTCATCCCCTAGGGTTTGATCTAAACTCTTCATTATTTTCACTCTATTTTTATAATTACTTCCACGTACATAACTATTAATGATCATCAATATGAACAATTTGGCCTTTTGAGATCCATTCACCAAGGATTCTCTTGTATTTCTTCCCTTTATGTCAATTGTTAAAGGGTTTAGGTATCTTCTGGTATAGTACACTTCTAGAATCTTAGTCATTTAGGTATCTCTCTTTCTAGAAACTATAATTCCTAGTTATTTAATTCTTATTTTGATGATGATACTTTCCTTACTCTAGTAGAATATGAAAATTCAATAACTAAATTCAATGGAAATCTTGATGTTTTTCTTGGCATACTATTCTATCATTTAGTGGGGGGAAACCTAATGTTCCTTTAGACTTTTTGTGTTTACAAAAAAGCTTTCACAATTCCAACATGGAAATGGATTTGTCCTCGAGAAATGTTTAAATTTTTGGGCCTCCTATTTTTAATTCAATATACACCATGTGAATTATGGAAATATAGTGTTTAAAGGTTTGAATTTTTTTTACCAAATTATCAAATCCTTTTTTGGATTATTGATTTCAAAATTATTCAGTGATTTCAATTAATCGTGTCTATTTGAATAGACTTTATAGTGAAGGTGTATGTAAATAATGTTGGAAGTTAGATGTTTAAATCCAAATATGTTAGGATGGTACTCCTTAATAAATAAAGTATAAGGTAAATGAAAAAGAATTCCTATTGAAAGGAAAGTAGACAAATTCTATACTAATCATGTGAGAGAAATAATGTAATACATTATAGATCTAAAAAGTATTCAACAAAGAAACAACACATAACACAAGATATACCCTAGGAAATATCTTTTATAAAAAATCCAACCTCCAAACAATACTTAGTGTTTAAATCAATAATATCAAGATTATAATACAATAAAAGTATCAAAGCTCCCAACAAGAGCTATAAGAGAACTTCAATTAAGTGTCTAGATTTAATCCAATAGCATAACCCTATTATATAATCACCATCATATAATCTCCATCACAACACTCTAATACCAAGGAGATCTTGAAAATAGAAAATATTTTCCCAAAAATATAGGCTCAACGCATGTGCCAAGTCTTGGTCCAACCAGTCCAAGTTGGACCCATGTTCCCTTCCACTTGTGTGAGACCTCCAAAAGTAGAAAGTAGTTCCTATTCCACATTTTTTATTTGTATGACCAAGGGGGTCATATGTAACTCCCAAGCACTCCATATAGGAGCACTGATTACACCTACAAACCTCTTCCACATGGGTATTATTAGTTAATTCAAAGATAATATTTCAAGTCCACTATGTAATCCCCCTTTAATAATAACCTTCTACCACAAGTCTAGTCTTGCACTTTTTTAACTTACCATCTACATTGATTTTTTCTAGAACACTCATTTACAACCTATGAGCTTTCTTCCTTCATTTAAGTCAGCTAGATCCCAATCCCTGCATTTATGCAAGGTTATCATCTCCTTTATCATGGAATCTATCCAATACTTTTTCTCTTTTAAAGAGAGAGCTTCTTTCACAAATATAAGTTCATCATTCAAATTAGTTAAATTAAATGTACATAATAAAAAATTGGAGAGACATACCTTTCAACTTGTTTATGTTCTCTTGTGGACCTTCTTAAAGGCAATGAAGATAGAGACTCTCATTTTCTTCTTCTAAATTTTCCTATAAATTTTCATCTCTAGCTCCTTCATATCCAACCTATTCATTTCCCTATGCATCTTCATCTTTAACTTGATATCAAAGTGTATTGTGTCATCCTCTTCCTTTGGTTGTATAGATCTACAAAAAAACACTTACTTTTCCTACAAATCATATTTCTAGAATAGATAATTTTCTAAGTTGGAGGATTCCAAATCTTATCTTTAAATTTTATACCCATAACCAATGAAAAAATATACTTTGAAATCTAACTTAGAGCATTTTTTCCCCTAGGTCTGTGAGTATAAGCCTCATAGCCAAACACTTCCAAATATGAAATTTAATCTTTTTTCCCATCCATACTTTCTATGGTGTCTTTTCAACAAGAATGGAAGTAGGAAACTTATCTATCAAATAACAAGAAATACTAACAACTTACACCCAAATAATTTGCTTCAAATTAACACAACTTAACATACTTTTAGTTCTTTCCATTAATATTATATTCATTATCTTAGCTACCCCATTTTTATATATATGGAGTATTTTTCTATCAAATTACAATCCAGTTATGTTTGCAAAATTATTTGAATTATTTAGATAAATATACCCCCATGTTATTTGATCTCAAAGCTTCTTTTTTTCTTATGAGTTTCCACAAGCACGTTAAATTCCTTATGCTTAAAACTTCATATTTGTGCCTAAGAAAATAAACCAAATATTTTCTTGAGAAATCACCAATGAAGATGGCATAATATAGATGGTTTGTAAGATATATGGATTAACTCTAAAATCCCTTTTACTTTGAGAATTTAGCTTTATTTTTCTTATGAAACACATAATTTCACCTATATATTTATTCTTCAATGTTTTTACTTTTTTCGCTTATCTGGTCTAGTCTTTGATGCCAAAACATTGGCATATCAACTAATTCATTTACATGATCAAAAGTCATGGTATAGTTAGATGAAGTAGTACCATCCAATCCAAATAAATTACCATGCCTAATACCCTTTTCTAAAACCAAATCTCCCCTAACCAATTTTTAACCATGATTACCAAAGATAATATGCACACTATTATCATTCATCATAAAATATTAAATATGATTTTTGGATAAACCATGAACATGCAACATATCAAATAGTTTCTTCATCGTTCCATCACTAAAAATTAGTGTTATATTACCCTTAACAATTATCTTATGAGAATTTTTATCACCTAATTAGACCTCTCCACCATAATATTCTATATAATTTATATACCACTTCCTATATGAATTCATATGAAAAGAGGCACATAAATCAATCAACCATGAGTCATTGATAGAAATATTTAAAAAAATCATTAAACATCACCATTAAAGTTATCATTAGACGATGTTTCAACAAAGGAGGCATATTAATTTCCTTTTTCTTAAGTTTACACTCCTTAATCTAACTTTTTTACCATAATTCCAACGTTCTTTTATTTTTGCACAAATATTTAGGTCTAGTCTTAGATTTATTCTTATCTCCCTTTTCCTTATCCCCTTTATCCTTAGATTGATTCCTTAGAGAAAGATAATCGTATTACTCCCTCTAGGGGGCACTCAACATTGACAACATGTACCATGTATGAGAGATAGTCTTTGTGTAAATTGTGACTCTTCCTTCTCAAAGTGGAGTATTATTTTCAAGGAGAATAGTCTTTGTGATTTTTGTTTTAATACTCTTACAAATTCTTTCTAGGTATCTTAAGGAATCTCATGGGTCCCCAAAGGGTCCACTATACATATAACATTAGAATATTACCGTGTCTAACTAGTATCTCGATATTACAACAATATAGGGGCATTACTCATGAACATGGAGTAATTATGTCATGCATTATAGTATTTGTCAATATATGATAGCTTTGCTAATTTTCATTCCAAGGTAAAGTACTTAGGACACATCATCTCAAGTGAGGTTATTTTAGTTGATCCCTCAAATATTTGAGTTATAATGGAGCAGTTGGCACTCACTAATGTCAATCAAGTGAGGAGATATAGTGGGTTAGAAGGATACCGTCAAAGGTTCATACAAGATTTATCTTGTATTGCACATCCCATCACTTCCCTAACAAAAAGGGGTGAAGTTAGATTGGATAAAAAATATAAGAAATTATTCTACATCCTTGAGGAGCGGCTCACTAGTTCTCATGTTATAACAATTCCTAATCCAATTGGTGAATTTGGTTTTACCTAGTTACTTCTTAAGAGGGCATGTGAGCAACTATCCAATAGAAGAACTAAGTGATTGCTTATGAGTCACAAAATCCAAGCATGGTATGATCTTAACTATCCCATTCATGACTTAGAGATAGTAGTATTGGTCCATGCACTTGTGTAATGGTGGTAATTTCTCATTAGAGATCAATTTGAGCTCAAGACTAGAGTTATCAAAGTTTATAATACATTTTTACTTAGCCTAACCTTAATGTTTGCCAACAACATTATATGGAATTTATTTGCAACTCTGAATTTGGTACTCAATTCATCAAGGGTAAGGAGAACATGGTAGCAAATGCTTTGAGTGGGAAATGACATGAGATATTCAACATGACACTTAGCACAAAATAATGAGGGCATATCCTTGAGCATTTTCTAGTAGATTGAATTATATCATGAGGTACAATGGATGATTGAGTCACAAAGGTCCCTCAAGGGAAATTTTGTGGGTTATATCGTGGATTCAAATGGTAGACACATCCATGTACTAATTTTAAGTGGACTTTGTGTTGTGGTTTCGATAGGGGCTTGTCGAGATCTATATACAACATACCTTAGAGAGAAGGTATATTTTTTTAAGGTTGAATGTTAGATTCACATCAAGTTCACTAAAACTATAAAGAAAAGTATACTTTCTGTAAACTTAATCTAGGCTAATTAAATAAATTTGAGCAACCCAATCACAATTGACCTAGATTATAAAATGATGGTTGGGTATAATAATGTGTAAATAAATGTTATTCTATGAAATTAAATGTATAGGGATAGGGGCACTCAACTTGTGGGAAAATGATGAAGATAAACATGATGTGTAGATTCTACCCATTTGGGTATAGAAAATAGGCAATTTGTATATGCTCATTGTCTACAATCTTGTGTAGAACTACAACTAATTATGGGTTGATTCCACAATTATGGATTTATTTTGTACCACACATATTAGACCTCTAACATGTAATTTTTATATGGTACAATGCAAAATTTTACTCTCTAATTAATTGAATTCCTCACACCTAGTTAATCATTAAGGACATGATATTTAAAACACCTTGAGAAGCTTGTCTTAACAAATTTCAATAGACAAGAATGAATCATGAAAGTAATCTAGATGTTGATTCTAAGGAAATATTTAATTATTATTTTAGTGTTTCAAATTGAAGTGCTCCTAGGAATACTCCTTGCACACTAGGATTTTAAATGATTCCACGACGTGAATTAAAGTCCAAATAAATGTCTTTAAATACCAATACATAAAAAATCATTACACAAATGTGTGCTAAAATGACTCCCAATTACTATAAGGAAAGAATGGGAGTTAGCAATTTGAATTTTAAGAAGAAGAAAAAAATAAGTTAGATCCACATCATGTGGGATTGATTTCGTTCATGACACAAATGACTTGAGACAAAGGATACATAATTTGGGGATCAAAAATGAATTTATGAAAATCAAAGCCAATAAATGATAAGTATGAGAATAAATGTAAATAGGATGGGAACAAGAACAAATATATAGGAATGTGTGAAATTAAAAGTGTATAATATATATAGAAATCGAAAAAAGACCTAAACTTAACACAAAAATATACCACATATTATTATATGATCATATCAAAAACATTCTATCAAAATAAATTTGAAACTAAATAACTTAACAAAATGTACTAATTTCACCATTACAATTAAATACATAATTTACACATTTGCATAAATATAAAGCCATTATCTTACACAAAAGTTTATATAAAAATTGTTGTTATATAATTTATTTACTTTCATTGCAACGTGAACTAGCCATTCCATAAATTAGATCTCACCAAGGTTACACCTTCTAAGCATGGAACAAAGTTTCCCAGGTTTCAAGGATGTGTATATAATAATGAATATAAAGCAAATATTTAAATGTTAGCCAATCTAATCAAAATAAGACAAGCTTTGAGGATGGAAGGGTGACTAATTATTTTATGCAAATTGTTTTGTTCTCATCATTGTGGTTGAAAAACAAGACACCTATATATTAGGGGTTTTGTTTCTTTATTACCCAATCAAAAGATAAGTGAATGGGAAAGGTGTACAAAAATCCAAAAGGTGACTCAACAAAGTGTGATCCCAAATAATATAATGAGAAATTATCTAAAGTTATTATAAGTATTGTGTTTTTTTTAAACTCAGCTCCCTCCTTATTATGAGACACTTATAAAATTCATAAAAAGAAGTAAACTATCACAAACAGACAAATTAACATAATAAATAAACTAAGCCAATAGTGACTAATGCGTTCTCATTTATAATTGGTTTGTTAATATTGTGTAAAGAAGTTGTTTCTAAATATATATATAATAATAAAAGTTAAATGTAATTTTATCACAATTTGTATAAAATTGTATTGTAATAAAATGATTTATAATCTAAATTAGGTTGATGTTTGGTGTTATGTTATAATTTTATTTTAAAGATTAATTAAAAAATTAAATTAAATATAAATATTATTATTGTAATGTTTTGTTATGATCAAGTTTATATAGATAATAAAATTAATAGAAAATAAATATTAAGATTTATAAAAAAATTGGAGTGGTTAATTAAAAGAAATTGTTATTATTTGTTTATTAAAAGTAAGTATATTAATCATCTTAAATATTTAACACATTTATGTATAGTTTTGTCTAGTTATACATACAAAATATTTCAACATACATGATACAAAAAAATTGTTATTCAATTTTATTAAAATTAATTTGACATATTATGACAATTGTAAAAAAATGATTGGTTGATGATTGTGGCAATTAATTAAAAATTGCACTAAATTAATTATCATAGTATTGTAGATTAAAAATACATACCCTACACTTTTTATCATTCATTTATACCACTTTGCATGGATTTTTTGAGTACTTGTCTTCGAGCATGATTTTGACTTATTTGATGCCCCTTTTTTACTCAAATTTTCAAATAACTATCAAAATTAGAATCAAATACACTCTCTAGAAATTTATCAACCCTCAAATTATATGTTCTTCCAAGTTCATTTCCACGCCATAGATTCAAGACACATTTTAAAATTAAGATTTTAATTATGGACCCAAGTTGAATCAATTCTAACTAGTTGTTGTGTGTTGAATCTTATGCCAAAACTTTCAAAATATATATTCTAAATAGAAAAAGGCATAACCCCTAGCCCATTTGCATTATGAGGTGACCTATCAATCTTTTATCTTCATCATCCAAGCTATAATTACAAGCTTACAAAGGGATTCTTATCTAGATTTTATTTTTTTCCAAATCACCCTTGTTTTCTCCACTTCTACACACTTTGAAACCTAAATGCATGCTAAGTATCTTACATTATCATTTGCATAACATTCCAAACTCTAAGTATTATATTATAATTTCAAATTCCAAGTTACCCTCATTTAGGACAAATTTTTAACATTCATGTCATATTTTTTCTATTATTATTCCATCAAAATTTGTTGACTCAATAACAAGGGTTTGTCCAAAGGAGAAAAATCCTACCCTAGCAATGCAATGCCCAAATTTAACTAATAATGTTAGTTGTTTAATGCATGGACAAAAAAAATTTATAAATATAATTGCAACATAAACATGTTACAATGCATGTATACTCCAAGGATGTCAAACAAGACAACACCATGACAATGCACAAGGCAACAATTCATAATGTACAATTACATAAGAAAATATTCCAAAACCATCATGAGATGACATCATCATTGGAAACAATAGGGGAGATAGGGTCTCACCTTAAAATAATGATAGGGTACTTATTACCACCTATCATCTAGATGCACAAAAGAAAAATAAAGAAGATATAGTCAACTTCTATTATAAATGCATAAGCATGATTAAATGTTTGACTGCATTAAATTATGAGAGCATGCATCATAAATGAATGAGATAACATCTATTAAATCATTCATACTCGCTTAGACAAATAGATGGTTACCAAGGAGATTTACTAGTTCACCCAAATCTCACAAGAGACTAATCAATACAACAAAAGAATATAAGTGCAACACAAAACATGTAAAAACCATTTAAGGGAGTATAATTACATAGTTGTAAGTGAAGGGGGTTAAAATTTTAGTTCCTAAGGTTAATTTTTCATTCAGGAAAACTTTATAAAGAGGATGTCTACAACTCCCTATTTTGGCTCGCCCCTAATAGGACTTGTTTTCCCTTTTTGACAATGACCATTCCCCCAAGTAGAAATTATTCATCCTAGTAGATTTTAATCACCACTTCCATTCATCACTTGTTGAAAATATGGAGAGGGATAAGAGTGTTTAGATAGTTTAGATGATGTGGAATTTTGATCTTTGAGGTCAACTTTTTGTTGTGTTATAACCCATTATTATTATTATTTAGATCGAGATATCATACGAGGGTCATAATATTGTTATAGAAGTGTTCAAACATTATTAATGATGCAAACAATGTGCATTATGCATCCTAGTCCAAAACAAGGTCATTTTGGGAAATATAGTCCTACACCGATGTGACTTGTGGAATTTGTTATGCATGTCTTTTGAATGGTGACTTAAAATGGGTTGTATTGAACATCACAATGGGGCTTGATTTGAGGCAAGACATGAAGACTTAGGCTTGTATTAATGCTTCTAAAATTGATGTACGAGATATTAAACATGTCGTGTATAATATGAGATGTGGACAATTTGATGGGTTGATAGGTGACATAGAGATATGGATTTTAATGTTATTCAATTAAATATGGAATTGGAGTGATTATCAATATTACATGTTGAATGTTACTAACCTAGGTGTAGACACTAAAAATTGTCCCAGGCTTGCGATTTTTAATTCTCCATCATTTCCCCTTTTTTTGATGAATAGGCAGATATCTATATTAATATAAAGATATAATTACAAATTCACAAAAAAGGGGCGGGTGGTGAAAAGGCCCCTTTTGCCTTTGATAATTAAATAATTTTAATTATTTAATTATTTTCTAAAGTCATAATTCTTCTATTAATTAAATAATTTTAATTATTTAATTAATTCTTTTTTATCTTTATTCCTCCTTGATTAATTAAAAATATATATTTATTTAATTATGTCACTAATTAAGTCCTCTTCTTTCTAAAATTAAATAAATTCTTATTTATTTAATTTTTGTCCACTTTCCACTATAATCAAATAACTATTTTTAATTATTTAATTATTCATCAGCCTTTTCTCTCCTAAGTTAAATAAATTTTATTTATTTAATTTGGTCCACTCTCTTGAATTTTCAATTAAATAATTATTTAATTCAAAATGATTCATTTTTTCACATTCCTCTATAATTAAATAATTATTTTAATTATTTAATTTTTCATTGGCCACTTAAATTAAATAATTTTCATTATTTAATTTCTCCTATCACCTCTTTGTTTGTGTCAATCTTATCTTCCACATCAAATCTTATCTCTTGACATCTCATTTAATCCTAGACCTTGATTGAATTATCTCATAATTTAATCTCGACCCTTCATCCTTATCATTTTCCCTAATTTAGCCCTAACCCTATTCCATACTACATCTTTCATTCTTGACCATTGATTAAGACATCTTATTGGCTTTCAATCTTAGCCCTTCATTCAATTTTTTTGTTTTTATAAAGACCTTACCCTTGTCATTGTCATTGGGACAGATCTACACATATTATGCAAGTATATGCTACTAGTGTGAGACAACAATCTTCAATATTTTGCTAGTCACTTGTCATAGGCTTATCATTGCACACTCAAATCTGAGGGCAATTATCATATCCAAGCAAAATGGAGAAGTGCAATGGAGGTGAGTCAATGGTGGCATGAAGATTTGGTAATATTGTTTTATGCTTTATGTCTTTATGCTCATTTGTGCTTCATTATTTATTAGGGTTTGATTTATATTCTTTATTGCATACCACCTTAATATTTTTAGACCTAATTATATGCTTTGTTGCCAACACTCCTTTCATCCACACCATACATTGTCATTCCAGCATAAATAAACCTTCCATTTGGAACCAACAAAAACAAAATTCTTACAAATCCAAAGTTAAAAATCAAATGTCAAAGGCCATCGAATCAAACAACAAGACAAGCGGACAAATGAAGTTAAAATGGATCCCAAAGACAAATGGATCAAGCAAAGAAAATATTCTAAATTCAAAATTCAATCAAAATGTGGAGTTACAAGACAAGAGGACTCCCACATATAATAAATGTCCAGCTCCTTTGAAATGGTCATCAAGCAAGGCATCTAAAAGTGTTGGTTCCAAACATTATCCTAATCAAAATTTCAAACTCCACAATCCAACACTTAAAGTCTGGAAAATAAAAAGTGATTCATCCAAACAATCCTTCCACGCCTATCACCATCTGTCATAATCCTACATCTCGCCTAAAGTCCAAAAATCCCATGTCACAAATCTGTCACATCTTGGCAGCAACTCTTTATCATAAGGACTCTCATGGAACTCTATCGCAATGTGTGTATTTTGATAAGGCCAACTCTAGTATCAAAAAGGATCACAATGACATCAATCAGTTGTATGCAAGCGTTATGATCCTGACAAGGCAACTACTTCAAAAAGGTCATTATTGGCATATCATGGCACCGTCTCTACATCGCTACCGACAACAACTTTAGAATAATCAATGAGCATCCAAGACACCCCGCCCATATAAAATTTCCAAAATACAAAAAAATTCAAAAATCAAAAAAATTGTCACCTAACAAACAGGCATCTGGTGACACCAAAAAAAACAAAAAAGTAAAAATAAAAATAGTAAGGAGAAAAATTTCATCCAATAGTGAAAACCATTCTTATGGCGCTTTGGATAAGTACCATGATGAAAACTTGGCAAACAGGCGTCATGTGTAAAATAAATTATTTATGAAGACCACTACATTTGGGGGCAAGTCATCTCATCTCCCGTACCTTTCCTATGGAATTTCCATCTATCCATCTAAGCCTTGGCATTTCCATCCATTGATCTTGAAGTGATTGAGGTACAAACATAAATCATGCTTTGGGAAAACTTTTGACATGTCTATCCTTTTGACCATACCCTATTCAAGAAATATCATGTCCTTACTTTCATAGCCTCATTATCCCTATGTGACATAGCACTTGAAGATCACATGACAATTCCCCCAGTCTCATGTCTCCCACAGCCATCCATCTTCCTTTTATACCTATCGCCTATCTTGGTTTCCCTTGTCAATGGTCTAAATATCCTCCATCATCCCATCTAGTCCTAATGAAGTCATTCCAAATGCAATGATCCTAATCCTAACAATATTTCTATGCAACCTAGTGCGTCATCCAAAACATTCCTTGGATTTGTTCCTAGCCCTGCTGCAAACCTTGATCCATTAGTCACATAATCATCATCTTCACGTTGTTTTGGGATGTGTCCTTCCCATGTCAAACAATGTCATCATCATCATCATCATCACTTGTCAATTGGTATTTAGCTTGACTAGAGGCAAGATCATGGTTGTCTTGGATTCTAGTGTATGTGTGCTCGCTTGCTTGTAGGCATCATTCACATGCATTTTTCACGATCCTCATAAAACATCAAAAAGCCATAAAAATCATAAAAGGTCTTGAAAAAATCCAAAAAAATTATAAAACTTCAAAATCCAAAAAAATCACAAAACATGTCAAAATATAAAAACATCCAAGTAATTTTAAAAATCCCAAAAACAAATTCAAGTTAGTCATGTCAGTTAATCCATGTCATCGTCGAACTACATTGCCTTTGCGACTCAACGTAGACAAGTTCATATGTCGATGTGCCCCTGAGGCATTAGGTAAGTTCGTTAGGATTCATCTTGTCTCGTCAAATAAGTCAGACACAGTCAAACTCAGACATAAGACAATAGACAACATAGTCCAACCGGTCATTAATTCCAAATTAGACAACATAGTCCACTCGGTCATACAATCAAAATCAATCAAATTGTCAAAGAAATGTCAATCTTGTCACTTTTTGCTCCCCTCCAAGATGTGTCCTTCTTGGACTTGGAGCTCATCAAAATGTCATTTGCCTTCTCAAGGTGTGTCCTTCCTGATGATAGGCACCGTCCAACCATCATCACTGTCGAATTGGCAATCTGTCAAAACCGTCCAAATTGTCAAAATGCCAAACTATCATGCAATCAGTCTTTGACAAACAAACATTGGCAAACACAACTAAATGGCTGTTAATTTTTTTGGTCTATTTTGTCTTATCTTTTTATTGCTTTTTCTCTTGGTCATGTTACTAGCTACCTCGAGGATGTCCCATGAAGGATTTAGAGGTGCGATGACGTCTCATGACCTATTTTGTTTTCTTTGACTGATGTTTGTGGATTGTCTTGACAAAAAGACTAGGGCAACTTGGCCCTTAGTATGAGCTAGGACATTCCTTGTCTGCAACTATCTGTTTTGCAAGTGGATGACCTTGCACACCTTGGTCTATGTCATACCATGGTGTTTTTTGTCCATTTGTGTCATTTTATTGCCCAATGATGATTAGTGCAAAGTCTTGTCTGGAAAAATATGCATCTTTAAAGTTGTCTCCACTAACATCCATATCCTCCATGCTAACATTTCTTCTATGTCGCTTATCTATTTTCCTCTTATCCATTTCGAGAGAACACTCGTGTTCTTTGAACCCGACTGTCCTCTCGAGGGGGCATACCACAACGCTCCTCGTCATCCTTCCTCATCCTCTTTATATTGGGGCATGTTTTGACTGAATTTCTTTGACACAACACGATAAACTACATTGTATCAAAGAGGGGCAAAATATAGACACTAAAAATTGTCACAGGCTTGTGATTTATAAATTCTCCATCATTTCCCCTTTTGTCTTTGATAATTAAATAATTTTAATTATTTAATTATTTTCTAAAGTCATAATTCTTCTATTAATTAAATAATTTTTTTATTTAATTAATTCATTTTTTTATCTTTATTCCTCCTTGATTAATTAAATAATTTTATTTATTTAATTATGTCACTAATTAAGTCCTCTTCTTTCTAAAATTAAATAAATTCTTATTTATTTGATTTGTGTCCACTTTCCACTATAATTAAATAATTATTTTTAATTATTTAATTATTCATCAGCCTTTTCTCTCCTATGTTAAATAAATTTTATTTATTTAATTTGGTCCACTCTCTTGAATTTTCAATTAAATCATTATTTAATTCAAAATGATTCCTTTTGTCACATTCCTCTATAATTAAATAATTATTTAATTATTCATTGGCCACTTAAATTAAATATTTTTTATTATTTAATTTCTCCTATCACCTCTTTATCTGTGCCAATATTATCTTCCACATGAAATCTTATCTCTTGACATCTCATTTAATCCTAGACCTTGATTGAATTATCTCATAATTTAATCTCAACCCTTCATCCTTATCATTTTCCCTAATTTAGCCCTAACCCTATTCCATACTACATCTTTCATTATTATCCATTGATTAAGACATCTTATTGGATTTCAATCTTAGCCCTTCATTCAATTTGTTTTTTCTATAGGGTAAGTGAACCAATCTGTGACACAATTTTGACTCTTAAGATGCAACTTTTTTTCTGAAATCAACAAAATTTGATTTGCACGAGAAAATGAAGATAGTTACGCTCAAAATTTCAAGATGCAACAAGAACAAAAGTTGAAGTGCTCCAAGTCTAGTTTCTAAGCTACTATATTTTTAAAAAATTAATGAAGATTAAGGGTCTCAAAAAGGGGGGGCCAAAAATAGTTCATGTTTTTATCAAAAAAAATAGCATAGCGCCTAAGGGCTCCCCCCTTTTTGATTAACTTTTTTTTAGAATTTCAAAAATTTCAATAGTGAGAAATTAGCTAACACCATGTAGTTTATCCTCATTCTTTCAAATAATTTATTTAATGAATATATAATATTTTATGAATTTTCAAAGTGGACATATCCTGAAAAAGCTGAAATTTGAGCATGCTCCCCCCTAAATTTTTTGAAAACTAATCGAAAATTGATTTATTTATTTTTCATCATGTGTATAATGGAGTCTAGTTTCAAAAAATGTAATATGTTTCATGTTTTGATGAACGAGTAAAAATCTATCCTAAAACTAGCACATGTTGGTTTTTGACAAAAAAGGAGGCATTTACAAAAGGAGTCATGGATCAAAACCTTAACTAAATCAAAATGAAAAAATAATTATATATTTAGATAGCTAATAGAGAGGTTAACGCTATCATTTTTTTCTTTATATAGTTTCATTGAAAGACGTGCAAAATATATGGGGCGCACGAATGAAAATATGAGGAAATTTGGCAAATCCTGTCAATTAACAAGTCCAAAGCAAGTCATTTGGCGCTTGCCAAATTACCTGCTTTGCACAAAACTTGAATTTCCCCTCTTTTTGGTCGACAACTTTGATAATGCTTTGAGTGCACAGTTTATGATTGTAGATGGATAGTTGAGGTTTTACCTTTCATACGTTCTCTAACTTGTTACCCTAATTGGATAACTCTTTATCCCTTTAAAGTCTCTCTCTCTCTCTGGTCTCACTCCCTCCCACACGACCTAGACTACTCTCTCAATCTAGTCCCCTCTCTTAGGTCTCTTTCCCTCCCACATAGGTACCTAAATAAATTTATCTCACTCCAACCCCCTTTCTCACTCTCCCTCTTTGGTCTTTTTGTCTCTCTCACTCCATCTCCCTCTCTTAGGTTGTTCTCTTTCTCTCTTTGTCTCTCTCTCTCTCTCAATTATCTCCCTCCTACCCTCTCTCCCTCTCTTAGTTATGTCACTCACTCCCTCTATCTCTCTCCCATTCCCTCTCTCTCACTCACTCTATCTCTCTCCCTCTCTCTCTCTCACTCTCTCTCGGGTATCTCCATCCCCCCTCTCTCTCTCTCACACACACTCCCTCTCTCTCCCACTCCCTCTCTCTCACTCCCTCTATATCTCTCCCACACTCTCCCACTTTGTCTCTCTCCCTCTCTCTCAGGTCTCTCCCTTCCACCCCCTCTCCCTCTCTCTCTCTCAAGTATCTTCATCCTAACCCCTCTCCCTCTCTCTCTCTTTGTCAAGTTTCCCCCTCCTACCCCCTCTCCCTCTCACAATCACTCCCTCTATCTCTCTTCCACTCCCTCACTATC
>CM021109.1:135358862-135445169 GCA_007115665.2 Sequoiadendron giganteum
GTGAAGAAAAAGGTTGCCTGCAGTGAAGCGGTATAGAAAGCCAAGGAAGGGCATGACACCACCATACCGCAAGGAAGTGAGAGGCATCCCGAGGTATAGCAGTATGGTGGTGTGTCTGGAAGATACACTGCAGTACCTCAAATGAGAGAAAAGTGGCATGAGGTAATGCGGTAAAGCAGCCGTTGAGGTATTTAAAGCATGTCTATCACATCAATCAACATCAAAATATGAAATTAAGCACAATACAAAGATTTGAATCATGCGAATTTATGTATCAACAATATAATATATATGTATAACATTTATATTAATATAAATATAATTGATAAAATAATTCTTAAAAAATATTTTTTTCTTAAATTTATAATCAAATTTGAATATTAACGAAGGAGAATGTTACTGGTTATTAATTTTTTTCATGTATTTAAATAATATTACAATAGTAGTAAATTATTTAATGATATTAATATAAATTGTATCAAATTTTTCCATGTATTTAGATAATATTATAATAGTGGTAAATTTTATAATGATATAGATATAAATTGTATCAAATTGTTTAATAGAACATGTGTAAGAGTTAGTTTTAAGAGATGAAAATATTTTTATCTTCATTAGTTTTAAATATTGTGAATTTTAATAATGATTTTTTTAATTTTCTATTAAATATAAAATGATTTACAAATGTTACCTAATGTGTATATTTGTGATTTTTTTTTAACTAGATGTTATTGTGTAATTAAAATCTTCCTTCTAAACTAATTTTATTTATAACTTAGTAATATAACATGAGGGTAGGGGAAACATAGGTGAGATATAGAGTGATGAAGGGAGAGGTAGGTAAACAAAGGGATAGGGGACATAAATATAGGTAGAGAGGGAAGGAGATGTAGAGAGAGGAGACATAGAAAAAAGTAGAGAGGGGAGGGAGGGACAGGTAGGGAGGAGATAGAGGTGAGTGTGTGTGTGTGCAAGAGAGAGAGAAGGGGTAGAGAGAGAGAGGTAGAGGGATGGAGAGGAGAGATAGAGAGTAGAGAGAGAAAGAGGTAGGGAGGAGACACAATTGAGATATAGAGTGATGGAGGGAGAGGTGGGTAAAGAGAGGGAGAGGGGAGATAAAGATAAATAGAGAGGGAAGGATATATAGAGAGAGATGATAGATAGAGAGAAGTAGAGAGTGGAGGGATGGTCTCTCTCTCACTCACTCACTCTTTTTATCTCTCTCCCCTCTACCCTCCATCTCTCTCCCACTCCCCCCTCTCTCTCACCCCCTCTATCTCTCTCCCTCTCTCTCAAGTATCTCGCTCCCACCCCTCCCACTCTCTCTCCCTCTCTCTCAGGTATCTCCCCCCACCTCCTCTCTCTCTCTCTCTCTCACTCCCTCCATCTCTCTCCAATTCCTCTATCCTAAGTCATCCCTCTCCCTCCCACCCCTTCTCCATATCTCAAGTATCTCTTTCTCACTCCCTGTATATCTCCAATCCCTCTATCCCCCACTCCCTCCCTCTCCTAATATCTTGGAGCATTTGTTTCCCCACCCTCTCTCTCCCACTTTGACTCCCTCTCCTTCTCTCTTGAATCTCCCTCAACCCTCTCTTCTCCTTTCTTGGGGTTTCTCCCTCCCACCCCTCTTCCTCCCTCCTCTCCCTCCTCCTCTCTCTCTCTCTCAAGTCTCCCTCTACCCTTCCGTACCCTCTCTCTCTCTCTCTCCCTCCCACTCCCTCTCTCTCACTCCCTCTATCTCTCTCCCACTTTGTCTCTCTCCCTCTCTCTCTCTCAAGTATCTCCATCCTACCCCCTCTCCCTCTCACAGTCACCCTCTCTATCTCTCTTCCACTCCCTCACTATCGCACTCTCTCTATCTCTCTCCCTCTACCTCTCCATCTCTCTCAAGTATCTCCCTCCCACCACCTCTCCCTCTATCTCTCTCCCTCTCCCTCTCTCTCAAGTGTCTCCCTCTCACCCCATCTCCCTCCCTCTCTCTCTCTCAAGTATCTCCATTCTACCTCCTCTCGCTCTATCAAGTCTCTCTTTATCTCTCACTCACTCCCTCTATCTCTCTCCCACATCCTCTCTCTCTCTCTCACTCCCCTCTATCTCTCTCCCTCTCTCTCCCTCTCTATCAGGTATCTCCCTCCCACCCCCTACCACTCTCTCTCTCCCTCTCTCTCAAGTTTCCTCCCCCATCCCCTCTCTCTCTCTCACTCCCTCCACCTTTCTCCAATCCTGAGTACTCCCTCTCCCTCCCACCCCCTCTCCATCTCTCAAGTCTCTCTCTCTCACTCCTTGTATCTCTCCCATCCCTCTATCCCCCACTCCCTCCCTCTCCTACTCTCTTAGGTCTCTCCTTCCCACCCCCTCTCTCCCACTTTGTCTCCCTCTCCTTCTCTCTTAGGTGTCTCCCTCCCACCCTCTCTCCCTCTCCCTCTCTCTTAGGTTTCTCCCTCCCCCTCTCTCTCTCTCAAGTCTCTCCCTCCTACCCTCTCTCTCTCTATCTATCTCTCTCTCTATCTATCTATCTCAAGTCTCTCTATCTCTCTCTCTTTGTGTCTCTATGTTTCTCCCTCTCTCTATCTCCCACTCCCTCTCTCTCTCACTCCCTCTATCTCTCTCCCACTCCCTCTCTCTCTCACTCCCTCTATCTCTCTCCCACTTTGTCTCTCTCCCTCCCACCCCCTCTCCCTCTTTCTCTCTCTCAAGTATCTTCGTCCTACCCCCTCTCCCTCTCTCTCTTTGTCAAGTCTCCCCCTCCTACCCCCTCTCCCTCTCACAGTCACTCCCTCTATCTCTCTTCCACTCCCTCCCTCTCTCTCTCTGTTTCCCTCTCCCTCTCCCTCTCCCTCTCTCTCCCTTTCCCTCTCCCTCTCTCTCAAGTATATCCCTCCCACCACCTCTCCCTCTCTCTCTCTCAAGTACAGGGTTTAGGGTTTAGGGTTTAGGGATTACGATTTATAGTTTAAGGGTTAAGGGTTGAGGGTTGAGGGTTGAGGATTGAGGGATTAGGGTTTAAGGGTTGAGGGTTAAGGATTGAGGGATTAGGGTTTAACGGTAGAGGGTTGAGGGAATAAGAGGGTATAGCAGTTGAGGGATTAGGGTTTAAGGGTCAAGGATAGAGGGTTGAGGGTTGAGGTATTAAGAGGGTATAGGGGTTGAGGTATTAGGGTTTAAGGGTTGAGGGTTGAGGGATTAAGAGGGTATGGCGGTTGAGGGATTAGGGTTTAAGGGTTAAGGGTTGAGGGTTGAGGTATTAAGAGGGTATAGGGGTTGAGGGATTAGGGTTTAAGGGTTGAGGGTTAAGGGTTGAGGTATTAAGAGTGTAGAGGAGTTTAGGGATTAGGGTTTAAGGGTAGAGGGTTGAGGGATTAAGAGGGTATAGTGGCTGAGGGATTAGGGTTTAAGGGTTGAGGGTTGAGGTTTGAGCGATTAAGAGGGTATAGGGGTTTAGGGATTATGGTTTAAGGGTTGAGGGATTAAGAGCGTATAGGGGTTGAGGGGTTAGGGTTTAAGGGTAAAGGGTAGAGGGGTTGATGGATTAAGAGGGTAGAGGGGTTGAGGGATTAAGAGGGTATAGGGGTTGAGGGATTAGGGTTTAGGGGTTAAGGGTTGAGTGATTAGGGTTTAAGGGTTGAGGGTTGAGGGATTAAGTTTTAAGGGTTGATGGTTGAGGGTTAAGGGATTAAGAGGGTATAGAGGTTGAGGGATTAGGGTTTAGGAGTTGAGGTTTGAGGGATTAAGAGGGTATAGGGGTTGAGGGATTAGGGTTTAAGGGCAAAGGGTTAAGGGTTGAGGGATTAAGAGGGTATAGGGTAGAGGGTTTAGGGTTTAGGGATTAAGGGTTAAGGGTAGAGGGTTTAGGGTTTAGGGATTATGATTTATGATTTAAGGGTAGATGGTGTAGGGTTGAGAGAGAGAGGGGGGTTGAGGGTAGAGGGTAGAGGGTTAAGGGTTGAGGGTTTAGGGTTTAGGGTTTAAGGGTGTAAGGGTGTAAGGGTTAATGGTACAGGGTTTACAGTTTAAGGGTCCCACTCCCTCTCTTAGGTTTTCCCCCCCACCATAACTAAATAAATCTCTTCCTCTCAAGTCTCTCTCTCTCTCAGGTCTCACTCCCTCCCATGCTACCTAGACTAATCTGTGTCACTCCAATGACCTCTCTCATAGTCCCTCTCTATCAGGCCTCACTTACCTCCCACCCTACCTAGACAAATATATTTCACTCCAACCCCCTCTCCCACACTCCCTCTCTCTCTCCCCCTTTAGTCTTTTGTATCTCTCGGGTCTCATCCCTCCCAACCCCTCTCCCATTGTCAGGTATTTTCCCCCATTGTAACTGGATAACTCTTTATCCCTCTCAAGTCTCTATCGCTCTCAGGTCTCAAGCACTACCACACTACCTAGACTAATCTCTCTCACTCCTATCACCTCTCTCTCTATCTCGAGTGTCACTCCCTTTGTCTCTATGGAATCTCTCCCTTTCAAAACAACACATTTGGCGCTCTCCAAATTTGGCGAGCGCCAAATGTGTTTTACCTTGAAACGGTAAAATAGGGTTTGACCCTGTGATTCAGGCCCACATGCTTCTGTATTTGTCTAGTTCAACACTTTATCTGATTTAGAAACACCTTTTTTATGCAATTAACTTCATATTGTACCAATCTATGCTTGATCCATCACCTTTTTACCACCAATCTACATGGTAGACAACGTAGAAGAAGACATTTTTAAGTTTCTACATCATTTTACATTGTCTGAGGTAATATATTCATTTTGGTAACATTGAAATATTTATATTTAGTATATTTGTTTGTTTTTTACAATATAAACTAAATTTCTTTAATGATTTTATTAATCATAACAATTAGACATAAAATTCAACATTGAATTAGATGGGATTTGCATAAAAAAATTTAATTTTTATGAGTTTGAAGAACAAAAAAATGAAAAACATGACATTTACTTAACACAAATTTACTTGTGAATTCTATTTGCATAGCTTATAGTAGTCCATTTCCAGCATGGCTAGTGGAATTCACTCTATTTCATTTTATTTTCAACTAATTTTGGAAACCTAATAGCTTTCATCAATGTTAATGCAAGTGTCCATTAATTTTTTTGTTTCATAAAAAAATCACCTTCATTGAACATGTGCTTAGATAAATTCAAGTGAGTTGACATAGTTGTTAATGCAATTTTCCATTCATTCATACCATTTACCTTTCTAATAAATAAAAAAAGGAAAATTTTGTGCAATTGGGAATGTTTATAGTCTTTCTAAGTTACCTCATTGCCAAAGAAATAGTGAATAATTATAAGATATAGCATCACAAACCCTTCTTTGAATTCATATTCTTTATGACTTCGTTGACAATCACAAATTTGGTTTTGAGAACAATAAACACAAGATTCTCTAGTTTTCATTTAGGTGGCAACAACTTATACCCTAGGTTTGTGATGCAAAGCAGGGAGAAAAAACCTTCAACAATCATAATTAGATCAGTTTCAAACAATCTTCAATCTCAAAAACCTCAATTCAATGCTCAACTAACCAATTCACATTCACTTACTAGTTTCTTTCACTTTTCTTATTGTTGTATGGCTTGTACGAACTCTAAGATAATCTAAAATTAGTTGGATGTTGTAGATTAATGAATTATCTTTCATTTTCACCTATTTAGAGGTTCTAACTCTTTGTATAGTGAAATTTATTTTGTTTTTATTGTTGCTACCTACTTTTACAGTGTTCTTGGATTGAAGGGTTTCATGGTGTAATTCGACCCATTCCACTTTTTGTGCCTACTGTAACTTGTGGAATGAGTCCTCTAACTTGTAAAATACATGCATAACCTATTTATAATTTTGTGGGGTCAAGGTTGGGTGTTTGGGATGATGTTCTAGGACTGTAGCAGGGTATTTTCATTGTGAAAATGAGGGCTTCAAGTGGTGTTTTGACAAAATGTGGGAAGGATTGTCCATGTAATGTATTATTCACCATGTACAGGGTCTGATAAGTGTGTTTGGTGCTTTGTATGGGTCTGGCAGGTCCGAGAGATGGTAGTTTCATTAAAACCCCAAGTATTTTGCTTGAAATTGAGGGTTTGGTGTATTAGGGGTCTAGAGGTCTTAGACCTGGAAACAAATCAAGAAATTGGAGGTTTTGACACATAACATACTGCTTTTTGAAGATTTTGATTGAAGATCTAGTGTTCAAAAGGTACTCTCTTTGTAAATTAGGCCAATTGAATAGCCTTTTCCAAGGTGGGTCTATTGGAAGTCAATGTTGGTCCAAAGGAGTTGATGTCGGGGTTTGCCTAGGTTTTATAAATTGTAAATGGGTATCTTAATCATCCCTGATTTTGTCAAGTGTTTTGGAAAATCTTGGTGAAAAGGCCCTTGAACCGGGTTACCTATGCTACAAGGGAAAGCTTGGTAGAAGTTGGGATTTTCAGTTGAACATTTGATTTTGCTTTGGAATATGATTGATTTGGTGTATTGAATGGTTTCCACCCCTCTCTACATCAAAAATGGTGTTTCTTAGTAAGTTAAGTGATCAAGTTGTGTGTAATTCTATTAAGAGCCTTCCTCTAAATCTTTGAACAAGTTCATTGTGGATCCCTACATGTACTGCATCAGCCTCTACCCACTTTGCCAACTCTTCAAACACACTCAAAATCCCTACTCTAATATCTAACCCTACAAACATCTAACTCCATCATGTATGAAAAATGTTGTCTAGCATATACATGTATGCAAAATTCTGTCTAGCATAGACATGTTTGATAATTCCAAACAGCTCGTTGCCTTCTTTCATAAAATGCTTTGGTGTGTTTCATATTTAATGCAATGTAATCAGCGATATCAATATTTTCATAAAATGAATTACTTACTTTTGTTCTATGTGTGTTTGTGAACATGTAGCATTCAAGGTCATGCTAAGGAAATGACTGAAGCCTCTAATGTCGAAAGAACATGCAATTAAAAATGCAAGGATAAGAGAATTAAAAAATGTAGCTCGTGAAGCAAAGGAATTGCAGCCCATATAGCCAAAAATTCTCGTGCAATCTATGAAAGATGTCAAATTGGCAAAACAAAGGGCACGAATGAGGAAATTTTTTGGAAGGACAGGAATCGATACCGAAGTTGGGGGCATATCATCAACCATAGGTGAAGCTCAATGCACATCTCCAGTTGAAGAAACATCGGCAACAATATGTGGTTTTCCAAGTACATCAAAAATCACATCTCCAATTGAAGACACACCATCAACAACATTGCATTTTGAAAGCACATCAGCAAACACATCTCTATTTGAAGGAACTCCACAAACAACATCTCAAGTTGGAGGTACAACATCGTTTACATGTCAATCTCAAGGTATGTCATCAATTGCACCTTCGATTGAAGGTACTCAATCTATCCCCGATGTTGTTGACCTTCCCAATGTTGACACAAATTTACATTTGAGAACTCCTCCTAGAGTTTTGCTTTGAAAACCTACATTTTTTATTGATATTGATTCCAATGTTTTCAAATGGATGCCTAATAAGATTCCAAAACGTACATTTCAAAGATATGCACAGAGGATATGGAGTTTATTTTTTGTTAAGCTAAGTGAGGGTGGAAGATGCCAACTATTTGTTAAAATGATGAGGCAACACAAATTTAGGCCCACCATGAAGGCTCTTGGGATAAGAGTTTTGAATGACTCAAGTGAAAATTCCATTGTAAAGAACTTGATGAGTGCATACAAGAGCATGGGTTCTACCTCACACACGAAGGATAGTTGTGCCACACGATGGGTGATGACAACAACACTGTTAAGCAATCAAACAAGGAACAAGGTGAACCTTACAAAGGCAAGTAAGTCTTTGAAAATAAGTAGATCATCTCTAATGAGAGCCAAAGGAAGGCATGAAAGAGTGGAGGATCCAAATAGCAACGAGTTATGGGCATTCTTGAGTAGAGTGCCACAGAAAGATACAAGAATTGCTCAAGGCTTGAGATCTTTAATAGTGAATTATTGGAATGATAACACAATGACCTCTCCTAATCAAAGAGATGTTGTAAGAAGGAGAATTGGTAGTAAAATTTGTGAGCCACATCTAATGCATTATTTGGATACCACTCAAACCCAATTTTTTGCTGATCTTGTACAAAAGTTTCCTGAAATTAAAATATGTCAAAGGTATTTTAAAATGCTAAAGCCTTTTTATGTCAAAATAAATCACACACGCTCTACTTGTTGTAGGGTTCATATTGATTTTTCTAACCATTATGATGTTTATCGACATATATGTGTAGATATGCATACTGACAATGTTTTGCAGGAATGTAACATAATGCCTCCACCTAAATCGTCAAGGAAATTTTTGTCTTCCATTTTATGTGAAAGAGAGGATGGTAGATTTTTTTACAAAAAATCATGTTTGGATGGCACATGTGATCATTGTGGTGGCATGGAACATTTGCCAATTTTCTAACACATGGCTAGTACACACACAATTGGAGACAAAATTGTGGAATTTGGCAAATATAAGACAGTGGCATACAATCAAAAAGATGGGAAAGAATCAAAGAAGTGTGAATTGGTAAGTGATAATATTCCAGTGTATCAGTTTATGTGATTTTTTTGTGATAAGGTGGTCTATGAGTATGCAAAGCATACACATAGAGTACAATGGTTGAACTCAAAATTCAAGTTATGCAAGGACACATTTCCACTTCGTCATATCGTTTAAGTTGTCGACTTCACTGAGAACTACACACTACAGCCACAGAACGAGGTACAATCATAGTACTACAACTCCACGCAGGTTGCTATATTTGTGCATATAGCATTCATTCATGCAAATAATAGTATGAAGGAAAATAAGAAAGTTTTGAGGGACTCACTTTTACATAAGTGATTATCGCACACATTCTACAGATTTTTTGCAAGGTTTCTTTCATATGTTCTATGCCGATTTGGATAGCAAGGGCATATCATTTAGTCAGCATATCATATGGTCAGATAATTTTACATCGCAATTCAAGAACACCAGATTGTTTTACTAGTTGAGTAGGATGCATATGATCAGTGGTGTTTAAAATATGTGGAACTTCTCAAAGGTCGGGCATGGAAAGGGGGAGCATGATGGAGCAGTTGCATGTATCAAAAGAGCCCTAGCACGAGAAGAGTTAAAGTACACAAACAGTATAAAGTTGACAAATGCAAGATCAATTGTCTAGTGGTGCAATGGCGCAATGGGTCCGGGTAGTGAAGGTAATTCTTTAGTTCATAGATTTTTTCATTTAGTAGATGATACTAACATTGCAAAATATGAGGATTGTTGTACACTAATAGGATCGAGCAAGCTACACTCTTTTAGAAGCTCCAATGCAGGTACATGGACTATCCATACGCAAAAGATGACATGCTTTTGTTTTGCATGTACACTGCAAGCATGGAAATATTGCGAGTCAACAGAGTGGGTTGACGAATGGTCTGTAAGAAGTCTAACCCCACTTGACACTTATCATCTCCCGACGGCTCTAAAAATCACGGAGATGCAATCATCCATTGGCTTTGATCATGTATTGGACCTACTAGAACCAGGTAATATATCTTACTTACAGGTTTTATTATGTTTCCTAGTAAATACATCTAACAAGATGAACATATCAATGTAGGAAACGTTTATGTGATGATTGTAGATGAAGACAATGAAGAGGGTACAGATTATTACCTATGTCATTGTATCAAGGCCAAAAAGAAATTGGAGGCCCCAGTTATAGACAAAGAAAACATAGAATATCCTATAGGTTCGTTGGTTGTTACTGGAACATGGCTTTGAAGGTGTCCAGTTAAGAATGTTGTAGTTTGGTTGTTTGAGGACTTCGACACACATCGTAAGATTCTTCACTACTCGAACCTTGTCATTTCCACCAACGTTCATTTGATCAAATATAAGGGAAGACCTGTGAACAAGAACTTGTGGAAAGTGCGTGAGTCTGACCACGAGGCAATACTTGACACAATAAAGAGTAAAGCAGACCCGGATGGTTCCCTGGATTGATATGTAAGTATGCACATTGAATTTGTAAAGTCATGTTATTGATCACTCTTTTGGACCAACACCTTGCAATCAGGATTTTTCACCATTAGTGTCTGATGTCATATGCATTTATGACTGTCATTGATCCTTTTATGATTGTGACTATAGGTAATACTGAAGTTTTTCAAAGCATATAAGAAAAGAACAACATCGGTTGGTGGTGAAAGTGTTTAGTGGTATGAGAAACATCGATTGTTGGTACATTTTCTGGTTGTCAATCTTCTCTTTCTTTTCCATCTCGTAGATTTATCGGATTCTTATATGCTACATGTTTTATGTTAATTATGTCAGTGATATATTTGAAATTTATACCTAGGATCATCGAGAGATAAGAAAGTAGCAAAGGGGCACATCATCATTGTAGGACCTCAATCGACCTCCTTATCTAGCATGCATGAAGGTGATAGTATGTCTCGTTAGGTGTATGACTGATATTATTTAGTTATTGCTCTTTTAATGATTTTTATGTGAGTCCATATCTAAGATTGATAGGATTTTGCAGGTTTTTTGTGGACCAAATTCCTATGATACTACACAACCACATAGAGGCTACTACCCATGTGTTTCATAGGGAGCAGGGGATGTACATGTTTTGAAACATTTTGGAATGCAAATAACTGGGCTAGTTGAGGTGGAATGGAGAAACGAAACTGGGCAGCAGCTCCTTTTGTTTCTTCTCAAGTACAATATATTTCATGATCTGTGTTGCAAATGGGAGGATTATTTCCCTGCATGTATTGCTACAAGTATTGACAAATGGAAAGATTTTCAAGATGTTCTTTCATCACTATTGTAATATTTGTCATTGACTTAGTGTATTTTTTGATATACAAAAATTATGCGAAATTAATACATGCAAATGTGTATATTCCTTAATATATGCCTCAATTAAATGTGTATATTACATTTAAAATTAGTTGTAATGCTTCATGGTTTACATTTAAATTTTTATTCAAATAAAAACATGTGGATTTATGAGTAAGAATGAAATAATGTCTAATATAATTGTGGAAAGGCATATTTTATTGCCCCTACTGATGCAGAGGTGGTGGTAACCCAAGACACAAATTGACACAACTTCTCTCAAATATGCCAATCAAGACATCAACTTTCAATTAACTCAACCTTGTAAAATAGCATCAAAATCAACAAGGACCCTATAGAGGTTGTCAACATCCAAGAAATGATAATTAAATCAACTTTGCACAATCCCCAAGGCAGATTCATTGAATTCCTCAAAACTCACCTATTGACATATGTTTCCCTCACAGTAGTTGGAAACCGGATTTTTAGACTTTTGGCCAAACTTTTCCAAAACACTTAGGAAACTAATCATGGATAAAAATACCCTTCTCATAGATACACAACATACAGGAAAATAAGATACACCTTCTTAGGACCAAGAGCCTCAAAATTGGACTTTCACAGTTTTAAGCCTCAAATTAGGCCATTTTTACTAAGAGACTACCTTTAGATATCCACACCAGACCTTCTAACCCAAAAATAGTCTTAACTCAAGTTCCCAAACCAAGGATTTTCCAAGTATCCTGACCCCAAATTATCAAACAAGCCTCCAATGCAAAAACCCTCCTTATAGCCTAAATAACTAGGGTTTTAGGGTACCATTATTGAATCTTCACCTTCCCAGCCATTCCTACCCAATCTAACTGCTCATACATATTTCAATAGGTCCACCCATGCTTAAGGAACACTCACTTGACTATTAAAAATATGGCTTATTCATTCCATAGGTCTGACCCACCAATTTCCAAGGGAAAACACACACCTCTAGCCCTTCCTTTCATTCTTCAAGCCAAGGGATCATCCCTCCACACCTCCTAATCCTAAAGTAACATTACCTACACTCAACTACATCATCCCACTGAGTTAAATTTGATGAAAGTAGGTGGGATGATGGTTATGCCATTGAAATAACCCCAAACCCTTAAGGTTGTTCAAGAACCCGGTAGGAGCAATTTGATGAATTAAGGCACTAAAAGATTAAACCAAACCCTGCCAAGGCACAAAACACAAGTTAGAACATTTATCTATTGTTTCTTAAGGGAATTAAATACATATAAGACATGTTCAGCCTGTACACAGGTAGGGAACTCAGAAAAATCAGTAAAACTATGAGAAAACAAAGTAATTTCCAAGCTTTATTATTTTCCCTCCACTCCAACAACCACAACTCGAGCCTCTCTAGGATTTACATAGAATTTCTCATCCTCCTCTAATTGATCAACTCCCCTAACCACCAAGAAACCAACTTTTCAAAACACATAACCGTTGCAATTACAAATTTACAACTTTTATCACTTTTCATACTAACTAAACTAATGACTCCATTATGTCATTGAGATACAATCTTTCATGTTTCCTTTTAGGCTTACAAACTCACTTGTTGACACGTTTTTAATGCAAGGGTGCATTATGACCATCAAACATGGAGATTTATGACTAGGTGCCTAGGTACTTCTACACCACCTACCTTGTCAATCCTATCGAATTGGCAAGCTAGTGAGTTCACTGGCTTGCCAAATCCGTAGGGTTGACAAGGTAGGGGCAGCGTATGCCTCATAGAAATTGATACAACCTAGGCCATCTCTAACATACCTCAATTCCACCTAAGACTCATTTGGAGCAACTTGCTAAAAACTTGAAAACAACGTTGTCCAACCTCACTTTTTCATGTAAAAACACCCCAAATGCCACCTAGGGAATCACCAAAAATCGGTATGTGTACCTCTTGGTGCAGAGTGGATCAACCAAGATGTGATTTGACACAACTTCTCTCAAATATGCCCACTAAGACATCAATATTCACTTGACTCAACAGGGTACCTCAACTTCCCAACCATGGAGTCCATTAGACCAGACATGATCAGAGGCTTGGTAATATCTTCAACATCCCTTACTTGACTGATCGACACCCACCAATAGGACTTTTCACTTTAGGAACAACCAATGACTCTTCAAAACAACATTAGGCCTTAACTTCCTTGTAGCCCTGTCAACTACGACAGTCAACAATAAAACTGGTTGGAGGCAAGAACCAAACAATTGACACTGGTTTCAGACCCCTTATGCAAGCCTCTTCAAACCCCCAAGACCTCAGGGTATGACATTTAACAAAACAACTACTATGGACCAATCTACAACGCCACAAGGGGACCTAATGAGGTTGTTCCAAACAAGAACCAAGGTATCTAGGCACTCCCCTAAGTCATGAACATGGTCCTTACAACATCAATACACACATCTCAACACCCTTGAACGACCCCTCTCAACAGATTCCACTCACAACTCATCAAACTCATACTTTCTTACACAAAATTAGGCTTGTCACATGAGGATGCCAAGCCTAAGGTAACCAAGAAATCACTCCAAACTCCCTCTCATTCTCCAAAACCTCTTCAAACATAAAGTACATGATGAACTATGCCATTCCACCAAGAATTAAGCCTTGACCAAAAGGGAATGGCGAGTTGTGTGCATTTTTGTGATCAAACCCTAGTTTTGGAGGGTTTTTTACCAATTCCAGAAGAACGATGATAAATCCCTCTATTCTCTATGGAATTGGACCAAACCACTACCAAAAGGAAGATATCTCACTCATCTATCGAACCATGTCAGCCTTGTATCCGTACAGACAAGCTATAGGTCGCACCAAGCATGGGATCAACAAATTTACATAGAAAATCATTAAAACAGAGAAGAGTGTGAATAATTCTTATTAGATCTTCTCCAAAATTTCAACAAAAAACTCCATTCAAGACTCTCAAGGCTTTACATAGTCCTTTACACCCTTCTCTAACTAATCCATGCCCTCAACTAACTAAAAACCAACTTTTAAAACAAGTAACCGTTGCATTTCAAATTTGTTGGTTTAAGCAACTTACAAATTTCCAACTTTAGACTCCTCCAACCTAATGACTACAACTAAGGACCTCTAAACCCACACAAATGGCTTGTAAATAGCCTTATTACATCAAAAAAACTCCATTCTTGCACACTCATATACAAATACATAAATTTTCCTTCAAAGGCTACAAAGACAACTTCTAGTGCAAGATTGAAATTTTCACATTTTTTATCACTAGACCCAAAACTCATCCTAAAACATACCTAATGGTCTTAATTGACCTTATTCAAGGCAAAGCATGCTCAAAATACCCACAAAAACCTATTGACCAACCTATTCACCATCAGATAATCAAATATTGAGGGTGAGGTGTAGGCAAGGGTTTATTGAAAAACCATACTCCAAACCTTCCCACAACCAACCAAAGCTTGAAACACCTTCAAAAATGTCTGCAAAAGCTTAAAATTTCAAGATATATCACTTCCCCCAAATATTTCCTCAAACCCTAGCACTAAACAACCATTTTCCACTCAAAATTGCACCATTTGACATCTACGGCATCACCTAAAAACCCTCTATTCGCCTCCCTTGCACACAAAAATTTGCACACATGTTTTATAACCCTAAATAATCCTTTCCATTGAGTTATAGAAGCATACAATGGGTGGAAGGCTTAATATGATATTTTAATGCACTTAAAACCCTTAAAACAGGGTATACAGATCGACCCTCAGTAATTGGCTTCTAAAATGCATAAAATGACTTGAAATCCAATCAAACCAAAACTTAAGTCTTCTACCCACCTAATTCCATCGAAAAGAGAGCACAATTGCTTTGAGATACGTTCAATCGGCTCGATCCCTTAAGGGTCCAAAGTGCAAAAGGGAAGCAATCTTTGACAGGGTATTACTCGTAAACCATGGTGCTTATGAAATCTTTGTTTGAACCTATGAGATAATGTTGGGCCCCTCTACAATAACCTCTTTCGGTTTTTTCTATCTCAGAGGCATTTTCCTATGGTGTCCAATTTTCACTTGATGGAAAAAGTGTCAAATGCAAGTAGTTGAAAGTTGCAAAGTGGTGCAACTTTTGTTCTACAACTCGTGTAACCAAACGGATTGTTTCAACACATCCGAATAGGTATGTTTACGCTAGGCATGGTCCTCTTTCGCACCCAAACACACAGAATCGCTCTAAGCTACGTTCAATCGGATCGATCCCTCAAGGGTCCAAAGTGAAAAATGGCTAAAAAACTTCAGCATGCTATTACTCGGATATCGTGATGCTTAGAAACTTCTCATTTGATCTTACGAGATCATGTTGGGCCCCTCTACAATTACCTCTCTCATTTTTTTCTATCTCAGAGGCATTTCTCTGTGATGGCAAATTTTCACTTGGGGAAAAAGTTGTCAAATGCAAGTAGTTGAAAGTTGCAAAGTGGTGCAACTTTAGTTCTGCAACTTGTGTGACCAAACGAATTGTTCCAACTCATCTGAATAGGTATTTTTACACTATGCATGGTCCTCTTTTGCACCCAAACACGCGGAATCGTTGTGAGCTACGTTCAACCGGATCAATCCCTTAAGGGTCCAAAATGCAAAATGGCTACAAACTTCAACATGCTATTAATCGGATATCGTGATGCTTAGAAATTTTTCATCTAATTCTACAAGATCATGTTGGGCCCCTCTACAATAACCTCTCTCAGTTTTTTCTATCTCAGAGGAATTTTCCTGTGGTGTCCAGTTTTCACTTGATGGAAAAAGTGTCAAATGCAAGTAGTTAAAAGTTGCAAAGTGGTGCAACTTTCGTTCTGCAGCTCGTGTGACCAAATGAATTGTTCCAACGCGTCTGAATAGGTATGATTACACTAAGCATAGTCCACTTTCGCACCCAAACATGCGGAGTCTCTCCGAGCTACGCTCAATCGGAACGATTCCTTAAGAGTCCAAAGTGCAAAATGGCTGTAAACTTCAACATGTTACTACTCGGATACCGTGATGCTTAGAAATTTCTCATCTGATCCTACAAGATTTTGTTAGGCTCCTATACAATAACCTCTCTCATTTTTTTCTATCTCGAAAACATTTTCCTATGGTGGCGAATTTTCACTTGGGGAAAAAGTTGTCAAATGCAAGTACTTGAAAGTTGCAAAGTGGTGCAACTTTCATTCTGTAGCTCGTGTGAAAAAATGAACTACTCCAACGCATCTGAATAGGTATCTTTACGCTAGGCATGGTCCTCTTTCACACCCAAACACGCAGAATCGCGTTGAGCTACATTCAACCGGATCTATCCCTTAAGGGTCCAAAGTGCAAAATGGCTCTGAAAACTTCAGCATGCTATTATTCAGATACCATGATGCTTAGAAACTTATTGTATAATCCTACGAGATCGCGTTGGGCCCCTCTACAATAACCTCTCTTTTTTTTTCTATCTCGAAGGCATTTTCTTGTGGTGGCAAATTTTCACTTGGGGAAAAAGTAGTCAAATGCAAATAGTTGAAAGTTGCAAAGTGGTGCAACTTTTGTTCTGCAGCTCGTGTGACCAAACGAAGTGTTCCAACGCGTCTGAATAGGTATTTTTACGCTAGGAATGGTCCTCTTTCGCACCCAAACACGTGTAATCGCTTCGAGCTATGTTCAACCGGATCAATCCCTTAAGGGTCCAAAGTGCAAAATCACTGCAAACTTCAGTATGCTATTACTCGGATACTATGATGCTTAGAAACTTATCGTCTAATCCTAAGAGATTGCATTGGGCCCCTTTACAATAACCTCTCTTTTTTTTTTCTACATCGGAGACATTTTCCTCTGGTGGTGAATTTTCACTTGGAGAAAAAGTTGTCAAATGCAAGTAGTTAAAAGTTGCAAAGTGGTGCAACTTTTGTTATGCAGCTTGTGTGACCAAACAGATTGTTCCAACGCGTCTGGGTGGGTATTTTTACATTAAGAATGGTCCTCTTTCACACCCAAACACGCGAAATCGCTCTGAGCTACGTTCAACCAGATCAATCCCTTAAGGGTCCAAAGTGCAAAATGGTTGTGAACTTCAGCATGCTCGTATTCAGACACCATGATGCTTAGAAAATTCTTGTCTGAGCCTATGGGATCATGTTGGGCCCCTCTACAATAACCTCTCTCGGTTTTCACTATCTCAGAGGCCTTTTCCCATGGTGGCAATTTCTCGCTTGGGGAAAAAGTTGTCAAATGTAAGTAGTTGAGTGTGTAAAAATGACTTTTTAGCCATTCCACCCATTGTATCCTACTGTAACTTAGTGGAATGGAATAATTAGGGGTAGGAAACATATGTGCATGGTTTTTGGAGTAGGGGAGGCGAGTCGAATGGTTTGGTGTGATGCCCTAGTTGGCAATTTGATGAGTTTTGGTGAAATTCAATGGTTTAAGAGTGGAAATGGTTGAAATCCTTTCGGGCAGCAGTTTGTGAGGGGCTTTAAGCATGTGCAAGTTCTTTTAAGCATGTTTTATGCATTGGCAAGGTGTTATGAGTTGTGGGAATAGGATTTTCAATAAACCCACCCGTTTTAGGCTTTTAGCCATAGCAGCAAGGCAATGAACTATTTGATAAAATGCTTTGGTAAACATGTACAAAAAATGTGGTAGCATAGACAAGGCAGTGAATTGTTTGAAAAATTCCTCAAAGAAACGTGGTCTCATGGTGATGGAATGTCATGACAATCCATAGCTATGAGGATTTTGGAATTGTGTTTAGTGAGATTGCAGGACCTCCCCTACTGCATCAATGTTTTAGGGTTTTATCCATAGCAGCAAGGAAATTAACTATTTGATATAATTCTTTGATAGACATGTATGAAAAATGTGGTAGCACAGAAAAGGCAGTGAACTCTTTGAAAAAATGCCTCAAAAAAATGAGGTCTCATGTTGATGGAATGCCATGACAATCAAAAGCAATTTGATTGTCATGGAATTCTGTCACCATGAGACCACATTTATTTGAGGCATCTTTTGAACTAGTTCACTACCTTGTCTATGGCTTGTCATGGCATTCCATCACCACATTTATTTGATGCATTTTTTCAAATAGTTCATTGCCTTGTCTATGTCATTGCTTACTATTATGCTTTTGATATATTTTTTCGAAGCATCCATAGCTTGTTTGAAATCACTTATTTTAGGATTTTAGCCATAGCAACAAGGCAGTGAATTGTTTGACAAGATGCTTTGGTAGACATGTATGAAAAATATGGTAACATAGACAAGGCAATGAACTATTTGAAAAAATACCTCAAAGAAATTTGGTCTCATAGAATGCCATGATAAGAAAATGCAATTGGCTGCTACTCCTAGTTATTAGTTATGCAATGTGAAGAAATTGCATAACTGCTTAGGTTGACTTTGTACAAACTATATTGTAATTGAAATTTTGTCATCTATCAGCATCTAGTTATTAGTTATGCAAAGTGAAGTAATGCTTTGACTTTGAAAGATGTGCAATGCAATGTAATCAACGATATGAATATAAACTACAAAAATCCATTTTTTACAATTCATTAGTTAAAATATTTATTTTATTTTCTCTCTATATCTCTATATGCTATGGAAATACCTTTCAATTTTATTTTTTTTTAAATTATCTCTTGTTCTACAATTTTTCTCGATTTTTTCACAAACTATTATACTTTTGGTTTGTCAATTTTTTCCCCAAAAGATTTTTGTTGCTATGCATTGGAAGCATGAAGCATACACATGAATACACACAATATAGGTGAAGTATACATGTGAATAAGTGAAGCATACATGTGAATAAGTGAGGCACAAGTAATTGAAGCATTCCAAAGGATGCAAACCACCATGAATGGAGCTTAATTACACAATACGCTTTAGATGGGGCTTATTGAGCATTCGACAATAATTAATTAAGCATTAGATGTAAACAAAATCTATGCCTACAACATTCAAGCATACAACTTACACGATACACATGATAACATTATTCAAGAATGGCAGTAGCAAAATAAGATTTTCTTTAATCAAAAAGCCAAAAGACTATACAATGATATATATTGATAAAAGTATATACAATATATCCAAAAAAAATATACAGGCTTAGTACAAAGGAACCATATGGAAATAAAATTTCATGTATATATCGATAGTACAAAACATATGTTCCAAAATTCCACATAGGCATACAACAAAAAATACTAATACATAGTCATTTCCCTCTAGGGGAAGGAAATAGATCCCGTGTTGCCTTTGAAATTCAGTTGGATGGAGTGACTGTTGTTTCTCTTGTCTTTCAAACACGCTCGCTAGTCCTCCTCTCTTCACTCTAGACCTTCAACTGATACGATAAAAAGTAAAGATGTTAAAACATAGAAATTGAATTGTGGAATGGCATATAACAGAATATATAATCACTTACCACATACATATAGTCATCATGCACATTTACAGCATCACCACATCCACGATCTGGAGTGACAACCACTTGTAGCAACCATCAAGATAGAAATTAAACTAAATAAAAGTATCATGAAAATTTTCTATAAGAGACCATAAAAGAGTAAATATAATGTCAAATCGACTAATCTATTCCATACCTCTCTCAATGGATCAGAACTGGCTATTGTTGCAGCAACTCCATGGTCCATTGTGCCACCAACATCACCAGGGTTGTCTCTTTTCAACAACTGCAAATGAAAAAATATCTCAGATATCATGTTGATATAAAGACCAAGAGGGGATAATGGAACATAAGGTGAAATAACAGAGGGTAATGGGATGGGAATAGAAGGGTGATGCAAAGAGGGAGCTCAAACTCATTCAAAGTGACAAATTGCATTCAAGAGGCATCTAACAAGATTAAAATGGCCTATTAGAGTAATCCAAACAATCCTCAAAGCTTGACAACAATCAGGAGTCTAATTTCTCACTTTCACCCATGTAACCTAGGAGTAGTGTAAACTCATTTTTTTTCCTTTAACTCCCATGATTTCCAAAACACTTGATAATCAAAAGGTGGATTCAGATACCCATTTCAGAGTTATACAACATATATCTTAACCAAATACAAGTCTTTTGGACCAATCCCTTGAAATTAGACCCTCAACGTTGTCCTAGGCCATGAATTAGGCCAGGTTTACAAAGAAACATACCTTTAAAATTAACACAGACCCTTGAAACCTTGGGGAATAATTTCCTATGCCCTCAAACCTCTAAAACCACAATCAACACCCAGGGTTGACACCTCCAACATAGAAAACTCCCAAACCCTTAATTTCATGCCAAGTCAAGAGGGTTTATTCAAAGTCCCACTTGCACAACCTCCCAGACCATGCCACTAACTCATACATTTATATTTTGACCCCAATATGATCAAAATTTAGAAAAAACTCCAAACTCTCATTGATTTCCAAAAACCCTAGACCCAAGGCTCCATCTTCATGTGTTTTTCTTCACAAAACTCATAAAGACAGTAGGTTTATCTCCTTAGTTCCTTCTCCACAACTCTATTCATGCAAACTACAACCTACTCAGACTCCCTAGGGCCCATTACACTGGTTACTATAGGTACAGTTGGTGTAAGGGCCCTTAAATCATGATTTTGGTTACAAAACCCTCAAACAGTGTGTCCTCGGCCTATCACAGGAAAACGAGGATATTTACCACAAATCACAATGGATCTCCCTCAAACTTGTTCCAAAAGATTTTTAACACCTTCCACCACAAAGTAAAATGATTTACATGGCACAATCAATTTGTACGAGCTCGTACAGGCCTGCAAATGACAAGAAAACTCAAAAATTTGATGAAAAAAAGAGATATTCTTATTGCCAATGCTTCAAACTTCAAGCCAACATTACAAAATGAGTTTTCATGCCTTCTTAAAGGCTTATCCTCATCAAACCAATGCCAAAATTCCTTACAACTACTTTTTGAACCTCTCATGACCGTTGCATTACAAATTTGTTGCATTTATGCAACTCACAAATTTGGCACTTTCAAGTTTTGACTCTTTATTGTTTCCTAAACCCTCTTAAACACCTAAACTATTAAAAATAGTCTAATGAGACCTTATTCAACTAAGAAATCATGAATTACTCAAGAAAACGTCATCCTATCTACCTTCACACCCCTTGTCAACTTTGACAATTCCTCCCACATGATTTGCAAACCTTACAAGATGAATACAAAAGCCCCTCAAAGTTGATCAATTACAATAGAATGGTCACATTGGAGCTTATTAAGACTCAAGGAATCAACTCAAACATCCTAACACACCTTTCCTATAAGACACTTAATGAAGAAACATAGAAAAGAGTGGTGCCCCTGCACCAAAGGGATTAATGGAACATAGGATGGACTAGTATAGATTGATGGGATGGGCTAGGATGGGATAACAAAATATAGGGTGAACAATTAGAGGTTAATGGGATGTGATTATTACGGAATAATGCAACATAGGGTGAATTAGGAGGTGTCTAGGGTTTGACTATAGTACACGAAGTGTGAACTTCACCTGTGTGTAGCAATAATAGAGAAGAGTTATCTAGGATGAAATGTGGATAAATATGGTATAAGATAGGATGATATAAAGGAACATAGGGGATCATGGAACATCTAGGGTGAAATAATAATGGGTATAATAAGATGGGAGTAGGACATGATGACACATAGCATGGACTAGAAGATATTAGTGGGATGGGCTAGGAGGGGATCATGAAAAATAGGGTGAACTATTAAATGTTAATGGTAAGGGATTAGGAAGGACTAAAGGAACAAAAAGTGAATTAGGAGAACATAATGTGACACGATCAAGGAATACAAATGCAATATTTATGTTTCTCATCAATTTTTTAGATTTGTATATACGCAAAATTATGAAAACTAGAAAACATAGATTTACAACACCATTAATGAATAAAGGCTACCTAAGTGTACGTTGTTTGAGGAAATGAATCGCGAGGTGTGGAGGAAGAAGGTGCACTAGGAAACTGTTTGAAATCCAAAGCATTTTATCAAACAAACTTTCAAATATAACATTCAATTGTTCAAATGCAATAATAATATCTTTAATACTAGTTTCATACTTGTGGACTCATCGTCGAGAATGTATAAGGGTCTGTAGGAATAGAGCATGCCTCATGAACAATGCGACCCTGAAATTTCATCATATCAGAATTCTACTAATTTAGTTATTCTTAAATTTCAAAATATAATTTAATAAACATTAAAATAACTTGCTAAATTTTACCTGAGTGTCAATGTCGAATGTATCATTCAGAATATCATCTATGAAAACCATCACCTCTACAACTGATGTAGGTTGTGTAGCTACATCACGACCACTCTGATAATTGTAGGTTCAAACAACACCACAAGTGCCACAATGGTGGGGTGGAGCTCGGGGCCTACACATCTCCTCCACACTAGGCTCTACTAGAGGACTCACATAATGTAAAATGGTCTTGGTGAGTGAGTCAATCGACTTCAGTGTGTCCACCTCTACACTGTCCTTAACAATGGAAGGAACAACGACATGCTCCACCATGGGTCCGGCCAAGGCTCTCGATGCCAACTATTGATTACGTCGTGCAACAAGTCTATCATGTGTGGAACCCCCACCTCTACTCTGAAAGTCTAAGATGTCAAAATAGTTTGGCATTTTATTGAGGACAAACTTGCAATAGAGTTTCCTCAAAAATTATTGCGGCACCTCATGGTTATTGCATGGAGGTTGGTCAAATACCATCCACCACCACTCCCAAAATTTGTTTTTAATTAACTCATGGTGGAACCAATGGATGGGGGAAACCTCCTGCATGCATGAGACAAAGGTTCATTGGTTTTCGGGTCTATAAATAGGGCACAGTACAAGTCGGCTTTGCTAATTTTTAGTTTTTTGACATCTGCATATGACAAACCACTAGCATAAAATTGTCTCATCTCATGCCTCTTATTTGACCAAAAATTCATTTGCCCACTCATTTCTCCTACATGAGTTACAATTGACTTCAATGATTCAGCAATCCCTCTCCTATAAGGGTGGGTTTCGACATGCTCGGTTAATCTTGCAATTAATTGTTGAATGTCTCTTTTATTGTTTTCAATTTGATTTTGAATATTTTCTTGTGTTCCTTGAGGATGCCTATGAATTGATGGAGGGGTTTCGGGTTGTTCCTGTATAGGAGGCTCTTCGTGAGGGGGTGATTGTGAATTCTCAATGTTTCAAGGTGGAGATTCATTCTCTAAGAATTAGAACAGAGTTTTAATATAAAAAACTTATTTAAATTTGTATTCTAAATCAAATTCGAAATAAATAGAATAAAAATGCATACCTCTTTGCAATCTTCGACCTCTCCGACGTGTTGGCGACATCCTCATGGAAAATGGCAAGCTAAGGATGCAAAAAATGGAAGAGATTTGGTGAGTGCGAGTTGCAGACCTGAAATCCTCTTTCTCAAGCCGCGGCTTGAAGACAAAATGAGGGTTTCAAACCCGATTTCTGACTTTTATGTCTACAAAGCCATTTGGCATGCTCCAAATGGCTTATTTCGGGTTTTTTTTGGAACGTTTTTTTCAATTTGGCACCTAAATTGTGTCACAGATTGGTGCACTTACCCTTGTCATTGTCATTGGGACAGATCTACACATATTATGCAAGTATATGCTACTAGTGTGAGACAACAATCTTCAATATTTTGCTAGTCACTTGTCATAGGTTTATTATTGCACACTGAAATCTAAGGGCAATTATCATATCCAAGCAAAATGGAGAAGTGCAATGGAGGTGAATCAATGGTGGCATGAAGATTTGGTAATATTGTTTTATGCTTTATGTCTTTATGCTCATTTGTGCTTCATTATTTATTAGAGTTTGATTTATATGCTTTATTGTATACCACCTTAATATTTTTAGCCCTAATTACACTAGATATGTCTATAAATACATGTCATTAATTTCTTAGTTCAAAAAAAAATAGGATGCTAGACAACAAGGTAATGGCTAATTTCTAGAAAAGCTAGCCCCAAGGTTAGAGAATTTTTTTAATATGAACTAGACCAATTTGTGTGAACTCACCCATAAACTAGACAATGTCATGCAACCTAGTCTAAGCTAAGAATGGGATTAAAGAGATTGGTATAATCCATGGGGCTATGTAGTGGTCATTGGCTAGTGATTTTTGGGATAAGAATCTATTAATGCACTATTTAGGTAAAATTAGGGACTATGAATGTGCTCAAAGAAGAGTAAAATGAAGGTGTCAAAGTGTAATTATGGATTTTATCCCTAACACTCCCAAGGAAAATACTAATAACAACAAAATTTAAGAGACCAATAGAATTTACCACTAACATTAAACATAACTCTCATACCCTATTTTTAAAAAAATAATAAAAACAATCAAATTCAAGTTCAATTCCCTCCAAAAACTAGTAGGTAAATTCTTACTATGGTAAATTATGTGTGCATAAGATCATTTGTATTTGTGGATCAAGAAATCGATAAACCCTTATTAGTACACACACAAAATATAGGATCAAAGAGGTTAGTAAAGATATTTAGATCATGAAGGAATTCAGAAAACTTTGTGTATGGCAAGAGCCAAAGTTCGATCACTGCTGCGGATGGAGCTACCTGGGTCATGGGTTGTTCTGCGACCTGCATGAGGGCCTTCCCCTCTTTGCATGTCGCTTCTACCTTGACTTTCGTCTTTTGTGCTCTCATTCTACTGTGGGGTGGGCGCTTTCATTGCTTCGAGGGTTATTTTTTGTCTATGAACTTCTTCGGGCTAGTGTGTGGGGTGCGCCGATGGGGTGAAGCTTTTGTTGTTAGGCTTCTTTTCTCTTTGTGTTGCTCCTAATGGGCACTGCTTTTACCGATTCAGTTGGGTTGTGGATCGACTTGTTTGGGTCTAGCCTTGGCTGGTTGTGTGGTGAGGGTGAGTGGTTTGGTTCGGCATGGTAAGGTCTTGGATTTTTCTTTTGCATGGCTTTGGGGGAGACATCAGGGGTCAAATCCCCTCTAGACTTTAGAGTTGCATTTGGAGCTTCTTCTCCAATTCATTCTCTGAGGGTTTTTAATAATAGCTTGTTTTCAAACGATTCAAGTAACGGTGGATTTGTTCAGGTTGGTGGTTCTCGTATACTGAAGACAAATGGCTACCTGGAACGTTCCAAAGATAAGTTGATGTTGGTTATTCAACCTGAATCAATTGTGGAGGACATTGAGTATTTCTCGAAAGATGCTTTGCTCTACAAAATTTGGGGAATGAGGGTCTCACTCCAATTTTTCAAATTGTGGGCCCATTGTACTTGGTCCCCGAAGGGGGAGATGGAAATAATCTTGTTAGCAAACAACTATTTCATGGTGACATTTAATTGCATGGAAGATCGCAATAAAGTGTTTAAAGGGGGGCCTTATTTCCACAAACAAATTTGGTCTATTCATTAAACCTTGGCATGTGGGTTTTGATCCTTCAGAGGAGCTTCTGAATCAGGTGTCGGTGTGGGTTCGTCTCCCCAGATTTCTAGTGGAATTTTGGCGCAGTGACATTTTGCATCGATTTCCTTCATTACTGGGAAAATTGGTGAGACCTTCTCAAAAAACTCAGGATAGAAAGGTAATGAATTTTGCTCGTATTTGTGTTGAAATGGATTTAAATAATCCTCTACTAGATTCTTTGGAAATTCATGCGGTTTCATGCTCTTGGGTGCAACAACTTGACTATGAGACGTTGCCCTTTCGTTGTCGTCTGTGTTGTGAATATGGCCATTTACAAAAAAGATGCCCGAAGTCTAAACCATGGGACTCAGGCAGCTCAACCTCCTCGAAATCCTCCTAAGGTTGACAAGGGAAAAAACCCCGTGCCTGGTGAGATTGTGGGTGCGGAGGGTTTTATTCATACTAAGTTTCCTAATAGGAACTAGGGTCAAAAGAGTACTTTTAAGGAGCGTCAGGTAGGAGATTCTTTTAACAGGTTTGAGGTGCTAGATGATCTTGGTCAATAGGAGGTGAATTCGGGAATGTTGTTTTTGGATCAGGGTGGTTCAGACAAGGTTCAAGAAGGAATTATTCCAGATTACAACCAGTCTTCTCAGGAGACTAGGGATGTGCAATTGGAAACGGATATGAGTTTGGTGGTTCATGGAGGGTCTGAGACTATTGTGGATACGAAGATGGGGGAGGGAGATATTTCCACTCCATTGGAGAAAGTGGGGGCGAGCTTGGTAAAAGGGAGTAAGGCTTCTCCTTCGTTGGGAATTCTTCAGAAGGGCCTAAAGAAAGGGGCTTCTGAGAAGTCCTCCAAAGTTGGGAGAAAGAAGGATTTAGAGAAAATAAAGTTGATGGGGGAGTCTTTGGTGGAGTCTAGGTTTGTAAAGACCCTGGATTCACATTTCTCTAACCCTCCAAAATGATTGTCCTTTCCTGGAATGTAAGGGGCTTGAATAGTGGCCCCCGACAAAAAGTTGTTCGTGATTTTCTAAGAACTCATTCTCTTAATGTTCTTCTTTTACAGGAGACTAAGCTAACTTTTGAAGGTATGATTGGTTTGTTTCCTAAGTTGTGGGTGCGGGGCAATTGTTAGTGCATTGGGGCTCAAGGTAATGCAGGAGAGGTGGCTTGCCTGTGGAATCCATTGAAGATTCATCCTCTTTGGTGGGTGTCCTCCAAGTCTTCCATCTTTGTGGCTATTTTAAGTCTGGAGTTGGGGGAAACTATTCTTCTCTCAAACATCTATGCGCCTACTGATTTTCCTAGTAAGCAGTTGTTGTGGTCTCATATTAGTTTTGTTCGGAGCCTAGCTCCTTTGTTCCCTTGGATTATCGTGGGTGATTTCAATGCTATTATTGAGTTGGATGAGAAGAAGCGTGGTATTTTGAGATTGGAACCCTCTGCTTTCCTTTTTCGTGATAGCATCTCTACATTGAATCTAAATGACATTAAGCCTCAGAATGGGCAGTTTACTTGGAACAATAGGAGATTGGGGAGAGTTGTATTGTTGAGAGACTTGACTGTTTCTTGGTGTCTTGTTTCTAGATTGGTGGAGGGATGTCTCTTGGCTCTAATATTTTGGACTGGAGGGGTTCAGATCACTGGCCTATTAATTTTTATGCTACTTCGGCTTGGGTTGCTCAATCCCCATCTTTCAAGTTCCAACTGATGTGGTTAAGAGATTCTTCTTTGCAGGTGCATATGGTTGAATCGTAGAGGAGGGGAAGACCTGCTTTTGGCAATGCTATGTACTCCTTTTCTAAATTGTTGCAATATGTAAAATGTCAACTTAAAAGGTGGAATAGGCAGTTCTTTGGCAATATTTTTCATGCTAAGGTTGTTGCTCAAGCTGATTTGGATGTTATCACTCAATAGATAAGGGAGTTTTGTCTTTCTCAGGATTTACTCAGGGAGGAGGCCTAAGCCCAGAAAGCTTTGGAAGAATGTGAACTGTGCGAGGAATTTTTTTGGAAATAGAAGGCTCGAGTTGAGTGGTTATAGGAGGCAGACAGAAACATCGCTTTCTTCTTCAATTCGGTGAAGGCTAGGAGACATGGTAATTCTATGCCTGTTCTGGTGAATGATAGGGGTGAGCATTTATCTTCTTTGTAGGATATGTCTAGAGAAGCTTCGCAATTATTTGCTTATTATTTCATGAGGACTCTCAGGAGGGCTCGGTGGAATAAAACCAAGTTCTCTCTTGTATACCCTCTTTGGTATCTAGGGAGATGAATGAGCATATTTTATGTATTATCTCGCTAGAGGAATTAGAGGCTATTTTTTCTAGATGAAGAAAGGGAAAGCCCTGGGTCCTTATGGTTTTTTGGTTGAATTTTATCAAGAATTTTGGGATATCATTAAGTTGGACCTATTGGAGGTGGTTCGTGAGTCTATGAGAAACAAGCAGATGTTGCGGGCTTTAAACTCTACATTCCTCTCATTCCCAAATGTGAGGGGGTGGATCGTCTGAGTCAATTTTGACCCATTTCTCTTTGTAATGTGGTGTATAAAATCATTTCCAAGCCGATTGTTGAGAGGCTGAAGCGATGGCTTGGAGGGCTTATCTCTGAAGAACAAAGTGGTTTTGTGGAGGATCAAAAAATCTTGCATGGGGTGGTCATTGCTTCTAAGACCATTCACTCTATGGCATCCTCGAAAGAAAAGGCTATGTTCATCAAGCTTTATATGGCGAAGGCTTATGATAGAGTAAGGTGGTCCTTTCTGCAAAAAATTCTTAGTGCTTTTGGTTTTGCTGAGGAGTGGATCCAATGGGTTATGTGTTGTGTTACCTCCACTTCATTCTCAGTATTGATTAATGGTGAGCCTTCCTCTCTTTTTAGTCCTTCTAGGGGTCTTCATCAAGGGAATCCTCTTTCTCCTTATTTATTTATTCTTCTTGAGGAAGGTCTGGGAAGACTGGTGAAACATAATGTGGAGTTGGGGAAATGGTCTGCCTCCTCAGTCTCACCTACAATTTGTAGATGATACAGCCTTAATGGGTTTGGCCAAGATTAGAGAAGCTTCAAATTTGCGCAGCGTTTTGGATATCTACCTTGTTGCTTCTGGTCAAAGGATTAATGAAGATAAATCTTCCATTTTCTTCTTTAATACTCTGAGGCTTATTTAGCAAAGGACTTCTTGTATTTTGAGGTTCCAGATTGGTTATCTCCCTTTCACTTATCTTGGTATTCCTATCTCTGTTGGTAGACTTCCCAGGGAATCATGGCGGATTATTTTGGATAAGTTTCATGTGAAGGTTAATCATTGGACTCATTGATGGTTATCTTTTGTTGGTCGTGTTTAGTTGCTAAAGTCTGTGGTGCAGGCTCTTCCTATTTATAGATGTATGTTATAGGTGGTTCCAGTTGGGTTTGTGAAGGATTTGGACTCTCTGGCTAGGCAATTCTTATGGGCAGGTAGCTTGTCCTCATCCAAGTGGAGCCTGGTTAAGTGGGAGGTTGTGTGTAGCTCGAGGTAGTTAGGGGGTCTTGGATTGCAAAAAGTGACTTGGTCAGGGTTGGTGTTGGCTGCAAAGCTTTACTGGAGGTGGTGTATGGAGAAAGATCATATTTGGGCCAAGATTTTATCTCACAAGTATATGTTGGGGGTTCGAAAGGAGCAGCTTCCCAAGTTTCCTCTGGTGGGGAAAGGGTCTGTGATTTAGGGAACGCTTAAGAAAGGGGCTTTGTTGATCAAGGAAGGCATGTTTTGGATATGTAATAGGAGGGTTGAGGCTCTCTTTTGGTCTGATTCTTGGGATGGTTTTACCCCCATTCTGCATCAGTACCCTAATTTGGTGACTCTGTCTCGTCACTTTTTGGAGGCCGGTTGGTCAAGGGTAAGTGATTTTAAGATTTTTTGTCCATGTGAACGGGTGGAGGTGGCTAGGTGGAAGGACCCACGTGATTGGCCTATTCGTGGGTTGGATGAGGATTGTGTTGTGCTGCATAATATTTTGGCTAGTAGACATTGCAATGCCCTTAGGGATAAGGATATTTTGGCTTGGAGCCTAAATCCTAAGGGTGCTTTCATTGTGGCTAGTGGTTATCAGGAGTTTTTGTCTCGTAAGTTTGGGGGGGTGGAGGTCCCTTGGTGGAAACATGTGTGGAACAATTTTTCTTGTCCAAAGTGTAATTGTTTTGTGTGGACTCTGGCTTGGAATAGATGTTTGACATGGGATAATCTTCATAAGCTGTGATTCCAAGGTCCCTCTATGTGTGTTATGTGTGGTTGTAGTGAGGAGGATTCTTCCCATTTATTTTTTCAGGTGTTCTTATTTTATGATGCTCTTGCATTGATGGTGGGGTGTTTGGAAACATCCTTGTGTTCATGCATCTTCCCTTGTTGATTTCTGGAGTGGTCTGGGAAGACCCCCCCTCCCAAACCTCCTTTCTCCGGATTATGTGGAGCATTGGTCCTACGTTCATCCTTTGGAAAATTTGGTTGGAAAGGAATCGTAGGATTTTTCGTGGGGATAGGGTGATGGCTCAACAGGTTTGGCACAAAGTTGTGGGTATGATCCATGAGACAGTGGAAGCCAAATGTGAAATGGTGTTTTGGTTGGGAAGAAGTGATGATGACATTGTGAATAGATTGGGCTTGCAGGGGTTGACTTCGGTCTCTACAAGTGTTAGTAGAGGAAGGAGGGCTAAAAAGAGGGTTAAAAGGGGTGGGTGATGGTTGCCTCCTCTGATATATTTTTTGAAGATTAATACTAACAGTTCCTCTAGAGGTAACCCTGGGCCTACTGGGATTGGTGGAGTTGGCAGAGATTGTTTAGGTTTAGTCATTTTCCTTTTCTCCATCCATAAGGGGCGGTATTCTAACAACCTTATGGAAGGACTGGCAATTCTCTTAGCTATTGAGTGTGATTGTGCCTTGGGTTGGCGTAAGATTATCTGTGAATTTGATTCATAGATTATTGTTAATATGTTGCTCGAGCAAAGGGTGTTTGAGGCTAATTGGTAGATTGCATTGGTGGTTAGACAGATTTTACAAAGGTGCTCTACATTGGAAAAGGTGTCTTTTTTATCCACATTCTGAGAGAATGGAATAGGGTGGCTGACTATTTGGATAAGTGGGCTTCAAAGCATCAGGATGATTAGAGGATTGAGGGGTGGAGCCATTTATCCCCTGAGTATGTTCAAGATTTAGAGAGGGTCATTGTTGATGATATGGAGGGATGAGTTGCTGGTGGTTTTTGGGATGGTGGTTTTGTTTTTGATGGTTGTTCTAGGGTTTTCCTTTGTGGGAGCTTGGGGTTCCCTAATTCTTGTGTACTGTTAATTTTTTTATTTCAATAAAGTTTTTACCCCTTTTATTTAAAAAGTACATTTAGATCACAAAGAATTATTATGGTCTATATGTTGGACAATTCATCATATAAGTATTTTATAATATAACACTTGTCATGTAATAGTGTACTTAATTTTTCATTTATAATTGTGATTTGTTAATTTAATATAAAATTGTATAAAACTAATTTCAATAATATTATTCATATAATTATAAAAATATTAAAATAAAATTTATATAAATAACATTATGATATTAATAATAAACCCTACAATATAAAATATATATATAAGAATTATATAAAAATATTTAAAATAATTAATTAAATGAAAGCATAAAAATTATTACAATAATAGAATGTTTAAACAAAATAATACTGCTGTAAACAAATAGTAACATATTAAACATTTTCGGGGTTGGGGCCCTAGCTCAGTTGGCTAAATCTTTCCTGTTGCAGGAGGTTGGTCACGAGGTCTAGTCTCCCCCACCCCCGTGGTACCGGAGGGTGTGTCGCGCCAGTGCCACCGGTCACGTTAAAAAGTTTACCAGGTGCACTGCAGTTTTAGGGGATCATGCTACCCGATTCCTACAATCTAATAAAAAAAAAACATATTAAACATTTTCCATAAAAATATATTTCATCCCTCCAATCCCTATAAAGGTGTCATGCAATGTGCTCTGACATTACATTTGTCTAATCCCTCCATTTTTATTTGCTCTGAGATTACATTGTTTGTGGGATGAGAGCTTTTTGGTTTAAGAGGCTTTACAATTATATTTTATACTATTTTATATTTTATTTTGGAACTAGGACTTATAGATTCCCCCAACTATTAAAAAAATCTAAAATTTAATAATAAAAAAATATATACTTGTAACCTTAAAAGAGGATAGTGAACCTTGCATGTTTAAGGACATCCGTACAACATATTTTAAATGTAAGGGTTGGGCTCAAAATACAACTTTTCCATGTCCATCTACAAGAGCCATAGATCATATATATAATGTAAAGATTGTGCAAAAAATAAACCTTTTCCTCGAAACTTAACTTTATTTGTGACTTTTCCTCATTTCACCACATGACTATTTCTCCTATCTTGAATATTTTTTTTAAAAAGGGAGTCTATTAATAATGATTTCGTGTTGCCTATGTTTACTTCATGTTTATTTATTTATATCAGTCATTTGCCTTAATGGACTCTAATAAAATGGAATACTAAATGTCATTAAAAATAGCTTTAGATATAAATCCAAATAATGACATCTAGTATTATAAAAATAAATTAATCAAATATATTTGTATATTAATAAAATAAATATAATTCATATAAAAATAAAACGGGGTTGTTTTTTGAAATTATGTGTATAAATTAAATATTTAAGTGATTTCTTAAAAATATATAATAAAAAAATTATTTTGAAAGTAGTCAATTATAAAAATAATATAATAACATAAAATAAAATATTAAATTGTTAAATTTATATAGCTTGAAGTAGAAGGAAAGTCTCAATCATTAGGTTTATCCCAACCTCTATCAAGCAAGTTCTATATGTCATCAACCAACTCTCATCCAATGAGTAGTTTCTTCATTCTCTTATGGCTAAGTACCAAATATAATTGTGGGTCAGTTATCAATGTATTGTGATGAAATAGATAGATTCAAATAGGAAAATTTGTCTTAGCCTTGAGATGGAGCTCTCTTACATTATTGAGAGGATGGAAAGGAAGATTGTCTTGCATGAGGAGGATACCACCTAATATGCTAGCTAGGTGACAAAAGAGAGGACTACCTTTGGTAACTCTACCAATGACACTTGGAGGAATCAAAACTACCTCAATATTTGTCCTTGTAGGGGGCCTATTGTGAGATCGTTTAGCCAAGGGAACACATGCCACAATGCAAGAAGTATTACCACAATGATCCAATAAAGTTCACAAATATGATACCTCCAAGGCAACTTTACTAGTCTAGACTTGGATCTACATGAACACATATGAGAGGGCCATCATGATGTATTAGACACCCGTTAAGAAAAAAAAAATGAGTTTCTATCTTTCCAAATGATAAATAGTATATCCAATTTGAAAAGATGCCAAAGTTAGGTAAATTTAGTAGAAAAATGAGCCTCATCCTGTAGAAAAATAGTATATGCCATGCAAATGGCTTTAGTATAAAATGTTAGAAATCAGAAATAGATTAATAACCCAAGGAACTTTATAAGAGAAATTTTAAGGTACATAAACTAGAAAAACATAAACAATGCAAACCAATGACGCCAAGAGATATGCAATGTCAGAATGACAAAAATGCATTAGAGATTCCAAGATTTCAAATACAAACTAGGTAGTGAGTTTATATAGAACTAGTGAGAGGATGGAGGTGGAAAACCAAGCAATAGGAAGTGACAACCAATAACCACCACTATTAAATAAATTGATAAAAATAAATATAAATGCTCCACCTTTTAGGATGGGAACACCTCATCACCTTATCTCCTAGTTATTAAATAACAAAGTCACTTTATTATCCTAAGCAAGCTTAATAAAAGTGTAAGAAAAACCTATGACTAAGGGAAAATAAATTAATTCACTAGGAAAATAAAAACCTACACTAACATAAAAGGTTTGGAGAAATTATGAATATAAGACCAAGTAACCTATGCACAAACACAAAGTCAAAAGAATATTTGATTGTCCCAAAGTGACCACAAAGGTTCATCTAAGGTCTGAAACACCTAAGTCTATCAATCGTTTACCAATATGCAAGCCTTGGTAAAGCAAACATGATGAGAAATGAGAAAGTGTAGGTTCTACAACAAATTTTACACATGATTTGGAAATGTGTATTCCATATATGAGATGTTTTGAGACACCGTCTCATGCTCAATTTTTGAAGCATACGCCAACACAAGAAGAGCTAATTGTATCATTTACTAGGATTAATCTTATAAAAAGGGTATCAAAATACCATTTTCAATATTTTCACCAAGGTTTCATTGATCTCACAAAGGTTTTATGCAAATATCAAAAGCACAAACTAGGTGATAGAATCATATGATTATTTGTCCACATTATTTAGGTTATATATTATCTTCACTTGTGGCTAAGAGAGACTAGTGGAAGCAAATTTGGAATATAAATATTGAATATATCTAATATCTTTTTTGAAAAAAAATGAAGTGTATACAAGGAATCTTTGCCAACAATTTATCTTAGGGATTGATGATAGGAGACCATCAAAGGGATTGTTGGTTGATTGAGATACCATTATGAAACCCATTGTCATTCCAAAGAAGCCAATACTTAATTGTTTCCCAAGCCTTCCAAGTGGTTTTGGCCATAAAAGTTCTTGTAATCTTGAGAAGACAAGAGGAGCAAGGGAATGAAAGCCCAAGTCTTTCGATGTCAGTATCTCATGAGGAGATCTAGATGAAATGTCATTCCTCAACAAAAATTTCCAAGCTTCATTACCTTCAACAAAGTGCATAATCTATTTAGCATAAAGTGTATTTTTGGTCTATGGATGTCTATTAGACCAAACCATCAAAATATATAAGCAAACAAAATAAATCCCATGTTGCCACCTTTGTTGTGGTTAGAATTGGCCCAAAGAAAATCACACAAGGGTCTCTCTAGCTTAATATAGGATGTCATAGAAGGAACCCAACATGAAGAATAGTAAACATCTATGACAACTACATTGTAAGAAAATGTTTTAAAACTACCTAGTAGCAAAAGTGGCTTGGTAATCCAATACGCCAACTTTTTCTCCATGTTATCCACAGCATACTACTAAAGCATACACAAAAAAATCTTGAAAATAAAAAAAAACCCAAGGAATTTGAAAGTCTCCCCATGATCAATCTATATCCAGCCATAGCCATAGTCTTAAATTTAAATTAGAGAAGAAATGGATTGCCTATAAAAATGGGTAACTCTCCATTGAATACTAGAGTTAAAGACTAAGTAGAATGTGTCCAAGCACATGAAAGCTCATTTGATATTATTCTTATTGACCACCAAAGAGAGGAAGGAAACATTAGCAAAATAACCATTCACAAGTTGTTATAGATTCTTCCCTAGGAGAGTTATATCACTAACAATATTTTATGAAATATCATTGCCAGGGAGGTAGTTAAAAACACTTCTACAACCAACACATAAAGTGAAGGTGCAAGAGGATAGCCTTGTCAAATGGATGTAAAGAACATAAATTGCTTGGACTAGATACCATTGATGGTTAAGCAAGTGGAAGCATCAACTAATAGCATACTCATTGAAAGAAGGAAATTGTCATCAAAACCCATGGTATAGAGCAACCAAGAGTGGAAGGTCATTCAATCCTATCATAGGCCTTCTCAAAGTTAATTTTGATGAACATTGCTTACTAGTTAGAATTTTGAGTCCATTCCATGCCTTCCCAAACCATGATAATATTATCATAGAATAAATTTTCTCTTGATAAATCATTTTTGCTCAAAGTAGCCACCAACATAAGCAGGTGGTGAATCAGAAGTGTAAGGGCCTTAGCAATGATCTTAGAGAAGAGACTAAGTAAAGTGATGAATCTCAAATTGTCAACTAGACTGGGGTCCTTAACCTTAAGTATGAACATAATATTGTCTTTCTTTATAATTTTCCTAAGGAATTAAAATAGAATTCCTCGAGATAAAATCAATGCAAGTCAAGTCCATAGGTCAAGACCAACCATATCCAAGAGGATTTTATAGAATTTTTAGGGGAATCCATCACATTCCAAAGCTTCGTCAATGGCCAATGTTAACATTGTGTGGAGATCTTCCCAAGTGAGAAGCTTGTTGCAAGAACCTTTTCAGGAGGTAGAAAGCTAGCATAGGGCATCATCCAAGCATTATTAAAGAGTTGCATCTTGGCCTAAGAAAATTATTGTACTTTGAAGACATTTTTATAATGTTGAACAAAATCATTCGTGTCTTTATGAATTTTCAAAAGGAAAGAATTCACTTCCCTAACTGTCTTAGTTTTTGGATAGTGTGACAAGCCCACAAAGCTTGAAAAAAGTATTTGGAGGTCATTTTTCAACCAATGAAGTTTAGGGTCTATTAAGAATCCTCTAGCAAAATAGGTATCAACCACTTGCACCTAGTGACATAGATTGGCCAATCAAAGTTGTGGTTTATGAAATGGCATCACCTCAAGCTAAGCAAAGGCACAACTAAGCTCTTAGGTCATGGCCACGTAGGATTTTCTTTATATATGTGTCAATTGATTTACATAAATCTACATGAAGTAAGTAGTGTGTGTCATGGTTTCAACCCACTAATTAATCCATCCAAAGTCACCTCTTAGTCATACAACTAAATTATAGGTATGTAAGATATTAGCAAGAGTGGGCTCATCGTGGAGAATTGATGGGTTCAAGAAGAATTATGCTTTTCTAATTTTGGGCTTCTTTTTTAACCTCAAAACAAATCAAAGAGTGATCAAAATGCACAATATCTATCACAAATTCAACCAAAAGCATGAAAGAGTTGGCAGTGGAAAAGTATAGATATGTTGAAATAATAACATTTCAAGTTGCTTTTTTCACTTCTTCTAATTCACTATGCAAATTGGCCTATTCATACCACAAAAGAATAATTTTGACAACCAAGATTACAATCATAAAACCAAATTGATTGTGCATGTAGAACTACACCTCTCAATCACTAATTGTCCATTTCATTGGAAGGTGACCTTGTTTATCAAACACCATATCAACCATATTAAAGCCACCTTTAAAGACCCACTAAGCCTTGGGAAACTCAACAAAAATTCAATATTGTATATGGGTCCTTTAAATTGCTTCATTCAAGACTTAAGCATTAAGATTCCAAAGGCTTTATTGTTGAGATAAAAAGGACCCATAAAGTCCTATTTGATGGGTCATAGCCATATGCAACATAGTGAGGCTTCCACTTGGAAAACACACGCCTATGCCTTTACATGTCATGATGAAATACACTCACATAGTGAACTTGTAGTGTGAGTCAATTAGATCATTGGCAATGAACAACAATTCACATGGGTCTAATAAAATATCCTTGAAGTTCAACCCTTCCACTACAAAACAATTGTTATACAAAAAGCTACTCTTTTTTGGAGAAAATTTTTAGAACTACATGTTACTTTTCATTAATTCCCCCCCATCTTTTAACAAGTGAGGATAATTATGCAAAAAGCTACTCTATTTTTTTGGTGAAAATTTTGAGAACTACATGTTACTTTTCATGAATCCCCCCATCTTTTAACAAGTGAGGGGGGTTACAATGCCTATTACGCTCAAATGAAGAAGAGGATTGAATGATAAACATGGCACTAACATCATACAAGGATAAAACACTTGCAAGGAGTGGCATCCAACAACTATGGACCTACCAACATCCTTGGACGGTTCTTTAAGTGGCTTCCAATGGAATCATAGCCACTTGGATTTTTTGTTAGTAGGTGGATAAGCACGTGCCACAAGCGTAGTTTATTTGATAAGGTAAGCAGGGTTTTGAAAGGGCCCAAAACCTTGTACAAAGTGAAGAGATGGAACATAGCCAAACACCAAAGTATTAGACTTTTCCAAAGAAACATAGTAGAAACGGGTTTTGAAGGGTACTTGGAACCGTCACAAAAAGCAGAGAAACAAAGGAGGCACCGCAAAACAACAAAAAACTATCAACCAACACTTGGCCAGTAAAAACCAGGAGCAAAATAGGTCAAAAGACAAGGCCACACCAAAAGAGAGAGCATCACCAATCAAGGAGGGTTGAAGTTGTGTCTAACCAAAGAGCTCATAAGGAGAGCTTGATCTAAATGGTTCCATCCAAGATTCTTAGAAGAATCAATCTTGTCCACAAGAAAAGGAAAAAAATTATCCTTGAGGGAGCTTCCCCTTAGGACATCGACAGGATCTTCCACATCCAACTCCCTAGCCAAAGGGTTCACCAAGTCAATCTTTTCAATGGAATTAACAATAGAGGAACTCGAAGCCTTCCCAACAGAACAAATCTTCAAGGGATTGAAGACCTGACAAGAGTGGGAAAAGTGACCAACTCTAAGGCAATGAGAACACACCAAAGAGGAAGAATCAAAGAGGATACTCTGCTCCCAAACACCAAGCTTGGAACGAATCTTAACTTTATTTGGTAGAAGCTTACCAAATTCAACACACATACAAAAACTTGCATAAATGAAGTGTTTCTTGTCTTTTGTGATCATGTCTACAGCTAAGAAAGAACCAAGACTATTACCAATACCACGAAAGAATTCTTCATCCCAAAATTCCAAAGGAAGTGGTAGGAGTCTTACCCAAATAGGGGCCTAGCCAAAGCTTTCCTTGGAAGCAATAAACTTAGCAGTCCAACTTTTCAAAAGGAGGAGAGATTTTCTTAAGAACCAAGGCCTGCCAAGTAAGGCACCCTTACTCTGCTCAAGGAGTTGGAAGGAAAAAATGAAAAAACCTTTTTAAGCATTGCAGCCACCTACAACAGACGAAAAGCCTTCCAATTAACCAGAGCCCAGCTACAAACAGAGTCAATATTTGGTCGAGGGCCTGAGAACCTCCCAATAAGAACATTTTCCACAATAGCAATAGATTTTTCCACCATAGCATCAAGAATCCAAAGCGAGAGGCGGGAGACAATAGGGGTCCCCTAAACCTCAGCCTAGACAGAGGTAGCAGTATCTGATGACCCATCGCAAGGTCATTCTCTAAGGGTAAGAATAGGAGCAACAGCCAAAGAAACAACAGACATAGCCGGCAAAGGGGCAGCAACCGGAGAAGAAGCAACAACTTCTTCAACCAATGGTTGAGATCTGCACACCTCCAAAGCAGGAGCCCCCATAGCCATCAACGTGTTGGAATCCTCGTTAGAACAACTTCCACCCCTCTAGGGGTAAGAACAAGAGAAACAACCATAGGAACAACAAACTTCGATGACAACCAACAGAGGGGCAACAACCGGAGAAGAAACAACCAACGCTGAGATCTGCACTCCTCCAGAGTAGGAGAGATGGGAGAGGAAAGGGCAGGATCCAAACTATCCTTTGTGTAAGGCAAGACCCCTTAGAAGGAAAAAGGAAACCTTTCTTCAAACCCAAAAACTTTGCACCATTAGTGGCCTCAACCGCTGGCACCTCAACAAGTTTATTCACCTTCTGACGAGCCTCCAGAAAGAGATCCATGAGGAACTCCTCCTCTTCATCTAGGGAATCCCCATCATAAGACAATGTAGGAGGGAAAACAGGGTCTTCCAACTCCCACAAAGTATATGTCTCATCACAATCCAAATCAGAAGCATAGGAAAACTCAACACCCATAGCCTCAAAAAGAGCAACAGCCCCCACGAGAGAGAAACAATGCCATCGCCTTCTCCATCTTCGTCTTTATCTTCGTCTAATGAGAAAACAGCAAAAGTTAGAGTTTTTCGCCTTTGTTGTGCACCTCCATGCGTGCCCTTCTTCGCTTTGCCTAGTTCGTTCTCCAACAAAAAAAACCTTCCACGACCACTGAAAATGCCATTATCTCCATTCTCATCGTCTTCGTCGTCCTCCTCTGCCTCAGTAGATTCAAAAATACCTCTACTCCCTTCCCCGCTCATTGCTTCGTGCTCCATTTTTGCTATTGTTCAATGTTTGGCAGGTTGTAGTTGTTGCCCCTCTAGATTCAGATCATTTATTGTTAAAAACCACATGATAACTCTATTGCATCCATTGGGACCACCCTTTTGGTTGTCGATGTTAGTCTATACCCCTTTATTATTTGCCTAAGGCATATCATTTCTTGGCTTGGAGATTGGTTTGACCTTGTGGCTGGCCAATAGACAACCTCTAACCTCTAATTTTATGTTTGAAGGACTGGCACCAAAAACAAATGTTTGGCAAGTTGATATACAAGTTGTAATGACGTGGTGCTTGTTGAAAGGGAGTATTCAACAATTCTTAATAAATCCAACAAGGAAAATATTACAACGTTTCCAATCTAACTAAATTTCAATAAAATTTTGACAAATAAACAACACTAAGAGAGGAATGTGAATAAAAGAGAGAAGAACATAACAAAACTAAATGAAACAACTACAAAGAGACAGAGATACACCCTACTTGTTTGGTTTCAATATCATATCACAAAGTGACACAGATACACCTCTTTTATTTGGGTTCAATATCAGACCACAAACCTCATGTCCCCATCCAGCTGCTTAACTCCATTTTCTACTTAAATTTAAGCAACAGGAGTGTTCCCATGCATAAATTTTATTGTTGGGAAAGAATAATTTAGAATCTTTTTCTATTTTAATGGAACAACTACTGTTTAGGAATTGAAAATAAGTTGTGGGAAAAAAAGGAGGGTTGGAAATAAATAGCAACTGCATAATATTAAAAATCCACGTGGCTCCACAAATTTATTTCCTTTTTTTAAGATTTGCTTTCTTTTTTCTTTTTCTAATATTTTTTAGTACAAATTATTATTAATAATGTTAATACAAATTTAAGTTGGCTGCTAAAAAATAAGCAGAAAAATTAAAAATTCATGAGGCCATCAGCTCCACAAATAATTCCTAAATAAGTTGAGCAATGACTGCTAGCCAAAATAAGCTAAGCAGCAACATGGAGACATGAGAAAAGTGACACAAATACCTAACTAAACTACCTAACTAAACAATGGTGGATGAATATTTATGGTACGCTCCTTGTTTGGGTGCAATATCAAACCACAGGATGGAAAGGACTTTTAAGGTGAAAAAAGAAAAGTTCATAATGGTGAAAGACATTTTGGATAAGATATATTGCTAACACGAGTGAAGCAAACCAGAGCATCTATTGAAGGACTTTCTGCATAAATTCGCTGCAAATGTGAGGAATGACTTACTATTAGATTTTACACAAAAAATTTGGTTGGGAAAAGCTACGTCCCCAGTAAGAAACATGAGATTGAATTGGTTAAACCCAAGGTGAAGTGATGATTTTAGGCGAAAACCGAAGAGTGTAAAAATCCAAGCAATTCATTGAAGTTCTCAGGGGTTTGTACGGTGTGATAAGGATCTTCAAGCCGTGCTCAAAGAATACTTCTTCGCAATTTCCAGCTAAATCATGTTCCCAATTTTCAAACAACCCAAATATATCTACGAACATCCCTCAAACATGCATCAATACAACTTGGAGTACGGTCGAGCTTCACTTCGAAAACACTAGCGCAAAAGAAAACAGCGCGGATGGCTCAACGAACACGTCATCAATAGATAGGGAACAGAAGGCCCCAGACTTCGTTGGGTTGGACTAGCGGACAGGTTGGTCCCAACACCACAGAATGCATGCCTAATCATGTTTGACTGTATTCTGTTACCCTCCTTTGTAATTTTTGATTTTATATAAGGTTCTCCTGATTTTAAAAAGCTGCTTCTTGTTCATGTATTGGATATCTGGCTAAAACATTTTGCACCAATAATGAATGTAGCTACCTATAGAATGTAAAGAATTGTAGACCTACAAAAGGTTTTTTAAAACTTGCTTGACACAACGTGCAAGGAACAACAAGATTTTTCATTTCGTATTCGGAATGCTACACAACAAAAATCTGGTTTTAGTATTTTTCAACCAAGGGGCCTAGGCAAGAATGAATACCTCCCTCTCAAATCTGAAAATAATCTTGCGGAGCAACAAAAGAAAACTTGGTAACATAAATTTCTCATATTCTGTTTGAAAGAGGTAAGCTGGTGTAATACAAACCATGCATTTTTTGATATTCAGCAACAAAATGCTCGAGTCACCTATGAAGAGTTGAGGCCAGCAAATAGGGTACGGTTAAAATTCGAAGTTCGTATCTTTCATTTAGCAGCTGCTTTTCAAGAATCGATTTCTATGGGTGGGGTTCTCTTGCAACACCAAATTACCAATTTAAACGAAATAACAAAGTACTAAAAAAAATAAAAAATAAAAGTATAACCAAAAAAATCTTATAAATTAATGCATCCCATTATCAAATTAATAATTCATTACTCATCTAGTTATATCTTAAATAAAATTGGAAACAACTTTTTTTGACTAATTGGGTTGGAAACGAGATATTTTAAAATATACACCATTTGTTTATACCATCTTACTCCACAATTATAAAATCAATCATTAAAAAAAGCTGTATGCGTGAGATTTTAACCTAGAAATCACCCAACTTCAGGACCTTCACAGCACTTCTATTGATCCTAAATATACCTAATAGCCATTAAACATCCCCTATCACCATATTCAGTCTACTTGCAACATCTAGTCCACACCAGAATGATCGTTTATATGGTCATTTACAAGCCAAACTCATGCACCAAACGTCTGTGAACATCACTATAGTTTGAAGATAAGAAAAGTCAGTTTTCTCATTTACAATTTTAACACCCATTAGTAAAAGACGTCAACACTTCCTATTCAAAGGTTCCATCGAGGGGCATCTTTTATTTATTTAGCTCTTTTAAATATGGACCACCTTCCTGTATTACTGGGAACAAATTGGATATTTCAAGGCCATTTTGTAAGCAAAATCATATTCATTCTCTATTGACTCAATTTTGCATTACATTTTTTTTTAAGATTTGATACAAGCTCGTGCAAAACCAGGCAAACATTCCACTCGATCTCTTCTGCATGTATCTCATTTAGAAAAGAAGCATTTCAATAAATCTAAATATACAAGGTAAATTTTTTAGCTGCTCATTGATTCAGAAGAATGGCCTTTTTAACATTTAGCCAGACAGCCTTAATGGCTTGACGAGATATGAAGCAAGATTGCCTGCAAAACAGGATCCATTCTAGCAGATCATTTGCTATTAATAATATGTATCTTTTCTTTTTTTGCCTGTGATTGTAGTAAGTCAAGCACATTAAAAGCTTAAGTATTGCAAAGGAATGATCAAGTACAGTAAGCTGACAAAAAATTTAAATTATACCGACTCTCCATTGGATGAGGAAGATACATTTGCCCCTTCCAATCAAAAGGGAAAGGATCAATGCTGAAGAACAATTCCAATGCACATCTATTTTGTAAGCTTTGGCTGCTGCATAATTAACTTACAATATTCTCTGCCATTTTTTGAAAACAATGCCCAGAGAATATATATACCTCTGCAACATTAAAAACCATACAAAATTTATACAGAGGCCTATAAAGCTAGTTTTGTTCATTAAAGCTTCAATATCTGCTAATCTAATCACTGTCTGCTCCATTATTAGCTGCACCACCTCGGTAATCAGCCATTGCTTCCTTGTATCTTTTCTGATCAGCCTTGGCCTTAGATTCATAAGGTTCCTTCTCCTCAGCTGTAAAGCCATATAAGATATAATCAGTAAAAAGTAACATCACAGAAATAATAAAGGAGAGCTGGTGATTTTAAAGAACAGGTCCCTAAACCTGAACTTAACCGAACACAACAACTGCTATACGCACCTGACATCTTTTTCCATCGTTCTCCAAGTGCCCTTCCAATATCAGTGAATGCCATTCCAGGGTTGCTCTTTTTGACATTCTGCAAATACATTTAAATAATCAGGTCATTGTTAGAGGATGTACTTGACACTCTTGACTAAAAGTAGAAATCTACTGTCTAATTAATTTTTCCAAGCAATTTTAATCTTCAATCTCGATAATTTAGCTCATTTATTTGAGTGACTTAGGCCCACAATAAAAGCTGGATACAGAATTCAATATTATTATACATCTCCCATGATAAGAAGTCAACACTAACAAGTATATGTTGAATACTGGGACTCGGCTCTGAAAAAGTCAAAATTTTCAGCAAGTAGATGCCAATCAAATATTTTGCCCATCTAAAATATGACAAAAAAATATGATGCTGCAAAAAGAGTGACTTGAAAACCTCCATACAAATAATATTTTACAGAAAATACCCGTACAAAAGCACAACCATAGAAAACAGCTAAATTTCTGTTAGGTTCAATATCTGGGAGGATTAAACCATAATTAACAAGAAACTCCATTATAGGAATGTGGACCACGTACCCATCACCATACCCCAATTTCTGGTGACTAAATTTATATATGATATAGCCATCTACTTATTCATATACTTGCATACTCTAATATAACTGGCATTCCCATCCCCGTACCAGTACAGGTACACATTTCCTGGTAACTATTGGTTAAACCCAAGAAAATAAGGGGAATGCAAACCTACAACAGAAGGGCAGAAATAATCATCAAAATCAATGAAGTCAACAACACAACACTCTGAATTGAACAGTAACACAAGCAATCCATCTGCATATTGGCCTGCATCCACTTATTTTTCCAATAGATTTCAGCAGAACTGTTCTCCTATCGAAATGTATCTTCCTTCCTAGAAGTCACTACAGAGCATACCCTGCATACTAAAGTTTGACTTGCACCACTATTTTGTCAATTTTTGCTAATGGAGCCCTTTCCATGAGAAGAACTGGAAATTTCAGACATCCCCTGTACATGTAAAATTTTATATTATGGAAATTTCAGATGCTATTGTTCAAAAATCAAGAGACTGAACAACTCTTATCAAAGACAAATTAGAATCAAGGACCATGAAGATAAAGGAAAAAGCTTTGACTTAGCTGGTTGAGTTCATAGTAGAATTTGGGAATCGAATGAATACTGTAGGTGAAAAAGACACCTACAATATTTACAGTGGGCTCAGTGAAACATTATCGAGAATAAGCACCCAATTTGAGCTTTTGAATTAATTAATTAAACCAATCTCAGAGACTACAGGTTGAAAAGTCTAATCAGGAAGAATCCAGGGATCTAGATCAGTAGGCTCCACACCACATGGGTAAGGCAGAGTATCCAGAAAAGGTGTGAACCCTTACAGGTTAGACCATTCAAGCACAGTCCACTCAATAGCCTTCTGCAGTTAAATGAGATGGCCACCCCTTATTAGAATGTTTCCATATTTGGATGATTCCGGTTTTTAATGCTCTGTGTTACTGCGATTCTCTTGCAGACTATATTTAGATAGTTGCTAAATATTGTATCTTCGGTTTTGTATATATGAGCTTCGCTCCTTGTAAATAATCAATTCAAGCAATACAAAATAATCTGTTCATATTATTTTATGTTATCAGAGCCTTGTTCGTTTTTTTGAAAATATAATTTCTTTCGAAAATTATTGTTTTTGTTTTCAAAATTCGAATTTCTTGTTCTAGCTCCTGTTTCTAAGCGCGGGACTTAGAAATTTCTTTGATTTGCCTAGTGTTTTTTGTTGGACACCACGATTTCTGGTTCGGGCCATTCTGTGGCCACGCCCTTCCTGCGGAACTCCTCCAGGCCGCATGCAGAGTTCCGTGTGGAGGGCAACGGACTGCTAACAGAGCCGCGACCTCACACACAGGCCGCAGGCTCTCCCTGCCTTCAGGGCCGCGTTCTGTTAACAAACGCGTGTCCTTCTCTTCAGGCCACGTCCTACTAAGCCGCGGAAATCTGCGCGACTCTCCTTGGTGGTCATTTTCAGGCGTTCGACCTCTGTGCTGGCCGCGTTCGCCCCTGTGCTGGGCATAATCCGCCCCAAACAACAATTTCTCAATTGTTTCTCTCATAATTTCGAGTTTTCTGCAGAAATACCTCTGTTTTCAAAATTTCTGAGTGCCTAGGGGCACGAAAAAAATTTCGTCTAGGGTTTTGCACCCTCAGAATTTGACGAAATTTTTTTTCGAAGATATATTCGTGGTGGTTTTTCGAGATTCTATCTGGGTCTTTGTCAAAATTTTCTGGGTACCTCGTTTTCCGTGCCTCAATTTTCGAGCCAACGGATTTGAATTCCGACTTCAGATTCTTTTTGGGTTTTTTTTGTCTACTCTTTTGGGTACTTGTCAGATTTTTCTGGGTCAGTCTAAAATTCACCTCGAAATCCATGCAAATGGCATCTTTAACCAACCTGATGCTGGAAAACAGTCAGCGGTTTAATGGCAGCAATTACAACACCTGGAAGCAGCGAATGTTAACCATCTTCGAGTACCGTCGTCTGGATGTGCTTGTTCTAGGCACAAAGACGCGTCCTACCTCCGTCCAAACAGATCAAGATAAGTTTGATGATCGGAATCGAGAAGCTGTTATGCTTCTCAAGCTATCTGTCACAGATGATCAGTTACCTCAAATTCCCTCTGGCAAGTCGGCTGCAGACATCTGGAAATATTTGAAGGAGCTGCATGAAACATCAGACAAGAGTCGCGCGTTCTTTCTAAAGAACCAATTGTTCTCCATCATGATGGATGAACGTATGTCCTTACAGGAGCATCTCACAAAGATTAAGGACATTCGTGATCAGCTTGAAGCTATCGGTCGGAAAATGGAGGAGGAAGATATGGTAGTTATTACCCTGAAAAGTCTACCAACATCTTATGAGCATTTCATAGAGACTCTCAACATTACCTCAACAAATGTTGATCTAAAATTCCCAGAGTTGTGCACCAAACTTCTACAGCAGGATCGCTGGAAGCAACAGTTTGGTAGCCGTGCTTCCTCATCCTCATCAGAACAAGCCTTTGCAGCTAAATTTCTGCCATCTCAATCATCACCACAGGGCAGTTCACATCAATCCTCAGGCAGTTTTCAGCAGAAGAGTGTTCACTGTCATTACTGTCGTAAGTACGACCACATGAAGAAAGATTGCCGTCAGCGACTCGCTTCTGAACAAAAGAAGCTAGGAGGGTCAAATCAGCAGGCAAATGTTGCTGAACATTCTGAGAAAAAGGAGTTTGCCTTCTATGCTTTTATGGCTAAAAAGCCCTTCTGATTTAGCCCGGTCGTCTGCTTGGTATATCGACTCTGGTGCTTCACGTCATTTTTCTCACCGGCATGACTGGTTTACGGACTTCTATCCCTACAGTGATTCAGTTGTGTTTGGCGGAGGAGAGGAGTTAAAAATTATTGGCAGAGGAAATGTTCAGATACAGTTTGGTGGGCGTCAGCTCATCTTTCTCAATGTATGCTATGTTCCTGGTATGGCACTTAATCTGCTTTTTGTGAGTCAGATCATGAGGAATTCTCCTCAGTTGGATGTGGTGTTCAGTACCCACACATGTTCCATTATTGATCAAGAGAATCGTCTTACCGTTGCAACTGGTCTAGAGGATCATGGCCTATATCGGCTTACTGACACTGGTGATTCTCTTGAAATAGCTATGGCAGCTCGTGAATTATCTCTTAGTACTTTGTGGCATCAATGATATGGACATCTCAACATCCAGTATCTCTCTCAGCTGTCCCGGGAGGAACTTGTTTTTGGCCTACCTCCGATTCAGACGCAGCATCTTGGAGTATGTGATGCTTGTCAAGCTAGCAAACAACATCGGACTCCCTTCAAAGATGGAGATTCTTGGCGTGCGTCTCAGGTACTTCAATTACTTCATGCTGATATTTGTGGTCCTATGAATACATCTTCAGTTACTGGTTGCAAATATTTTTTGCTTATTGTTGATGATTTTAGTAGAAAGATGTGGGTATACTTTCTTAGACAAAAATCAGATGCATTTAGTACCTTTCAGACCTTTAAGTCTTTGGTTGAAAACGAGTCTGGCTGCAGTATCATTTCTCTTAGAACCAGATAATGGAGGGGAATTTTGTTCTATTGCATTCTCCGATTTTTGTGTTGAACATGGCATCAAACGCCAGTTCACCACTCCCTACACCCCTCAGCAAAACAGTGTTTTTGAGCGTCGCAATCGTACGATTGTTGAGATGGCTCGTTCTATGTTACAACACAGGAATGTTCCTAATAAGTATTGGGCAGAAGCAGTGTTTACTGCTGTTTACCTTCTTAATCGTTCCCCTACTCAGGCTGTTAAGAACAAAACTCCAGAAGAGTTGTGGTCTGGTCGTAAGCCCAAGATCAGCCACCTGAAGATTTTTGGCTCTCTTGCATATGTGTGGATTCCTGATGCTAAGCGCTCAAAGTTGGATTCCAAGAGTCAAAGACTCATGATGACAGGGTACAGTGACAACCATAAGGCCTACAGATTGATAGATGTCGACACTGATCATCTTATCTTTAGTCGTGATGTTGTTTTTGATGAAACTCGAGGACCTTTTCTGCCTTCTTCTGAGCAGTATTCTGAGGAACAACCTCACTGTGTTCCTCTTCCTTTAGCCCCACCTGATGGGAGGGATGATGCAGATAATGCTCGCCCTGAGGCTCCTGATGCTGATCCTGTTGAGGCTCTGGAACATGATCCCCCTCCTGCCCCTGTTGCTGCTCCTGAATCTCTTCCAGCTCCTCCAGAGATTGGCTCCTCTACTCTCCGGCCCAAATGGTGGGCTAAAACTATTAGTGATCTCAGGGATGATGAGCTCATTGAGGGTAGAGTTTCTAGAAATAAGAGCAAACAACCACCTACAGTTAATTTTGCTCTTATGGCTAACATTCATAGTGTTTATGAACCCCAGACCTATTCCGAGGCTAAAGGTATCCCTGAGTGGGAACACGCTATGGAAGCTGAATTTCAGAGTCTTCAGAAAAATCACACTTGGGCCCTTTCTGATCTTCCTGCAGGGAAGAAGCCCGTTAGCTGCAAATAGGTGTACAAGGTAAAATACAAAGCTGATGGAACCTTAGACAAGTATAAGGCTCGTCTTGTTGCTCAAGGGTTCTCACAAAGGGAAGGTATTGACTATGAGGAGACTTTTGCTCCCACAACTAAAATGAGTACCATACGGCTTGTCCTTGCCTTAGCAGCTCAGTTTGGTTGGAAAGTTCATCAGATGGACGTTAAGAGTGCCTTTTTGAATGGTGACTTACAGGAAGAGGTCTACATGACGCAACCTTCTAGATTTAAGGTCGCTAGTCAAGAACACAAAGTATGTAAACTTGTCAAAGCACTCTATGGTCTGAAACAAGCCCCTTGGGCTTGGTACATGAAAATTGATAAATACCTAACCGATCATGGTTTTCAACGGAGTCCATCAGATTCAAATCTGTATATCAAACATGTAGGTGATGATGTATTGTTTATAGTTGACTATGTGGATGATTTGATCATTACTGGAAGCTCAACACATTTGATCACTGAAATCAAATAGGATTTGTGCCGCACCTTTGATATGACAGATTTGGGACTCCTGCACTACTGCCTCGGAGATGAAAGTTTGGCAGACTGAGCACAGTATCTTTCTTTCTCAGTCCAAGTATGCCAAAAGTCTTGTGGACAGGTTCTGAATGCAGGATTGCAAACCTGCCCCCACTCCTATGGAACCCAGGCTCAAGTTATCAGCTCAGTCCGATTCAGCTATTGTGGATGAATCTTTGTTTAGACAACTAGTGGGCAGCCTCATTTATCTTACTGCCACCAGACCTGACATTAGTTTTGCAATAAGCTACATATCCCGCTTTATGACAGCACCCAAGGCTGATCATTGGACAGCAGCAAAATGTGTCCTACGCTATGTTAGTGGTACTTTTGATTATGATCTTCTGTACACTCGGAGTTCTGACCCTACATTATGTGGCTACACAGATTCAGACTGGGCCGGTTCTGTTGATGATCGTAAGTCTACCGTTGGATATGTGTTTAATTTGGGGTCCGGTGCTGTCACATGGACTAGTAAGAAGCAGCAGGCGGTGGCTCTGTCGTCAACCGAAGCAGAGTATCGAGGAGCAGTTAAGGCAGCTTGTGAGGCAGTTTGGCTTCGGCGGATGCTTGCAGATATGCATGTTCCTCAGTCATGACCGACTCCTCTATTCTATGATAATCAGGGAGTGCTCAAACTGGCAAAGAATCCGGTCTTCCATGAAAGAACCAAGCATGTTGAAACTCATTGTCATTACATTCGTCAATTGGTTGAAGACAAATCTATTCAGTTGCTGTATGTGCCTACATTAGAGCAGTCCGCAGATATCTTCACCAAGTCTCTCGGTTCTAATAAATTTGTAAAATTTAGAGAAACTATTGGTATTGTTGATAGATTGAGCATTATGGGAGGGTATTAGAATGTTTCCATATTTGGATGATTCCAGTTTTTAATGCTCTGTGTTACTGCAATTCTCTTGCAGACTATATTTAGATAGTTGCTAAATATTGTATCTTCGGTTTTGTATATATGAGCTTCACTCCTTGTAAATAATCAATTCAAGCAATACAAAATAATCTGTTCATATTATTTTACCCCTCAATTTCCTTTTGTAAAGGATATTGAAAACTGAAAGAAGCCTCTGATAATCAAGCTAGTTTTAACATCAAATAACTTAAATCTGCACCCGACATTCAATATGTAAGTACTGAAACATTTGGGGCAGTTCTAAAATTTTCTGTAGCTCTCTTTCGATTACAGTAGTACCTCCTCACAGATATTCCTGTATATTCTTTCTAAGGACTTTGTTTGTCAGCAGCTACACTATGTCATTGAGATGGTAATGCTTGTGCTGCCCAAGTTATGCTTACGTGCCTTAAGGTTAAGTCTATTGTCAACTCTCAAACATGCACACACTGCAATGGATTATGCATCACACATATCTACATAATGGAAAGAAAGTAACGGACATTTGATTTTCAAATATGATATATCTATTACTCAATAATATCCACCTCCATTTTATCACATATTTATAAACATAAAAGGTCAGAATTCAGAAACCTTTACGCAGACTCATATGCCTCCCATATCAACATAATTATTAAGTGAGATTTTTTCATGATTGCAAGATATCAAGAGATTTTATAATTCTTTTCCCTAGCCTGAGATTTTCTACTTGATGAGGAATCAATGAAATGAGTTCTACAAATCGTAAATGACAGAACAACACCCGGCCAACAGCCAATGACCAAAGAGAAATTCACAAGGCACATCTGACCATCGACTTTCCTTTGCATAAGATCTACAAAATGGAAGACAACAGGTCTTGAGAGAAACTGGTAACTGACAATGATGAAAGACAGTATTGACAATGTGCATCTTGAAGGGTGTTATCCTTTGCTTTGTAGATTATTTCTCTTCCTGATGATGGATCGAAGTGTGATCCAAAACATCAATTAAAAAAAGCTAACATAGTTTTGGAGGGAGTCTTAGCCAAGGTGGTTGAGGAAAATTCTGTACAATTAGTTACAAATAATGTAGCATATCATATTGCTGCAGGTAAAGTTCTCTTGGATAGACACCCATCCCTATTCTGGACTCCTTGTGTTGTTCATTGACGTGATCTCATATCTGTTGATGTTATAGCAGCTATGGTCTGCACTTCCTTCGCACAATTCACAAGAAGAAGTACATGAATTAAATGAGTAGCCTTCGGCTATTTAATTCATGATTACAATATTTACTAATGAAGAGGGCCGACCCTATTTAGTTCGCATGCTTTGGTTACTACTTGGGCCGACCTTATTGTGGTTATTATTTATTATGTTTCTTTTAAGTGGGCCGACCTATCTTGAAGAGGTGCCTCACTTATATAAATACAAGGTCATATTTGTCATTGTAACACATTCATTATTTCAAGTCAAGTTCGCTATTAAGAGCAGAGCAGCAGTTCGCATTTCCTTAGCAGCAGTCCGATTTCAAGGAAGAACATATTCATTTGTATCTAGTGCATCTAGGAGAGGTGCGACTTTATTGTATCCATTGTTGGCCATTGTTGGGCCTGAGTTGTAAGCAGATTTCTGCCATTGTTCTACTTTATATAAGAGATTCAATTGCTGGGTTTTTCTCCCTCAAGAGGAGGGTTTTCCCAGGGTATCTTTGTGTGTTCATTGTCTTATGTGTTGCAATTCTATTAAGTGCTTTCATTGTTTGATCTGATCTAAGAAACACTAACAATATCAAAGGATCTTAGTAAAATCCGGTAGATCAAAGCATGTGTAGAGCATGGTAAAAATAGTTGCAAATACATATATAGCCATGCTTGGGTTCTCAAACTAATGAAAAAATATACAGACAAGGAGTTGGCTCATCCCAAAATAACCCACTTTGCAACAAACTTTATCACATTGCAATCTTTGCTTCAATCAAAGACCATTTTGAAGTACATGGTTGCTAGTGAGAAGTGGCCTGCATCATCATATATTATGACAAATGCATGGGGTTGATGTGATTGATTAGATTTTCAATGAACATAGCTTCTAGCTTCTAATGAAGGTGATCATTGAGGTTAGTTTATATTTCCAATATGATTTTGTTCATATATCCATTCTATTTGTTTAATTTTGTTCACACTTGTTCATATTAAATTATTAATGTTTAATAATAATTACAATTCACAAAGCCTTTAATTGTTCTCTTTCGAGTTGCTAATGAGAAGAACCCTGCAATGGGCTATTGAGGGCATGGATAGGACCACATAAGCCATTAGATCCATTTACGTTGGGGTTGAATTCAATTTCATAAGCCCTCGCACGCAACTGCAAATATCTTAAATCAAACATTCCAATTTCACCTAGATTTCAAGATCATTCAAGAGGTTTTGAGTGGGCTCTACCCAGTCATAAGCAGATTGTACCTATTCCTCAGCTTGGAACGAAGATAATCTCTAAGATTGTGATCTATAGACTTGCACAAGACAAATGCAAGACAACTCAAACAATATTGAGACCAAGTAAGTCTATTAAGGGCATAATTTAAGTTCAAAAATTTTTTTTAAATCCCTTTTTTACATTAATGTTGAAACTCAAAGTAGCTTCTATTTGATTACCTTTATTGTGTCTTTAAAGTTTGTTTATTTAAGGGTGCACGATCAAGTATTAAATCCTTATAAAGCTCTATATTTCATGGTTTTTTTTAACTTGCCGAGTCTTGGTCGAGTCTGAATTCCAAGTGCGAGTCCAAAAATCAACTTTGTCAAGTCTGAGCCAAGTCCAAGTCTTGTCACTATGGTTTAAAGTTAAACACATTCATTCTAAAAAACACAACCATTTGACACAACAATGGATGAATAATTTGGTGTTTGTTTATCATAACCACTGCTTTAAGCTGAAGAAAACTCAAAGTTAGATATGATGTAATTGACAATTATCAATAGGGGAGAGGACCCAGTAGTTGTGCACCCCACTTCTAATTATCCCACGTGGAAATTTCAAATCACTCCCAATTTTTTACAGCAGCTTACTTGGCAAGTCCCCTGCTTATAACTTTCATTTCAGGGCCACATCAGCATTTTTTTTTGTCAAGGTGTCCAAAAGGCCCAAAAAAAAGTGAGACCAATACTTGTGTATTCACATCATGGGTAGTTGAGCACTGATGTGGCATCACATGATTGGTTGCTTTTTAGATCAAAGGAATACATTTTGTTTAATTATGGGTAGTCAAATCACAACTATTGGGCATTATATAAACAACTATCAGGCATTATATAAATAACTATTGGGTATTATAATCACAATTGACTGCATGACTATTGGACCCTGCACGACTACTGGCCCCTCTCCCCTATACTATAATTGTTGTTTTCATTCATTTGCCAAAGTTAACTCCTATTTCTATATAACTTGTTTTGTGTACACTGCTAATGCATAAATTCAACTTAACAATATCAGGTAGCATCAAAGAAGACCAATTGATTAACCTTGACAAGATGAATCAAGATTCTAAATGAATCACAAATGATGAGGAGCCAGATTTGGATGAATATTTGATATCTTGGGGAAGCCAGGGTTGATCTGGAGCAAATTGATCAAATTAGGTGAGGCTATACCTCTGGAGCTTCATCAACATGACCCGCAGAACTCTACTGTAACATAATTTACAGCAGCAAGAGTCTTTCGCTCACCACTTTTTGCTATTTTGTGCTTCAAAGTTGAACTATGTACTTCGACTATGTTACTATATAGTAATGAATTACCATACTATATTACTATGCATTGTGTAATGTAATCAGTGATCTGAATATTAATGAAAAATATGTATTCAAATATTCATGGTGTAATATTTCATTCCCCTTCACTCTCTTTATATCTATGCAATTAGTAATTATATAGCCTTTAGATAAAAAGCAAAGTAGCAGTTTTTACACTTTATTTCTATTATTTCTACATTTTTATTCCCAGTTATCTTTTGGTTTGCTGAGTTACTGCCAAGAAATATTTTGCTGCTATTCTATGCATATATAAATTATAGAATGAAAAAAAGCGGTGCTCAAAATATTGGAATATGGTATGTTTTATATATTTCTTCCATAACATTCACATCCCTATGTTCACTACATATTTAAGGTCATTATTCATAACCCTTTGACACACACCCATTCATATCCCAAATCAGAATTATTATTAAATACAAAACAATGACTTCATATATAAAAATGTAACAAAATGTTAAGTCTTTCGCCCAATTGTACACTTTTCCTCCAACAGTAGTTTATGTATATAAATTGAAACATAAAAAGATTTTGTGCCCACAAAAAGGACGGAAAGAAACTCTGCTTACTCTTAAAATAAATTGGTTAATAAATGTTTAGAGATGATCAATGTAAACAGACAAGCACAAGCCATTCCCTTATAAATAGAAAAGAACGAAGACAATACTCAGAAAGTGAAAGAAGATGATTGTTTACCTCTCTTTCAACTTGAGAAAAGAACATAAACCCAGACATAGCCCTCTTAGGAGCATTTGGATCTTTCTTTCTGTGCTGCTTCTTTTTCTTCCCTCCCCCTTCCTCATCATCCTTCCTCTTCTTAGTTGCAGCAGATTTGGGGGCAGCTGTATCTTTTTTCTTAACTTCTTTCTTTTGAGGTTTCTAAGAAAGCCACAAATCCACTTTAAATTAGAAATGATAAATTATCACTAGTTACAATCACTGGCATGTGCCAGCTCAATCCATATGCAGATGCAGATATTTTTGTTAGCATTTTAGCCAAATAAGATTATAATATTTACAAGCTAGTACAAATACTTATATGCATACTACATGAATGCACTAATGCCATTCAAAGAAGATTTATGAAGCACATGTTTCTTACTGTCATTGCTATGAGGATTTAGTGCAATGTAATATAAATTTAATATCACAGTGCATATGAGCTTGGGCATCTAATGTGGCTTAAAAATAAGCCTCTTGCTAAAGAAACACATTCCCATTATATAATAGGTACCAATATGGTGTGCGCACAACAAAGCAACTAATATAAGCATTTTACAAGAAAATGAGTTCAATGTCTGTCAGATGGCAGTCTCATGCTAAAAATGAAGAGTTAAATAATACAAAGCATGCAACATACTTCTTGTTCTTCTACACTTTTACTTGCATCTGATCCCTCTCCATCTGAATCATCAGTTGGTGATCCAGCATCATCCTTTTCTGCCACAAAGTCTTCATCCTGTAACCAATCAAACAAGAAAAATTTACTTCCATAACTTTATTCATTGCCTTGCCAACAAAACAGATGTGCATAGGCACCATGCCATGCCATATACCTCTTCATCACTGTCATCTTCTCCCCCAGCACCTGCATCACGTTGGTTTCTAATACGCTCAAGATGTGGATCTACAGCTTCATCATCAGAATTCTGAAGAACAGCTGCCACTCCACCAGTAGTCTGTGTGTCTCCTAAGTTGATAATTTTCAAACTCTTCGAGCTACATAGAAGGTTAGCACAAAAATTAAACATTTAAGCACACTATCTACAGCCATCTAGCATGGAAAAACACTGGAGGCATAAATCCTTAGAATTGAAAACATATTGATGTAACAATACATACTTTATGAAATTGAACAGATTGTGATATTCATTTCTTTGAATATTGCGGAACTGATGTTCTTGCTCACTCTTTAGCTTTATAATAAGGTCAAAATAGTGAGAAGACATACTGCTCGCGCCACCAGCACCATGCCTTTCAAACTCAAGATAGTCAATCTGAAAGAAGGGTACAAAGTGATCAAATTAGATGTAAATACTGTTAGCGTACACTTGTTATTAGTAAAATAGAAAGATGAAGTTGAACATGCACAAAATAGAACTAATTTTCCACTTCACAGTCACAAAACATCTCCAGCAGTCAGATTCATTTCAAAACAACTATTTAAAAACCAATGTGGTTAGTAAATCTTACCTCATCATGAAGAATAAGTGTCGGGGGTTTGGGCAAGAAGAAAAATCCTTTTTCAAGAGGATATAAGATTCCATCTTCTGCCTTAAGGGAAGATCTCACGGCATACCCATCTTGACAGCTACGGAATTTCCCAGGCCGTGTAACTTTTGACCCAGATAGACCACGCAAAATTTGTGTAAATACTTCATGTGAAAGCCCCTGAGAATCATACCATGGAGGAAAACATAAAATAAAAGTAAATATCAACAGCTAAAACCTCACCAAACATATTGAAAGATGATGGAAAGCATAAGAACTGCTATTTCTTGATCCACTCAACAACAAAAAATTATTAATGACATAGAAAAACAAATGTAACAGATAACAATAGAAAAGACTCAAAATCTGTTACAAAAGTTAACAAATTTGAAAATTCAATTGTTATAATGAAAATTCTAGAAGTAACTAATGCCAAACTAGAAAACTGATATTCTAATGCAGACATTCTGTTTGGTATCATCATTGACACCAAGAGAACTTCTAAGTTCTATTATAAATCACAGTTAGCCAAATTGTTAAATTTATGCTTATTTAGAATCTCAATGCAATCTCAATTTATTGCTTTAGTATCAAAACAAGAACATCTAAAATTAGGACTTTCCAAGCATATGTCAGATTTTAAAAAGGATTTAATCAAACATATCAAGCAATACCAGTAATAGATTTATTGTGTCCTGTAAATAACATCTTTCTAAGAGACGTAATCTTGCCATTCTCCGAACCCATGGAAAAATATTATTTAAGGAATATGATATTGGCAAAAAAACGACTTAAAAATCCAAAAAACTTCCAATATCTACTGACAACATCTTAAAATCCAAACATAGTACTACACCTAGATAAGGGTGTGTTACAACCAAATTCTATTCCCTTGTAAAACTTCCTTAAAAGCCACCAAATCTACACATTTATATCAGAAAAAGATACCTTATAAGAAGGCTCAAGCTTGTCTTTGTACTTTGAACTTAGCAAGTCATCACTTATTGAAAGTGCACATTCAGCTACTTCTTCTGTAGCAAACTGAGAACAAAAGGCAATAAGTACAAATGATAAAAACTAGTTGAAACAAGACAATTATAACCACATTAAACAATCTGAGATTCAAAAACTGCAAAATTTTCCTTAATAAATGATTACTCATACCTGCAAGACAATATGTGGGTAAAATGTTTGACCTTTACGGATTGGTGGATCCAAAGATATGACAACAAATGTATGGGGTTGATTTGACTACAAATCAGAAACAAAAGAAGGGATATTAGACTCAACAACCTGCAAAAGGAATCATTATAGAAAATAGCCAATACAAGCATTATGCATAATTCCAGCAATCCAATTTCATACCTTTGGTAGAATAAAAAGGCGGAGAATACTACTGTATTGAATCTTAAAATCGTTAGCTTGGCCTTGAAGCCGCAAGAATGAAATATGCAGATCAACAATGTAACGACCTCTGCCAGCATAGAATAAAAAATCAGAAGTAAAATTAGCATACCTTACAATAGCATATATTCCAAATAAAAATGAACTAAAACAATTTTATGTTGCAAGTGTGAACCAAATGTAAATCAGTGAAATGCTTATCCAAGGGGAATAACAAAAAAAAAAAGAAAGCCTGCCACAATAGGATACCTTGGAGTGAGTATTGCAACATCTTCGAATGAGGCAATTGGTTCTTCACCTGAAGACCCAACATCAGCCATAGACATAATTTTCTCACGAAATATCTGATTAGAACAAATACCAAAAAATCAGCAAATCCCACTTCCACAAACATGAAATGCATTTGTAATAGTGAGTACATATGATATCTCTTCATGTAAACCCACATGAAAAGTTATAAAACCTCACTTGTGCTGGGGGTTGAGTTTCATCTCCAGCAAAAGTTGTATTTGTAGTTGGAATGTGGAAACTCATTTCCATTAAAGAATCTTTCTGCAAGAATAATGAATTCCAAATATATTTCTCAGATGACTGAGCAACAAATTTAATATTGTGTATCTAATTCAACATAACAAAAAATAAAATAAAAGCACCTCCTATAATATCAGAACTGATCAATTAATTAATTAAACACACAAAACTGCCAGTCTACAAATAATCCAAATAGATGCAGACTCCTGTACAATTTACATCAATTTTTTTGCAATTCATCCCATATTGCATATCTGTTAAGCAACCCGGACAACTGCAGATCTACAACAAATCCATTCTCCACATAAAATGCAAAAGAATACTCAACAGAGCAATCTAAGAATATTCTTATTGTTAATCCATGATTAAAGACATAAAAATTGGTCTAATGCCCTCCTTAATGGGATTCACTATACAAGCATATCTATGCAAGCTTCCCCAAACATCATTGATTTCTGTGGCTTAAAATGCAAAAGAATACTCAACAGAGCAATCTAAGAATATTCTTATTGTTAATCCATGATTAAAGACATAAAAATTGGTCTAATGCCCTCCTTAATGGGATTCACTATACAAGCATATCTATGCAAGCTTCCCCAAACATCATTGATTTCTGTGGCTTAAAATTCTACAGCCCCAAATGGGGTTCACTATACATGTATAGCCATGCAAGCTTCCCCGAATGCCATTGATTTCTATGGCTTAAAAATTCTACTGCCCCAAGCATCATCACATCTAACTCCTCTGGTGAGAAACAATGGAGTTAATACTTCTCACTGTCAACTTTGGCAAGAATGAAGATATACCACAGAAGATATAGATAAGGATAAGAGCTTAAGAATGGAAATTATGAAGAAATGGCAAATTAAGCTCACATACCAATAGCATACAAGGCTTAAGAAAACAAATAAGTGTTGCACACAATAATAATAACATATATATTATTCTCCAGCACCCAGTAATTATATACTGGGTTCAACATCCCAAACCATTTGAAAATCTTTAAGACATGGCAGAGATGAAAATCTCTCAATTTAAATACAGAGATGCAATGAGCAACGCAGAACTAAGCCTACAAAAGTTTCTTGAATTTAAACACAAATAGATTTTTCTTACATACAATGAATATAAGTTATATATAGCTTTTTCAATACGACAAACAGTTTTCTTTGTGATACAAATACTGTAGGATATATCATCCTGCTATGTATAGGCTTTTCAATATAACAATGTAATGTCCCGGTCTAAAATTTGCCTTAATTTCTTTGAGTATAATAAACCCTAGCTCAATAAGAGTTGCATAATTAATTATTATAACTATGAATTTAACTTAGAAATTGCAACTTAATAACTTATTAAATAATTTATATTTAATTCTTAGAGTATGTTTTAGAAAATGTAAAACTTATCCTCTTAGTTCTGCTGTAAATCTTCCTCTGATCTGCAGTGATTTATCTTTAATAAAATGCCAAAAAAGTCTATAAAGTCTGCCTAAGTCAGGCGTTTTTGTCCACCAACTCAATTATATGAATTAAGGGGTTTCATCCTTAGGCTGAGAAACTTGCTTCATATTCCACAAGGGAAAATAATAATATAAAATATCTTCACCAATTGATTTTCCCTTCTCCTTGAAGGATCTTCCTTATATACCCTTTTTCTTTAATAAACATAAGTCCATAACTCTTCGTCTACCACCTTTGACTTTTCATTAAAACTAAAGTTTTATTAAATTTCAGTTTTTTATAATATTAATTATTCTCCATTTTATTGTCCTTCCTTAAGGGAATTGCATGAGAGGAGGGGCATTACAATCCATTCTTCTCAAAGATTGCTTGTCCTCGAGCAATGTCGGTTCAACTCTTAGTTTTTAAAACTGAATCATTTTGCCAAGACCCGGATCCCAAATCACCCTTGGAGATTTGTAATTCCTAGACATCAATCCTCCTTGTGATGTAATTAGTTTCTCAACCCAACTGCCAATATAGTCCTCTAATGTCATAAGGTTAATACCATCCTCTAAAGTATGAGGACAATTTGTTTTCCAATATTCTTCTGGCTTGTGTACTTGTATTTCCTAATAACTCTCAAAAATGAGACCAAGAGTTGGAAACTGGCAAGGTTCATAATTTAAAATAAGTTTTCTCTCATCCTCAAAGAGAAGAAACAAAAAGACATTTTGCAATAGCATAGTTTAAAACCAGGTAAAGGAAGTATCGATTTGAGGGTCAATTCCCTTTGTGGCATCAACTGCATCTACAAAGAAGTGATTTGGTTTGCCCAACCTTCACACAATTCCATGGATATCTGTAATGTCCCCTAGTTGGGGTATGCCTGATTTTGCCCAAAAGTAACAATTCCAACAATATAATTTGTCTTACAAATAGTATTCAAACATTAAATCATACAAAAGTTATTGAACTTAAGAGTAAATGAACGGGTTGGGGCCCTAGCTCGGTTGGCTAAATCTTTCATGTTGTAGGAGGTTGGTCACGAGGTCTAGTCTCCCCTACCCCCGTGGTACCAAAGGGCATGTCGCGCCAGCGCCGCCAGTCACGTTAAAAAGTTTACCAGAGTAAATGAACAATTAATATAAATAACATTGCCTAATTGGGTCTAATCTATAGTTTCATTTCCCATAACCAATCATAGAAAGAATTGGAAAGGAAAGCATGATAAGGCATCGAGAGACTATTCATCACAATTAAGCCCAAGAGCATGGCAATCACCCCTTGGCCCCAAGTGGCAAGAACATTGCTTAGAAAGAGACTAATAGATCAAATCAATAATTATAAAAGCCTTAACTAGATTAGCAATTCCCATTAGTAACTAGGTTAAAGATACATAAGAGATTATATATATATAACATTATACTCCATCATGATGCATACCAATCACTTATTATATTCGATGGCTGCTGCCTTTCTGAATGCAGTTTTTTATTTATTTTTTGATCTCCTTGGATGCCTTCTTCAAATATTTTATCTCTCATATATATCTTCAATGGTGGTGGGGGGAAAAGTCGCATCTCTTCATTCACATTCTTTCCTTGGTAAAGGACACCTCCTTTCAAACCCAACACTGACTTCAAACCTTTTCATTTTATTGTTAATTATGCATTTTCAAGATGGAGTGCTGCCTTATTTGAATCTCAGTCAACCCCTCCTTTTTAATAATCGTTGCCAATTTAAATTATGTAATTACTATTTATAATTTTCTTTTATTCCAATAGTCTAGGTTTTTTTATTATGTAATGCTGCGATTTAGGGAATAAAACAGGTCATTACAATATTTCTTTAAGTCAAAGCAAGAAAGAGAGCTTTCCATATATTAAGATGAGGATTAGAGACAAGACACACATCTATGAACTTAAATGCTATGTCCTTTTCTGAAATGGTTTTATATTCTTTTGGTCCACTTTTGAGGTTCTCATATTCTATAACTAATCCAATCAGAGGCTTTATAAATATCCCAAAAATTATTTTTTCCTTTCATTGGCCAACTCAAAATCCACGGGCTGACTGTCATAAAAGTCATTGCTTGTTCTAATAATCTCATTTGTTGTATTCTCCGATTCTAAATATTGCTCTTCAAAATGATCGCCATGAATTTCAAAAGTAGAACCATCCTTTTCACCAACTAAAATTGGAACAAACTCAAACAAAGATTTGTCTATTGGGCGGTCCACATCTGTATGAATATTGATTTGTATGAGAAAATTTGATTTACTTTCCCTAAATTCTTTTGGTGTCTCTAAGCATTCCCTTTCAGCCTCATGACATTGGCTGATTGTGATTACATTGGTGTGTAGTATAGCTTTCATTTGATTTTCATTAGCCCATATATTTGTCATTTGATTTTTATTAGCCCAAACAAGCTTGTAGGTGAATTTTCGATCAGCTATTGATCGACTCCTTTGTGTAAGAACCAATGTGATGTTTTCTTTAATGCTTGCTTTCCTCCCCACTTATCCAAAATGCAGAACATAGGAGCATTATAATTATGCACTATAGATAGTAGTATCTGCCTTGGAATAGTGGTGAAAATAATTTTTTCTTCTCCAATGATAATAAAAAGATCTCCATTGTGCAAAAGTGTCCCTTCATAGATAGGTTGCAAGAATACATTCTTATTATGATCCAATAAACTAATTTCCTTCTTCTAAATGAACTTATGTGTGTACTACTATGAGTTTTGAAGGATGATGTTACAAAGGTTCCTTACAATCAATACCATAATAAGAAAATGGAAAATTTTGTATCATTGCCATTTCCCATAGCAAATAGGGAGCTTTCATAAGTTACTCCTTGCTTACAAAAATCCATTCCCATGTGCCATCCTCTCTCAAATGGTTGTACTAGATGTATGTTATAAAACAATATACTCAGCTTGACCCAATTACTAGGAAAAATCTGCTCATTCATATGTATCATGTATGGTATCAGATTTTGGCCTTGAAAAAGAATAAGAAAGATTGGCTTGATCATGTTGAATGAGATCATACACCGTCATGATCTTCTGCCCTCTTAATTCATTTCTACCAAAGATCATGGGCGATGAATACAAACTCTTGATTGTCATTGTTGAAATCCAAAATGATAGAAAAATATTGCATCCTTCAACATGATGAATTATGGGAGTAATGTGAATATCAAGATCCCACTCCTTTGTGCAAAGCCAATTTTGTATTTGAGTAAAAGTATCTAGTTGTCCTTTATTGCAGGTGGTATCTTTCACTTTTTCTCCATGCTTAGAGTACATTCCATGATGACAAAGATGTTGAAAGAATATAACAAAAAGTAAATCCACACTATTATCGTCTTTTTCATGCTTTGAATTGTAGGAATGACTAGAATGCTTCTCTTCATCAAGCATCAAATACCTCAAGGTAACTATCTCAATTTTGTTCTTCAAGCATGATGAAGTGACAACTTGGTGAATGCATCCCTTGTCCTATGGTGGCCATGTTGGCCTCTCCTAGATTTGTCATGTGCAAACAAGAAGTTTCCTTGTCATGAACTTATGCATCAATGAACTCATTGATCTCAAAATAAGGGAGTTCAAATGTTTCTTGGTTACCCTCCATGTAGTCGGTGTGTATCATCATGGAATTTTCTTGATAATCTTGCAATTCCTCCTCATGGGGGTCAATTTTAGACAAATCTCTCTTCACAATAGTATCACATGGTCCAATCATTTCCATACATTGCAAATTATAATTGCACGGTTCAAATACCTTCATACAAGAAAATTGAGTGAATGTTTCTTGGGCATTATCTACAATTATGGATATGTATCAGCTCTTCTTCCTTGGGTCTAGCAACTTTCTGTGGTTCTGAATTTGTCTTCTTTTCTGTTGTCATTTATAATTCTTTTGGATCTTGCTCCTTGATCTCCTCCTTAGAGTTTTTCCTCATGTATTCATATAGACCTCTTTTGATTGGGAAACTGGTAGCCGAGTGCCTCCAGGTACTCATCAAAGGAAACACAAGCTTTTGCATGATCTGACAAACTTTGATATTGGTTAATAATTTTATGGGCCTCATGTTTGTACAATAATTCTTGCATAAGATCCATGCTTTCTTCCTTTTGTAGACCTTCAAGTCTTTTTTACTAGAATGTATCCAAAATTTTAGCTTTACCTAGGAAGCTGGTAGGATTGAAGCTCTAATAAAATTTGTAATGTCCTATTCTAAAATTTGCCTTAATTTTATTAAGTATAATAAACCCTAGCTCAATAAGAGTTGCATAATTAATTATAAGTATGAATTTAACTTAGAAATTGATACTTAATAGCTTATTAAATAATTTATCTTTAATTCTTGGAATATATTTTAGAAAATGTAGAACTTATCCTCTTAGTTCTGTTGTAAATCTTCCTCCGATCTGCAGTGATTTATCTTAAATAAAATGCCAAAAATGTCTATAAAGTCTGCCTAAGTTAAGGGTTTTTGTCCACCAACTCAATTATAGATTTTAAGGGGTTTCGTCCTTAATTTCAAGCCTAGAGAGGTTTCGTCCTTAAGCTGTTAGAAACTTGGTTCAAATTCCACAAGGGAAAATAATAATATAAAATATCTTCAACAATTGATTTTCCATTCTCCTTGCTTGATCTTCCTTATATACCCTTTTTCTTTAATAGACATAACTCTTCATCTAGCACCTTTTGACTTTTCATTAAAACTAAACTTCATTAAATTTCAGTTTTTTTATAATATTAATTATTCTCCATTTTATTGTCCTTCCTTAAGGGAATCACATAAGAGGAAGGAACATTACAAACAAACAGTTCTCTATGATACAATTACTATAGGATATATTATCCTTTACAAAACGTACAAAATTGAGTACAGAATTGAGAAGACGGCTGTGATAATTGATATGCAATCTTACTTGTCAAATCATAAATGTTAAAGATAAGTCAAATGGTTTATATCATAGTAGCACAACTAGGACTTGGGATTGACTTGGTAAACCAATAGTATAAATTAAATTCAATTACTTGGAATTGAATTGGGAAAAAGTCAAGAAATAGAATTTGGAAACAAAACAAAAACTTTTTTTCTAAAACAAAAACAAGTATCCAAGGGCACTATCACAAGGATCAAAGCAAGGTCATAGGAAGGAGACCCCACCACTAAGCCCAAATTATGGGGCTTTGAAGCCTCGCAAACCTTAATGACACACAACATTTTTCAGAATCTTACCACTATTAACCAAGTTCCAAATTCTTCAAAAATACACTTTTACAATTAGCTAGGGTTTGTTAGGTTTTCCAAATCCTTTTCTTTATTTTTAATATAAAGAATTCCTTTTTAATTCATTTTTTTTTCCTTGCTTTATTTTAGGGTCCTTCCAAGTTTACCCTAGGAGCGTCACAATGTGTGGCCCTTCAATCAAGGTATGTCTCAAATGCACCTAAGTCAAATGTCTAGGTCTAAGACATGCCTTGCCTGTATCCATGCCTAGTCCATCCTAAGATCTGACCCCAACCAAAATAATTCAAGTTCAACAAGTATACCTACAAAACCTAGCATCATAGTTTTTAAGCAAACCATTTACATGCATAGCAAAAGCATCTAAATGTATCATTTTAATGTCAATCCATAAGTTTGTTGATATTAGCATTTGTAAATTTTGTTAGTCCAAACATATCCAGGTAGAACTTTTTGGCTATTGCCAATTTACATTAGTTTTTTATCTAGAAAAAAAATGGTTACCAACAAGTTTGGGTCTAACAATGGAAAACAAGGAGTTCCACAACACAAACCCGGGTTCAAGTCTCATTGGTAAAGCAATTTGAAGTGACCATGGGGGCACCTAGAGGTAGAGATCAAGCTCATGGCAATCCATGGACCAAAGCCTACCCCTATGTTTCACCATGAGAGCAACTTGAGGTGTAGTCAAGTGTAACCATATTAAGAAACCAAGCCCATCCCCGTGTCTTCTATGAGCTCTACCACATGATTTTGCCCAATGAGTTCAGATCTGGTGGTGGGGAATGACGAGTTTCACAAAATAGACCTAGGTTCAAATCCTTCTAGTGGCTATAGGCGCACCTAAAGGTAGGGATTACACTTATAGGGTTATAGCAATGCATGGAACAAACCCTACCTCTATCTTTCACCACAATGGCACCTTGAGGTACATTTGAGCATAACAATATTGAGAAACAAGTCCGCCTCTATCTTTTGCCATAGGCAACCTGGAAGTACAAACAAGTGTAACCATGTTAAGGAACCAAGCCCACCCCTCCATTTCTTCTATGTGCTCTAGCCCAAAATATACATGGTGCAACAATTTGTCTCTTGATTGTTTCGTTAGAGATCTCATGTTCAAGAGCCATAGTGGATGTCTAGTTGTGTTGGATGTGTTGGTCCATGGTGGATGTTTGAAGCGTTGGGGATGTAGCCCCCCTTATGTGTTCCCACCAGCTAGGCTCGATTAAGCACAAAATTCACCAAACAAAAAATTACTAGAAAAAGAAATGACAAACTTAAGAAAATAAACTATAAGATTCTTTGCAATATATTTGATTTTTGTCAAGCACCTTGTATAGTATTTCTTTCAAAATGGACAAGTTTTTAATTTATTACATGCAAACAAATCATTCTTACCTCAATGGCTCCGGTAGTATCGTCCACATGGAATTCTAGGACAACATCATTCTTTCCCTGAAGTTGTGTTTGTGACACATCTGCCAAGGATACTTCAAAAGCTTGTTGCAAGCCTACTACAAATGATAACATATTCCCTGCAATATAACATGGAAAAAAGTCAAATAATGAACATTGCTCTAATCTATACAAAATTAATATTTATAAATATAGCCATACTCCATGAAATGTATTACAAAGCATATTGAAATACAAGCAAAATGCAACATTCTAGTGAGGGTATGTAGTTTAATACAAATCAATTTAGTGAAGTTAAACTACATACATTCAAATAACAAGCATGTTCATAATCTATAAAGAAATACTCTTCACTTAATAAGGAATGACATGTTCACTCAATATTAAGTTAGTGAGGAATTATATTTTTCACTTCTCTAAGTTATCAATCCTTTGGAGCCCTGAATTCAAATCTAGTTCGAACCCGGTTCAGGATCCAAGTGAATCTGCTTGTGAAGTCAGGGGGGTGCAGAAGCAATGTGGGTCATCCCAGACAAACCCAAGAAGAATCCAAAGCAACCTAACCAAACCCACATGCAAAAATTTAGATTTTTTTATTTTTTTCTTCTATTCTTAGGCAATCCGATCTGCTTTTCTTCTGCTGCAGCAGAGGTAAAGCTTGGTGGGTTGGGGGTTATAGCACTTGTTGCAGTCCTATTTGCTCTTATTCCAAGGTATGGGAATTTGAAAAACCACTGATTGAGAATGGCACAAAAGAAGACAATGCCATGGTATCCCTGCTGCATCACAAAATGATTAGTCTCTTCATTGAGATTGAAAGTGTTGGCTGCTCTTGCTGTATTCCAAGCTTTGCACGTGCTCTTGGTCTCCATCAACAAGGACGGAGGAAGTCTGTGCAAAATCTCTGCACTGTATCATAATCCAGATGACTATTATTATCAGGAAAGGCATTGTCAATCATATCTCAATTCAGATGACGATTATTATCAGGAAAGACGTTGTCAATCATATCTCAATCCAGATGAGAATCATTGTCATTACTATTATCAGAAAAGCCATTTAGTGACACTAGGGGCTCACCTCCTCTAGAAACAAAATGCTATTGAGGGAACAAATTTATAGTTTAATTTAGTTTAATATTTCAAATTTAATATATTATATTAAATTTTAATTTAATTTAGTATAATATATGAAAACTTTAATATTTTTATGGGGCGGGGGGGCCTGGCTTGATTGGCTAAACATCCTGTTGCAGGCAAGAGGTCATGAGGTCTAGTCTCCCCCCAAACCCATGGTACCGAAGGGCGTGTCGCGCCAGCACCACCAATCACATGAAAAAAGTTAATTCCTGCAATCTAAAAAAAAAACTTTAATATTTTTATATTTAAATTGAAATATTTAAAAGTTAATATTATTTAATTTAAACATATATATATAAAACACACACATACATTATTAAATAATATTAATGTTTAAAATATTTTTTATTTATATTAAAATAAATCTTTAGTATATTATATTTAATCCAAAAATATTAAAATGTAATAATGTGTGTGCACATGTGTGCAATTTTAAATGTTTTTGTATGGAAGAACCCAAAGCAAACCCAACCAAAAAAAAATTACCAAATCTGTAACCCAAACCCAAATCCAATCCAGAACTGATAACTTAGACTTTTGTTGAAGCCAACCATTTGTTCTTCTATGTGCTTATACAAGTCGCTTATATTATTTAGACCTTATAATAAACACAATGTTCTCATCCAGAAGAACAAAATCAATATATCTACTAGCTACTTAGAGCAGCCAATTTAGACTACTTGTACAAGATAGATGAAAAATAGCAGAATTCCCCATTCACAAATGGATGTCAATAGTTTTAGATTTTATTTCCTTCAAAAGTCATGCATCTAATAGCGTGAACATGAAAACAAGCTTCAAAAAATCATCAGAAAGAAATTGAAAAGAGACGCAAAATTAACGATTACTAAATATTAGGGTATGGTTTATCGCCAAATAATACTACAGCTAAATGGTACAAAAAAGGTCCACTAACCATTCGTGTGAAACACCACCAAAAGAAACACTAGAGGTGAACTGCATTCATCAGACTATGACAAAGAAAAAATTGCAACCTATGAAATCTACAAGGACAAATTATGATATCAAGCTATTGACTACACATTTGGAAGAGAACATATGAAAATTGGAAAACTTCCACTTAAAGATCCCAAAAAAATTCATGGTCGACACTAAGAATGTTATTGTTGGAAAACTCAAACACATATCATATTTGAGAAGACCACAAGCACGCACTACTGCTGTTTGTTTTCAGAAGTTCAATATGGCATTCAAAAGGTTTGAAACTACTGTAAGATCATTGAGAGAACCTAGAGAGTCATGCTCAGTTTAAAAAAGATACAACTGTATTCAAAGTTTGGAGAGAAGAACTTAATGTTTTAGTGAATAGTTAGAATCAACAGATGCAGAAGCATGGAATTGAAAAAACTAAATCTTGTTTCCACACAATAAGATTCTACTTAAATAATAATACCAAACAGATTATAAATATCCCAAAATTTATCCATGAGAATAAAAATACAGACCATCTAAACTAATTTCTCCCCAGTTTCGTCCACTTAGAGATAGATGTTTCTCCTCCGGTGAGATTCCCATTGTGGTCTTCATATAATTTGTCAAATTACTAACATCCTGTAAGAGAACAATCAAAAGCATAAAAACTCTATCAATTGAATTTCATGTGCTCAAGAACAAATGAATTCAAGAATTTCAATTAAACCAAATGAATTCAAGTGGCATGTATAATTCCCAGTCATGCAATATTTTTCTCTTGTCGCCAAAATATACATTGAAATTGTAGCCAACTACGACTGCAATAATGTTAGCTTTTAGGGAAATACAATATAATTATCAAAAGACATTATTATAATTGTCATGTACACTGATACAAGCATGTTATTTTTAAGTGAAAGCAAACTTTCCAGGTTTCTGCGGTCCCCTGAATGAGTCTGGTTAATGAGATGGGAATCACCCCTTTTGGGACACATTTTTTTTTGCAAATGAAACGGAGAAGGACACATGACACAATCACTTACACATGCCTACAACAGGTTCATTTGCATACCTGCTCACGAAACCCAGCAAACTTGACATTCAGACCAGCTTTCAGCTTAACACCAAGTTGATAGCCCCTGGGAACTCGAGTCCAACTCAAGCTCGAAACATCTGTTTTACCCACCTCTACCACCTTGCCTCCACCCTGCTTTTTCCATACAATACCTTCAGAGTGTATCCTCAGCTGCCCCTGATTCTGCACAAATTTATAAGTCATGATTACAATTTTAAAAACTTAGAAATTCACCATAAAAAACTACAAATGAGAGTTCATAACTTAGGCTTATACATTTTAAAATTGAAAACAAATAGCCAATGCAGACTCTCTATTGCCTTGGGACCGTAAAAAATAGACTGATTCTCTAGACAGCAGCACAAAATGTTGGCATAGCCAACAGCTATAACATATAAACCTTTGATAAAACGAAAATAAAACAAACTGAATAGACAAAGAATTCAGAGTTACTGTTATGCTGAAATATTTGGTATTTCTTGTAGCTTGGGTAGCATGAGCATCGCAAATGAGGATTTATCAAATTAAATTACAACTTACAAAATCCATTTTACTTCCATTTATTACATTATTTGCTATATTTTACTGTTTTTTCATGTTACCCATATTTACATTCAAATTGCTGCTCACAAAGATGTCGAGGGTTTGGAACTATAGGCCTAGGGTTTGCCCATTGGAGTCACAGGATGCATGTGTCGAATAATGAGGATTTTTAAATTTTCCGACAATAACATATTAGCATTAATTTTTTTTTAAATCTAACGGGGCGCTTTGAAATTTTAACAGCACGACGGTAGTGTAAAAGGTTTAAAACACTATAAAAAAAAACCGTCCAATTAATGGCAAGTATTCCCGTAATGTTAGTGGAAACGCTATCAGTTATGATTAAAGGGAGTTAAAAGGGGCCCTTACATATTTAAAAGGCGGTTTAGCAGAGGAATGGACTGTCAAATAAGCAGAAGAGAAAAGAAAAAGAAAACTATGTTGGGAATGCTGAAAAACAATAGCGAGGAAATCATGCTTGGTTTTAGAATGTCCCCCGAAGGAAGTACAGATGGTAAAAATTTCAATCGGGCAGATAAAACCCTTGAAACCCTCGATGTGGAGGAAAAAAAAGCTTCAGCAATTACTTAATCACAGCAAAATAAAATGAAGGATTTTAATTACCGTTCCACCTCGACCGACAAGCAAAATATTGTTGAACTGATGGCCATCGGCCATGTTGAAGAAATGTGCAGCGGTGAACTTTGTCTGAGTAGAAACTGCGCAGAATGTTCACAACTGTGTTTTGAAATGAGTTTAAGCACGGGAGGGGTTTTAAGCACCACGAGATAACCCGCCAATTTGCGTATCCCTACGATTATATATACGGACGTCGCTGTCCACGGACGGTATGCCCACGTATTTGCTAGCTTTTAGTTATCAGTAGGTTTTTGTTTTTAAGGTCGGTCTTATTTTTTGATTTTTTTGAACATCTTCACAAAAAGCATGTTGATATGGCATTATATTTGATGATGTGGTCCTTAAACTTTAGTTATAAGAAGGAGCGTTACTAAATAAGCTATTGTAAAAAATGGGGAATTTTTTGAAATTTTCACATGGGATTTTGAGAAGCGTGAAGTTAAGGTGCTCAACTATTGGGTCATCTCCCCTATTCAAGTGTACCAATTTTGCCAAGACTATTTGAGGTACAATTTGATCTAGTATTTTACAAATAGTATATCGACGAGTTGAATCTTGTTAGATGACATAATCAATTACTCTCATCAATTGTACTTAACCAATCAAACTAAAGTCTTTTGATATTTGTAAGACTTTCAATGTATTAGGTAACTAGTAACACTTCTTAAAGGTGTCATCAAATGGTTGATACATACAAATATTTATACTATTTTTAATTATCTATGATTTCAAGAAATACAAAGTGATTGGCGAACATGATTATAAATATTTATGTCTATTGATCATTTAATAGTATATTTATATATTGTTACTAGTTTTATCTTTCTAAGAAGACTAATTTTTTCAAGATGCATTTGTAATAACTCAATTGATAATTCACTATGCTTAAAATTAAAAGAAAACAAAAAATAGACTTGTCTATTTTTTGTGTTATATAAATTATTAGATATATTAAATGTTTGTTTTTTTTGTTTATTATCACAATTCATTTTTATGCAAACACAATGTGTTGTGTACAATACAAACACTAGATACATAAAGGTTGATCAAGACATTCAAATTCATAACAAAATATGTTATAACATGAATATTATGATCATATCTTAGAGGAGGCTATATTAAAAAATTGTATTATAATTATTTGTCTTAATATAAGATCAATTTAATAATAATGTCTACAAAATTAAAATTAGATGGAATAATTCAAAAAATACCAAGATTACAATTCATGAATTGGTGCAAGATTGTTGTAAGACATTGAAATTGGTGATGTGGCATCAAGACATGGTGAACATTGTGGGGATAATGATGAAACTTCACCAAAATTGTATTAACCTCTCAAATGAAATCCTTGATCTATGTCTTCTTTTACTTAACCATCCTCCTAAGTACATTATTTTGACGCTACCATTGTAGATATTTTTCTATTAACATGGGCAAATGGATGAGAACATGCTTTTATTGAAGAAAATGCATATAATCATTTAACATATATAGTTTGTGTTTGTAATTGATCATAATTAAATATTTTTGTTTACACTCTTTATGTTGTTAATGTGAAGAATCTTCTTGGTAGACTTCTTGATGTATTTCTCAATACATATTTAATGTTTTTTATGTATAGTGAATCTTGTTATTTTACCAGTACTCACATCTCTCTATATACTACTCTAATTATATACTCATTTAACTTTGAGGCTAATATTTTTTTTATTTTCTTTTAAATGAGTAGATTAAAATGTGACTAATATTTTATTTTTTAGTAAGATAAAATGGTTTTGAAGGGACCATAAACCCTATATATCAACTAGAACACTAGCACAATAAGATCTCAAACAATACAAAAACTATACAACTACAGTCAAGTTGCCAAGCAAGATCTAAACACAAATGCAACCATGTTGCCAAGAACAAAATAGTACCCAAGGATCCAACCTAAACAATGTTATACCTCACATTATTCAAACCCGCACCCTTAAATCTAGTGTGCAATTAAGAGGTAGATTTGGGAAGACATGTAACAACCCTCAAGTTATATCTCAAAAATTTACCCATTATATCTCAAATTTTCACCCATTTTTTCAAACTTATCAAGTTGTTATACCTTCATTTAGTTGTATGATCTGGTATTCATATATCAATACAAGATAAGCATCCATCCAACCAAGATAGGCATTCATCCATACAAGACAAGTATAATACTTTGGTCAGAGACTTAGACTCATGTAATATACATTGCTCTAAGTCTCTCCTAAATGACTATGCTTCCCTAATGGAAGTGCATTGAAGTTTCATCATGTGTATGTGTGTGTTTATATATATATAAGCTTAACTCTGTCTAAAGCCTAAATAATAAAAATAACTAATATTATACTTAATTCACCTAATATAATCGATAAAAACATTTATCTTATATTGTGTTTTATCATCCCTCATTTATGAAAAGGTTTGGGCTAATATAGTGGAGAATCCAAGATGAGATATAAAGTGAAAGCCGCCAAATGAGAATTGGTAACTTTGAAGATGTAGCTAAGGGTAATATGGGTTTGTCTAGGGTTGGGTGTATCATAAAGAACTACTCTAGAGCTCTAATCAGATCAATAACTAAATATCTCCCTATGAGCATAAATAATGGAATTGAAATTCGAGCATTATCGGTTAGGATTCAAACATGTAAAAAGTTGGACACTTAAAGAATATATATTGAAGGCGATTCTCAAGTGATTGTCAATTCCATAAGGAAATATTTGTTCCAAATTGGAAAATATACAACTTTCTCTCCCTCTGTCATAATATTATCAAAAAAATTCAAGAGTTCAAAATTTACCACATTTATCGAGAAGGAAACATAGATGCTAACCTAATTATTAATGTGACAATTTTCATGGAAAGAGATTGTTATTTCACCAATTCTATGAGTTTGTGGCAAGATATTTTCTCATATTTGTTGGCTAAACTCACATGTGCAAAATAAGGAAGACAATGATAGCTCGATAACAAGCTTGAGATGAATTACTTTATTGCAGACAAGCACCTATTGCATGTATTTGGTCATTATTATAGACTTTCATCTCACATATTATAGTAGGAGTATTTATTATTTAAGCCATATTCTTCCATTGAAGATTATGAGTCATGGATATTTTGTTATGCCTCACAACTAAGAAATTTCAAATAATATATGGGAGTTAATTCTTATTATAGACTAAAGAATACTTTCTAAATGAACTCCTCGATCATTTTACATGCCATTCATATGATTTTGGGAGATACATTCTTATCCTCTTCCCATCATTACAAGGTGAACACAAATATTTCATCTAGATTTTACAAGCACTTTTGATTTTTATCATGTATATGTATATGAGATATTTATATATATATATAATATGACATATATGAGATATTTATATTATATATATATAGATATAGATATATATGACTGTAGACACTGAAAAATGTCTTGATCGATATCATGCACTCAAAACAGGGTTACTAACATCATTTCCTCTAAAACCCATCATTTTTTCGTTTAATTGATTAAATTAGCCTAGCTATTTAATTAATTATGTCATTTTCATCTATTAATCTAATTTATTAAATCGGGTTAATTCACCCCCTTTCACGCTAACATTTCATCTAATTAAATTAAATAAATCAGCATATTTAATTTAATTAAATAACCCTAAGTTATTTAATTAAATGTCATTTCAGCTTTCCCCTTTCATTAAATCAATTAATTTAATGAAAATCACTTTATTCCTCGAAAATCCCCTAAGTGTATGATTAAACTTTGTTTAATTAACAATTAATCTATTTTTCTCTAAAAGAGGAATATTTCTTATCCCTCTTTTTTGCACAATTAAGAATTTCTTTTAATTTGCAAAATATTTTTTATCCTCACCCATGGGAATATTCCAAAAGAATATTCTTATTCCTCCATCATTTAAAAAAGGGATATTTTTCACTTAGCTTCTTATGCAAGTTTTAACCTTTAACCTTTTGAACAAGTCACCTTCTAACCTGTGTGTGCAGGTCAAAAGTGTGTTTGTTTGAACCAAATGTGAACCCTTGATTAAATCCCATCATGCCTTCTCATTCGTTGATGAGAATCCATGATCCATGCCTCTTCTTTCTTTCATCCTTGACCATTGATTAATCATTTCGATCTCAACCCTCCATTTCTCATTTGCTCTTTTATAAATAAAACCCTATTTGGAGACAAATGGATCCATGTTTCAATTACAAACTTATGATGTTGAATCAACTTACATCCATACTCATATTTTACTCACTTTTAACTTGTTTTAGGTCATTTCAGTTGCATAAATAGCTTAAGATATCCAGTAATGGCTTCCAAGCATCCATCCTAGATTATTTACAAATTAGGGTTTTCATTTTTTAGCTTAGAAGTAGCTTAGAAATTGCATAATTAGATCATTTTTAGCATAAAATCATGTTTAATCAGCTTACATCATGTTCATTTTGTTAGTGTAATTAATTAATTAATTATTACACTAGCATAAGTTAACTTAGGGTTAATTAATCATATTAGTCCTAGGTTACTTTTTATCATTTAAATAATGGTGTTGAGATAAGATTCCCTTCTAGAAGATGAGTTGTCTTTTCTAGAAGTTATCTCCATCTTGTTATCATTCCCTAGGTAGGGTTTCATGTTGTCACATGTAGTGTGATTTGAACACTTGGCAACATCTTATGCATTATAGGTTTAGCTCTTGCCTATTTAATCAGGCATATGTACTCTTTGTAATCAAGAATCCAGATCATCATAATAGAATCTCTATTTTGAATGTCATTATCATACTTTCTGTGTGGGTGAATATTTCTTCCTGGCAAAGGTCCTCTATTGAAGTGTGCAGCTTCATCAAGGCCACCTATGCATCCAGCATTCCAACACATTTTAGCATAAATCAAGTTCTAATCCATTTCATTACAATGGTTTCATTGATTATCTTCCATAAAATTGATTGAAACAGGCTCACTGATCACGGGATTGGGAAAGGGTCATTGTTCCACATCAACACGACACCAATTCCAAAATGGGATAAGTTTCAAATAGGTTAGAGTAGGAATTTAACTATTTTCATAGTTTGTAGCTTTTAATTTCAGTAAATGCTTAGTTTAACTTTGAATTTGAATGACCTTGTTTGGTAGATTGAGGTTTAGTGGCTTCATTATACTTTAGTTCATCATGGATCAAGTGTAATCTATCCACCCTGACAATCCTTGTCTCACATTATGGCGTTAGAAGGAGGGAAAACCATTAACTTAATAATTTTTTAGCTCAAATTTTGTTTGTTTGTTGTTTTGCAGGTTACAGTGATGCCCAAACTACAAACAACGACATTTTTTGAAGAGCATCACCATATAGCAATGCCCACACAATTTGAAACACTGACGTCGAATTAATGCACCAACATTGATTTAAATCTAGCAATGCCAATTTAATCTGAAGGTATTGAAAAGTTCAAACGATGACGCCCAACTTCACTAGAGTGACATCGACAAACTTCAAATCGTGACGCTACTGTTAGCAGCGACACCAAATGAAAAACCAACACTATTGTGCTCACTGGATTTGTTGTAGAGTGACGCCTGTTTTCATCAGAGCGATGCCCATACTTCAAATTGCGACGCTATCGTGTTTAGCGACACCTAACCAAGGTAAGAAATTGTATGTTTGTTTTTTCTACACATGCTTTAATTTCCTTGATTTATCTGATTACTAATGTGTGTCTAACTGTGTTCTGGTTGCTAGACTAATAGGGTTTTTTAGGTTGAAAGACATGGAGCTAAAATGGAGAAACCCTCTTCTGTATTAAATTCTATAATTGTAAAAAGCGTTTAACACTTTGGGGCAATTACAACCCAACGTTCATGCTTTCTTCTTTAGGACAACTAAATTTCCATTGGGTTTAAAATTTATAATCTTAAGACCAACTAGATTTCGATTGGGCTTAAAACTTATCTTCAAAGTTGACTAAAATTGAACCATCGTCATTGTCTTTTTGGGTTTAAAATGAATGCACAAAGTGGAATAAAATTAAACATTCACATCATCATTTTGCTTTTGGCTTAAAATTGAACAAGACAACTTCATATTTCATTTGGTGCTTAAAACAAACTCATCACTGCTTTGAAGGGTTAAAATTTACAACTGCTTGCTATATTTTGTGCTTTACAACATTGTTAGTGAATGCGTATACAATTCTCTCGCACTATTTGGTAACCTTGAGAAACATAAACATTCTTTGACACTTTGGAAAATCACCTACATCTTTCATTTGGATTAAAATTGAACCCCCTTTGCGAGTGTGAGAAAAAGACGTGGCGTGTGTTCTCTCTTTGTTCATGCAAGCAAATATGATCGAACTACAGGCATACTTCCTTGCTATTTTTCATCTTTAGAGGGCCTTTCTCCCCACTTCAAAAGGGGGGAACAACCCAAGCGGTAACAAACTAAAGCCAAGTTCTTCCAAACCACAATATAAATATGTAGTTGCAATGAAAATTGTGATAAATGGGAAGCGATACATGATAGCTCTCCCCCAGCATCTTTATGATGCATAAATCCCTTGTTCTAAGGGTTGGGAGACATCTCACAAGGAGTTTATCATTGCACCCCCTAAACTGGAAGCCCTTATTATGAACCTTTGTTTAGAATCCAAAAATATTTAATACTTGTTGATGCAAAAATGGTCGTTCTAAATTTGTCCCACATTCTTACTATTCAATTGTAGAAAAAGAAAAATCCTTTTGATCTTCGAATTTTAAGGATTTTGAGATTTGGTGGTCTCGAGAAGTGTGCGTTGTGGAGGGGAGCCAGTGTCGCCAAATCTCTAACTGTTCGCATTATTTAGTGTTTAGAGAAATCCAAGTGGGAATTCAGCAAGTATAGCCATTTCGAACTTAGGATTGTATGTGATTGTGAGTCAATTTGATGCATTGCTTGGTTTCAAAACATTTCAAAAACAAACATTCACTATCTTCAAAATTTCAAACACTTTGGTTTAAATGTGGGTGCCTCTTGACTTAGCCTTGATATTATTGTTGGTCCTAAGGGTTTCTATCCTTAGCGATTTCTAAATATATTGACTTAATCTTAATACATATTTTCCAAAGACAACATAGGCAATTATGACTCTAATCTCATGATTTTCACGAAATGGACATTGTGAAAGTTATGATGTTTTTGACATAAACATTTAGTTTAAAAAAAATAATCAAGACAAGTGTTTGTAAAATCAATTCACTTAAGCAAGATAAACTTGACACAATTGAACCCCGCATGACCATTTGGAGACCAATCGCTCCCGTTCTACAACCCGACCTTAAAGGTGCTATCATTCAACCAAACTTTGAATACATTGAGGGAGAATAAACGGATATTATCAGAAGTTTGAGAACCTTCACTTTCGAAACCAAGGAAACATCCAATCAGTGGAGAATTGCTATAACTATCTTGGATAAAGAAGAATAAAGAGCAGATATTTTGGATAGAAGGCCTATATTACCACCTCTTGCATCGCAATAAATATCTTCTTCCTCTTTAATGATCCCACGCAAAATAAAAATCCCCAAAACAAGGTCTATCGGTCGTCATTTCAAACTTAGGCACCTTAGTTCAAGAGCAATCAAAAACCGCACTTCAGCACTATACCAAAACAAAAATAAATTGTTGGTGAACAATTATGAATGTGCACTAAGAAGACATCTAGACATGTGAGTGATCCCACAATACTGGTTTACAATTATTGGCCAAACTGGACACTGAAATATTTTTTTCTAACTAAATCTTCACTTTCGAGCACCTATAGCGGCTAAACCGTGACGAATTTGAAGATGATGCAAACTAGTGATTTGTGACATTTTATCTGTAGATTCTAAATATATTTTTTTCAAAAAATTTGGAATCAAATTGCACTTATTTTTTCATCTCCTTCGAAAATTAGTTTTTTTCAATAAACAACATTTTTAAAGAGTGATGCTCACCGTATACAACATAACTTTTTTCCATAAAGGATAAAATTCTAAGTTTTTCAAATTTAGATTTGTAACTATGATATCTAGTGCTTCCAATTGGTCTCATAGTGTTTTATTGAATATCTTTTCCTTAATCAACTTTCGAAGTCAAACCAATTACAATTCAGACATAGGCAAACCGTATACAACATAACTTTTTTTGTATATATCAAAATTTAAAAAAAATTGTTGGATCAAGGACTTCAATACTTGGTGCACTCATATTTTTCAATTTTGTTTTTGATAAATTTATATTTTTCCACATGTGCAGAACAAAGAGCTTGATTTTCGGTGAAAAACCTATGTTTAATAAAACTAAAAAAATAAATACATAATAAAACCAAAACATATTAAAATTATATTTGTTGGATAGGTAGTTCTAAGGACTACCATCATCTAGTTGGGTCTGTGAAGTCTCCTCCATTTTCATCCTCAACCCGAGCTTCGAAGCAAAAAAATTTGGACTTTTTTGGTGCCTGAGGGGGAAAAGGGGGGTTTGAGCGAACCCCTAGGGATTCGCTCGAACCCCAGTTCGAGTGAACCCCCTTTCCTTTAGCATTTTCTTTGCTTTTTTTGAACAAGAAATGAGGAGCCAACATTTAATGGGTTCGCTCGAACCAAATAGTTTGTTCGAACCCCAAAAAGCATTTTTTTGTATGGGGTCATTTTTTGCAACTTTTCCTTCCTCACTAGAATTGTAAGCCACTTTTGTGGGTTTACTTATGTATGCGTTCTTTATGGATCAAAATTCAGATCTTTCTCAAGATAATCAACCTATGTAAAATATTGGCCTTTTTTATGGTCTTGAACTTCTCTGGATGATCCATCACACAATCAAAGTTTGTGAAGTAAAACCTGCATCCCATCATCACAGACATAGATATCATAATTCAAAGTTTGGCAAGAAGTGGGTTGTAATACTTTACTGCAATCATTACCATTTGTTAAGAAACTACTATGCTCGAGCTAGGAGGAGGATAACAGGTTTAAACAACCCCATTTATCCTCTCATCTAAGTCAAACATTGGGTCTTTAGGATTGAAACATTTTAGAGGTATAGCATCATTCTCACTACCTTGGTCTCAAAAAATAAAGGTTCACTCTAAGTCAAAAATCGGGTCAAACATTTCATCCACCCCTTTATCAAATTTCATCCTTCACCTCATCTATCGTTGCAAAACTTTAAATCATAATACTCCTTTGACTTAAACATCAATCAAACCAACCTCTAACTTAGCTATGTTGTATGTGAAATATATCTTTTTCCATGCACCTAGTTAAGTTAGTTATCATCCTTGAGCTAGTTTATCTTGAAGGTCACAAGTCTACCCTAAATATTCTTGAGTTTATCAACATCTTTTATCCTAACATCAAAACATCAAACTTAAGTCAAAAGTGTTGTCCCACAAAGATCACTTTCCATATCACCCATCTTTTCATCCCCCATTATCATCATTGCTCCAAAAAGACTTAGAGCATCCCTCTTACCTAGATTTGAGTCAACTAGAGAGTTCAAACATTACAAATCTCAACACACCCAAAATGTATGCTAAAAACGAGATCAAAATACAAGAGAATCATGGAAAAAACCAAAGTCACATTTACCTCGAGTGATACAAATCCTCTAGAATTTGACCCAAGAAGCCAAGTCACACCATCACAACAACCATCATCTCCAACAGGACCATATGAGATAGAAGACATCACAAATAATCCCTTTGAGCTCGCTAAGGAGAAAATCATAGAACATCAAGCCTTTGAAAACATAACTCCTATTTCTCCATCGTTCATGGAACAAAAATTAGCACAAGGATTCACCACTCCACCATCAAGGATAAATCAAATATATACTCCTAGTCTTGCAACTAGCCTTGCTAAGGACTTCAGTCTAACCCTTCCATTTGAAAGTAGTGCACTTGTAGGTACTCTTGATACCAACCCCCCGCCTCTAACAACTACTTGGATACCTACCTTTGGTGCTCCTCCCATCCCCGCAAATTTGAAACAACTACATAAACCTCTTGACCTCCATTACTCCACCACCACCTCCACCTATCGAGGACACCCATCTTCATCCACATCCATGAGTATCACAAGTGTACCCACCATCACACAAAGTATTATGGACCAAGTATCTCAAGATAGTACACAAGGGCATGTCAATACTGTATCGTAGAGTCAACCCTCAATGCAAACGAGGACATATTTACCCAATCCTTCCATGGGCTCATCTATACCATTGGCATCGCAAAACACATCCAACCCATCTATCATCAATCCAAACCAAACCAAAACCTTAGTTATAAACCCTATCACCCAAGGAAATACCTTGACCACATCCCAAGCACAAGGAAATCCCCCAAGCATCGATCAAGGGAATCCTTTCAATCAATGGACTCAAGGTCATAGTATGTTAGTACCATTGAAAAATCTAATGACAACATCCACATCCTTCCCCATAGTCCCCTTCACTATGCAGAATCAAATGGGATCTCAAACTTATATTCCTCCATCTCAATCCACCATTTTACAAGGAATGTTAAACCAAGGAAAATCCCAACCTCGACTCATCACCACCTCACAAAATATCAACGCCCATAATCCATCACAAATGTCCCAACAACCAACTGGTCCTATATTGCAGAATCATACCTTAGCCTTACATCAAGCACAACAAGCTTATCAACAAGCCATCCAATGATAGCAAACAGTCTTAGTTGCACAACAACAACAAACAAACAACCTTAGCCACACAACAACAACAACAAGCCTTACTAGCTTAGCAGTATGCCCAACATCAGCAACAACAACAAAGTTCCTACTATAACCCTCAACAAAACATCATCAATCCAAACACGCTAGGAACATACACATCAACACCTCAATCACCTTAACATAACCTAACTCCACCATACACTCCATACAACACACCATCATATCAAAATCACATATACAACTCATCCATCATCCCATCATATGTTCCTCCACCAAACCCGCAAGATGATCTAGCTTCGCAACTCAAGGCACTATCCCAAGAAATGCAGGACCTTCGAATGGGAAAGATAAAGAAGCCCCATACACGGAATATGTGTCCTTATCCATTTGACCAAAACATTGCAATGGTGCCATTTCCTCCTGGATTTAAATCCCCAAATTCGATAAATACAAAGGAAGAGGAAGCCCTGTGGACCATGTCAAAGAATTTAATGTCATGTGTATGGAGGTGGCCTATAATGATTCATATCTAATGAGTCTCTTCCCTCAAAGCTTAATAGGTCCTGCTATGGATTGGTTTTCTCATTTGTTTATCGGCATCAAAAATATTCAAGAAATCACTGATAAATTCATCGATCACTTCTCCTTCAACCTTGACATGGACATTAGTCTAGAAGAGTTGTATACTCTCAGACAAACTAAAGGAGAATCATTCGCCAATTTCTTGCAACGATGGAGACAAAAAGATAGTAACAGCAAGTGGACCCTTCTCGATGAACAACAAGTGGGAATCATCATAGGAAATCTGGATCTTGATCTCTCTTTCCACTTAAAAATGAAGTGCATCGTATCTTATGATGAGATTTTCCCTTAAGCCCTAATCTCACAGGGAAATAATCAAGCTTATAATCGCCCATCAACCAATTCAAATGATAAACCTTGTGTTTGGGCTAAAAATAAAAATGTGACAAATGATGGTGTGGTAGATGTTAAGGTGGTCCTAAATGCTCCTAGACCCAGCAACAATCAAGTTGCTAACATACAACCAACTGCACAGCAAACAACACCCCCTCAGAACAATCAAATCAACAACATTGAGGTGCAACAAAGGCGAACTACCAACAGGAACAACTATCCCAAGTGCAAGTACACACAGTTATTTGAACCTATCGAAACCATCATGAAAAAGTTGGTAGAATAAAATCTGATAACATTACCCAACTTTGAAAACTACCAAGAGTCGTTAGAGAAACCATCTTGGTACAACAAGAATGATCTTTATGACTTTCATAGAATCAAAGGACACAAAACGACAAATTGCATGAGACTTAAGAACATTATCCAAGACCTCATAGAGAACAACACCATCTCTATCGAAGTACCAGCTGGGAATCAAGATCTCAAGATATAAAAGAATCCTATGCCAAATCATCACAAAGGGAACAAAAACAAAAAAGCTAAGGATTACAAAAATGTATAGCATAGCTATTCAACCGTGGTTGCATCCTGTGATAGTGTCATTATAGTCATCACCATCAAAGGACCCAGTGCCGAGTGTGGAGTCACCACACAATGTGGAAAGGTCACTATCCAAGGATTCTCGTCCTAGTTTAGGGCACAACCTACTTTTCCAACGTCAAATCCTAGCAAGTATAATCTCCTAGACTAGCTTAAGAAGACCCCAACACAAATATCGATCTTAAAACTATCGAGGCTATCTCCCACACATAGAGAAATCCTAGAGAAAGCCTTATTAGAGTCATATGTTTTGGAAGATATTGATACATAGCAGTTTCAAGCTATGGTAGGACACATTACCAATCATCTTTTTACCTTTTCCAAACAAGACCTACCATCACAACCATCTCATAATCGTACTTTACACCTTAGGGTCTACATTCATAATAATAAGGTCAAAAGAGTCTTAGTAGATGGAGGTGTTGGTTTGAATATTTGTACCCTTAAGTTGATCAAAGACTTGAGCTACTCAGAAGATACCATTGAGAAAACAAAGAGTACCACCATCAAAGCATATGACGACCAAGAGTGGGTATCACAAGGCATCATTGCATCACCCATTCAAGTGGGACCTATCATTGCAGAAACTAAATGCCAAGTGCTAGATCTTGATCTTCCATACAACATATTGCTTGGTCGACCCTGGATCCATGCCTTAAAAGTTGTTGCCTTCACCTACCATCAATGTGTCAAGTTTCCTTCCGAGGGTAGAGAAATTACCATCTATGGAGATCTTGAGCCTTTTTACTACTACAAAAATCTTGAGGCTAAGTTCTATAAGATCCCCCAAGTGCCTAAAAATGACAAAGGTCCTACATCCATACCTACCTCATTTGTTGATACTTCATCTTTTGCATTTACCTTAGCAACAAATACACCCATTGTGTAGAACATTCCTAACATCAAAGCAATAATCTAGGATGATGGTTGTGGAAATTATAAGCTACTGAAAGATACCTTTTTCTTAGGAGAATTTCCTCTTTCTCCTCAATCTCATGGAAAACCCTCATCTAGCACCAAAGAGTCTGAAACTATCAAGATGGCAGCTACTACCTTCACTAAGTGGGGGGATTAAATCAAGAATATGTCAATGAGGAGGATGTTTGTAAACTCCTTTACCAGGATGAACGACCTGTTCTTGTTCTTCCTATGGAAGATAATAATAAAGGCTTGCAACTCATGAAGGGAATGGGCTATAACAAGAATGTGAAACTAGGACAGATTGACAGTGACTTGCTAGAACCTATCGTTCCTAAGAAACGATTAAGGAATCTTGGTTTAGGTCGTACTACTAGCAAGGTTACCCTTATTGGCAAAGGTACTTCCGCTAAATTGGTCGAGGCTTTCTCTTGGTTACCTACACCATGTGATACAACTTTAGATGACTTCCCCCTCAATATTGGTGACCTATTTGAAAACAACTCCCTTTTCATGATATCAATTACATCCTTTGCTCTAAGAAATCAACCAACTAAACTATGCCTAGTATACCCACAACTTATTGACATGGACCAACAAGGACCACTGATTCTGGATTTATTCAAAAATGATGAAACAATCTCAGAATTCATGGGACTCTGCGACAATCTATCATGGGAAGATCACAATGCAGGTTTCAAAATAGAGCTAGACACAGGGGCATACTATGGAGAGATGATTTAATCCTTCGATTGCAAAATTAATGAAATGCAACTAACATGCAAGTCCTTGAGTGAAAACCACACAGTGGCACTCTCTAATCTTAAAACAGTAAAAAACAAAGGACGTATCTAAGGGTGAAAACATCTTTGAGGCACCCAAGGAGGGATTCAATCTTCCCCTTAGTGCAATGCATCTTGAAAAGTCAACAGTGCTAGTAGAAAAGGCTATTCTGGTCAATGTGGGAATAAAAGACGCACCTACGATCACTTTCTATGCCGAATCCTTGTTGGATGAAGAACAAAAAAACCTAGCAACATTCCTGAAAGAGCGAATAGCTAACTTTGCATGGTCATATACAGATATGCCTAGGCTTGATCCTAAAGTAGTTGTGCATCATTTAGCAGTTTATCCCGATGCCAAGCCAGTCAAGCAAAAGGTAGAAAGATGCACCCTCAGATAACACTCTTGGTGAAACTATAGTTACAAAAGCTTCTAGACGTTGGATTCATCCGACCAATAGATTATCCTGAGTGGGTTTCAAAACTGGTACCAGTCTCAAAACCCACTAGGGCCATCATAATTTGCATTGATTTTAGAGATTTAAACAAAGCATGCCCTAAAGATGATTTTCCTCTTCCCAACATTGACCTCATCATGGACCTAACAACTTGGCATGAACTGTTATCACTCATGGATGGTTTTTCAGGCTACAATCAAACCATTATCGCCAAGGAGGATCAACATAAAACTGCATTCACTTGTCCATGGGGAACATATTGTTGGAATGTGATGCCATTCAGGATAAAGAATGCAAGAGAAACCTATCAAAGAGCAATGACCCTCATCTTCCATGACATGATCCACAAAATAGTTGAATATTATGTGGACGATATTTTAGAAAAATCAAGGAAAATAAGTGAGCACATACCAATCTTAGGACCCATCTTTGATAGACTTGAAGAATACAAGTTACGACTGAATCCAAAAAAGTGTGTCTTTGGGGTTACATCAGGGAAACTTCTTGGCTTTATTGTCTCACAAAGAGAGATAAAAATTGATCCAACAAAGGCGAAAGCAATCCTCAACATGGAACCACTGCAAACACTAAAATAGATGAGAGGATTACAAGGAAGATTGCAGTCTATCAGAAGGTTCATAGCGTAGCTATCAGATAAGATCCACCCCTTTTCACATCTTCTCCATAAAGGAATAACTTACAAATGGGATGACAAGTGTGATAAATCTTTCAAGCAGATCAAAGATTATCTACTAACACCTCTAGTGCTCATGCCACCAATACCAAACAAGCCATTGATCTTATATATCTCAGCAACATCAATAGCAGTAGGAGCTCTTCTAGCACAAAATGATGAAAATGGAAAAGGAAATGGATATCTATTACATTAGCAAAACCTTGGTGGGCTATGAAATGAACTATTTACCTATTGAGAAAGCATGCCTAGCTGTAGTTTTTGATTCACAAAAATTCAGACATTACATGTTGTCACATCAAATTAAGCTCATTGCAAAGATAGACCCGTTGAAATACTTGTTATCTAAGGCAACTCTCACAAGGCGAATGACCAAATGGGTGATGATCTTAACTGAATTTGACATAGAGTATGTGGAGTGCAAGGAAATCAAAGGACAAGTGATTGCAGACCAACTAGCAGAATTTCCCATCTATACAGAGAACCCCTTGATATATGAGTTTCTTGATGAATCAGTCTTCCTTATCAACCTCACAGATCAATGGAAAATGTACTTTGATGGATCGTTCACCCAACATGGATCCGTAGCAGGCATTCCTTTCATCACCCCTCAAGGTGATTGTATCCCAAAGTCATACATGCTATCATTTCCTTGCACTAACAACATTATTGAGTATGAAGCCCTAATCATAGGTCTAAGGATAGCGGTTCAATGACAGATTCAAGAGATGAAAGTCTATGTAGACTCACAGCTAGTTATCAACCAAGTCAATGACGACTATCAAACTAAAGATGACAAGTTCACCCCTTACAAGAAGATGGTAGAGAATCTCAAAGATCTCTTTATAGACATAACTTTTGAGCAGATTCCTCGCATGAACAATAAAGCAACAGACGCCATGGTAACAATTGGATCACTATTGGACATGCCAAACAACGTCTTCCAATGTGAATTATTGGTAGGACAACTTCTCGTGCCAACTTTTAAAATCCTCAAATCTGAATTCACATGTGTCATTGTTGGT